>JAPTOF010000023.1:9715000-10080000 GCA_028554755.1 Cordia subcordata
GAGATACCATTCTAAACTATCTCCATTATTTTATCTTTTTATAATGTTATAATGTTTATGAGATTCAAGTACCGATAGAATTTAGATACTCGTGGTTGTATGGTTAAATTTGCTGTCCTTTTTTGAGTGGGCTTACTCTATCTTGGGCCTTCCATTACTCTGTTGTAATGCAAAATAATCTCTTCGGCCCCCTAACAAAGGTTAGGGAAGAGGGATGGTTGTACTAATCCTAGAGTTAACAATGAAAAGAATAACATATGTATATACATATATACATATATATACACATATACATATATACATATATATACACATATAAATATATACATAGATATACACATATATACATATATACATATATACACACACACATATATATATATATATATATAATATACATATATATACACATGTACATATATATATATATACACACATATATATATATATGTGTGTGTGTGTGTGTTGTTGAAGTGCATTAGTAACAGAGTTTCTACCATGAAGAGTTTTGTCATTTACCGATTGCTTATTGGTGTGTTTATGCTAATTAATATGTATAGGTAAAGCTATAGTCTTAATTATTGAAGTGCAAAATTCTATCTTAAGAAACAAAGTTGATAAAGACATTTTGTGTAGGTAAGCATGTTATCGTGACATCAATATTGCATATAGCGTGATTAAGGGAAAAAAAGCGTCAAGTACTAATTGCAAGCATTTTTAATTTTTTTTTTTATAGTTATAACATTATATCATCTAATTACATTAAAATAAATATATAATTCTGATAAGGCGTAACAAAATATGTAATATGTTAACGTGAAATACTTTTTAACATTGACTTGGATAGCTTAACATTTATGTTATTATATCAATGCATTGTACGGGTCCATTAATTAGTATATATATATGTGTATGTTTTGGCATAAAATTAAGGCACAAGTGAATTTCATTTTTTTTTGAAGGCTAAGATGTACATCTAACGTGACATCTGATGTAATTTTTTTAACAGAAAATAAAAATTTCGACTACTGACGATACAAATTTATTAGTTATGAAATTAAATAAAAGGTGGCTATTGGTGTAACTTACCCAAATGGTTATAAGTCTATGGCGGGCCAGGCCTCGGCCCGATTACTAGTGACTAGAAAATAATTATCTGGCAAGTCCTTGAGAAAAAGCAAAATTTCAATTCCACCCCTCCCTCCACCAAAACGACCGAGTCTTGTAAATTTGCTTCATCACCCACCAAACAACTCTCATTATTTTAAAGTCTCCTTTCAAGAAAGTCTTCCTTTTCCAGCTCCTCCGGCTACAGATCTCAGATTATCGGTAAGCTGCGAATAATATTAAACGCTCTTGAAAATCAGGTTTATGCATAGCATATATTTGTTGAAAAAAAATCCGTTCTTTTAAATGATTTTTAGCTAAAAATAATTATGGTTGTGTTATTATATAATTCATTTTTATTGGGTATGTTTTGTTGTTTCGGGATGGTCCTTTTGTTGTTGAGAATTGTGTTATCTTGTTAATTGATTGTTTTGGTTTAAATTAACATTAATTGTTGGGTATATTGGTTGTTATTAGCATTATTCTAGGAATTAAAGTTAATTATTTTGACCTTTCCCGACATAGAGGGGCGCATAGCGAGAGCTACGTTCACCGGATTGCTCTAGAGATGATATCTTTTTAGGTGTTTTTCATTGTTTTCTTTTTATGGGATTGGTAGTTGCAGAAGTTATTGTTAGGCAAAGTACGACTAAGGAAGGTAATGGTACGAGGTGGGGCTGGACTGTTTCGATTTTGCAGAAGTGTATGTTGAATTTAAGGAAAGATCAATGATAAAAATCAAATATGAAACTGTTTCCGTGATCATGTTTCCTCCTATCTTGATAGAAGGGGAGAGAATAGAGTTTGTGGCCATTTTGAAGCTGAGGGATAGCCTTTAGTGGTCTGGCCTGTGACTTCTCAGTTGTGCACTTTGCTTCTAGGCTGCGCTCAAAAAGATATTGTTTTCGTCTGGGAAATTTCTTCTCAAGTAGTTAAAGATGTCTTTCTGGAAGATCTCACTGTTGTTCTCTTTTTGGATATATTCGCTGTAGTTTATGTTTTCTTTTCTTGCCCCTTTATGGGTGCGCTTCTGCAAATGTAAGACGCAAATGCTTGTCTCTGTGCCATTTCTTAGATTGCTAATGCATTGTTCTCAGGTGGCTTATTGTAATTTGGTCTTTCTTTGCCATATGCTGCCTACCTATTGAGTCTCCTGGAGATGTTTTTCTATTGTTTCTTCTGTCCTTTAGAAGTCATCTACCGTGTCTCTTTCTCTTTCCTGCTTCTTCAACATAGGCTCTCTCTTTCCTGTTCCCTACTTCTGCACCATAGGTCTTTTTAGCTCATCATTGTTATGCAATCTTGTGCTGTTAAAGCATCTCCTGATGCTTTCTGTGCCCATCATCATCCTCATCTGAACAAATATGTGAATACTTTCATAGTATCTTAGATAATTAGATCGTACCTTACATGGCTTATGATGTTAGACTCTGTGCTTCATTGTTCATTTCTTTGACTTGAATGGTTATATGCTTATTAAGAGGTGTAAATTTTCCTGTAATGTTGTAGTTATTTGATCATTGGAAAAGAGATGTGAGAAATGGCTTCTCTGTGTCATTTACATTATTCAGTTTCTTTGGTTGACATGGGCTGAATATAGCAAATGTTAAGTCTCTGATCCATTGAATGTCTTTCAATGCTTTTTTCCTGTGTATTCTTATGTTTCTTTTCCTGATTTAAAACCTTTTGTCCTTTCTTTATTGACCCATCAATTTCAATATTGCAGAGATTATTTGATCAACAAATCACCAGATGGCTTCTTTTCGCGCATTTTTGAACAGCCCTGTAGGCCCTAAAACAACTCATTTCTGGGGACCTGTAGCCAATTGGGGATTCGTGATTGCTGTATGATTCTGTACTCAGATTGCAGACCTATAATTGGTTTTTTTAATGATGCTTTGCTTAAGATTTGCATAAACAACTTTTGCAGGGTTTGGTGGATATGAAGAAACCCCCAGAAATGATATCTGGCAATATGACTGCAGGTTTAACATGTCCGGTTTAATTTTAGGTTGAAGTTACTGATGATTGGCTAACTGTCACGTTGGTTTCGATATGCAGCTATGTGCATTTATTCTGGGCTGTTCATGAGGTTTGCGTGGATGGTGCAGCCACGCAACTACCTACTTCTTGCTTGCCATGCCTCAAACGAGACTGTGCAGCTCTATCAATTATCACGCTGGGCAAGGGCTCAGGGGTAAGTATGATGATCCAAAATGTTGAAATAGCAGCACTTTTAATCTGACTATAGTGATGCTATTGGCTTTGAGTTACATTCACGAATGCGCCATCTTTCTTATGGTCCGGAAACTGTCAATACCTCATTAGGGTGATTGGCTTTTATCCGTTTCAGGGGTAAGCATGATGATTCAAAATGTTGAAATAACTGCACTTTTTATCTGGCTATAATGACACCGTTGGCTTTGAGTTTCATTCGCAAATGCATCAGTCCTCATTAGGGTGATCGGCTTTTATCCATGGCTGCCTTTATACTAGCATGTATATAGTTTCTGAGTACATACTTTGCCGAGAAATCCGATCTGTCTGGTTTCCTTTGTAGGTATTTGGAGCAGAAAGAGGAGAAAGTCCCGTCTCAGTGAGCTCTAGTTCTAGCTCCCTTCTCCTTTCCCGACTCCGAAAAAACTCTCCAGCATCTTGGATGGCCCTCCAGGCAAAAATTGCTAGTAACATTTGTCTGATACATTTGTACTTTTATCATATCAAACAGATGATCATGCTTCGATTATGTCACGGTTGCCATCGTCTTGTTTCAGCTACTCACCATTTTGCTTTACAATGAAATCTGAACATAAAATTTACACCAAGAGCCAACCCTCTCGTGCTGTGAGTGAAGCTTATCAAGTTTGCATGTTAATGGTAGGACGTCTGCGACGTCGTTTGCGACCCTGGTTGTTGATCTTAAAAATGGCAGTATTGCTATGACATTCAGTGACCAATTTGAATTTTTTCCTAATACGTGTAGAACTTAATTGGTAGAATTCGATCACCAATTAATAAACCTCGGACGAAAGGTTCAGCTCTGCTTTAACCACTAAATAAGTTAGAGCACTCAATCCAGAGTAAGGGGTTAGGATTAAATTTGAATCCTGAGACTTGTCTAACATCAATTGACATCTTTGGCAACTGTGACCAATTTGAATTCTGAAGTGATTAAAAGCGCAAAACACTCCTTTATCTTATTATGCTTTTCATAAAAGTATCATCCTCGTTCATTTTTCATTCTTTTCTTAATTCTGTTAACAAAATTAGCGCAAAGGCCAATACGAATGGGTAAGTAGGCAATTGTTATAATCACCGAGGGTCGAGTACTTAATTATACATAAATGTGGAGGCGCGTTTACTTTTAATTTACACCTATATTTGCGCACAACGTAGGCCTGATGTACGTTCTTTGGCGTTAAACCGAAGATATCAATTCTGCAGCAGGAGTAAGAGGCGGTGGAAATGGGTTCGTTTGGATTGATCTCTTTTATAAGTATTTTTTTTAAAAAAATGTGTTTTTGGAGTAATTAAAAATTAATTGATTTTAACAAAAACTGTAAATTGAATTTTTTTTTTTTAAATTTCAACTTTCTTCTTTTCTGAAATCTAATTTCAATACTTTTTTTTTTTTAAAAAAAAAAATGCTAATTCAAACAAGTCTAATATAACCATAGTAGTTAAATTGAATATTCAACGCCCTATAAACACTTACAATTATGGGTCTCATCTCTTTTCCCTGACGTCATCTCTGTTCCCTGACGTACGCGTGTGGGTCCCACGAGCATACCGTCAAAACTCAAACACAAAAACAAATTTAGAATAATCTTGCCCCTTTGCAATAAATTTTATCAACGTTAACAACACTCTTAGAATTATCAAATTATTAGCCCGCCACCACCATGCCAAAATCTCCAACATCTGCGTTGAAAGCCATGGCAGAAAGAAGATCCAAGTGAAGATCCCCTCCTGCACTCATGGAGCTAGGAATTTGGGGAAAGGGGGCGATATATTAATTTTTTTTTTTATTCAAAAGAATTAATAAAAAATTGTTATAAAATATCACATATACAAATACATTATCTATATATATTTCTTTTGAGTGGGGGAAAGGGGGGAGAGGGGGGGGGTGCGAAATACACGTATAATCTTATTTTTTGGAAATATATATATAAAAATATTTTTGTGTGTCTTGGGGCGGGGGCGGCTGCCCCTACTTGCCCGCCCTAGCTCCGCCACTGCCCTCCCGCAATTAAGAGAAGAAAAAACAGGGCGTTCCGACAAAAAAAAAAAAAAAAAAAAAAAAACAGGGCGTGGTGTATGTAGGTGCAACGTTGTCATTTTTGACATAAGTTTCGAGACTGATATTAGTCGGCCTATGAATTATTGTAATCCGTAAGGATGGAGTGAAAGTCTGGTCGTCTGTTTGCTGTCTTGCAGGTGAATTTCAACACCTTTGCATTCACCGTAGACTGGTGATCGTTGCCTGACCTTCGTCCCACCCAACAAAAAAAAAAAAAAAAAAAACCCGTTTAGTGCATTAGAATACCAACCAAACAACACAACACACACATTCTCAGACTTAAAAAACTAAAAAACGAAAAAGATAAAAGAACAAACAGACACACACATTCATTGTCGATTAACGATTAAAAAACTCTGTCAATACAAAATAATAATTAAACCCAGAATTCATTTGTTGAATCCAATTAAAAATTCAGTTGCCTACCCCACACACACATCTGAAAGAAAATCCCGCACGGCTATACATGAATTCATATACATTCACGTAGTAATTCGTTGGTGATTCAGTAGTTAAAACGAATATTCAAGGCGACGGTGGAGTCACTTCTCCGAGAGTGATGACGTAAATTTAAATGCCGTGGGAAACGGAGAAATTTGAAAAAAAAAAAAAAAACGTAAGGATGGGGCTTATTAATTTTATAAACACTCACAGTAGCGGGTGTGACCTCTTCTCACCGATGTGGACGTGTGGATCCCACGACCCACGAGCATACGTTGTAGACAAAGCAGAGTTAAAATAATCACTGGCTTTGTTTATTTGATACTTACAAACACTTAAATAATAAAAAAAATATGATGCTTATAAGTACCGAAAATAAACAAAGGCAAACACCCTGACAATTCTTAGAATTGTCAAATTATTAGCCCGCCACCACCATGCTAGATCTCCAACATATGCATAGAAAGCCATGGCAGAAACAATAACCAAGTGGAGATCCCCCTGCAACAACAAAAAGAACCTGGACGTTTAGGTCCACATTCACCTTTTCGACTTATGTTTCAAGATTCATATTAGTCAGCTTATGGATTATTGTAATTGACAAGGATGGAGGAAAAGTCTCGTGATTTGTTTACAGTCTTGCAGGTGAATTATCACCGAAAACAACGAGAAGACATTTACTAATAAATTGCGTTCTTGTCGGAAATAAAAATGAAACAATTATCTGCGTAGTTAGTGGACAATGATCGTTAACTACATCTCCCTTCAAATAAAAACAAAAAGATATGTGTCAAATAGAATAGTAATCAGACACACACACAGACACATTTAATGTCAAATTAATGATTAAAACATCTCTCAGTATCCAACGCAGAATTCATTCACTGAATTCAATTTAATTCAATTCAGTTGCGAAAACAATTCTCATCCATACACACAGTCTCACACACACACACCCCTGAGAGAAATCTCAGAAAGCTATACATGTATATACATATACATACAGAAATCTCTCTCACACACACACACACAGACACAAAACATACACTGAAAATGGCGGAAACAAAAGAAAATGAGCGAAGGGTAGACCCCAAGAATGGATTTTGCCTGGAGACGAAAACATTCCACAGCCTGAGGCCGCCGGTGTCGTTGCCGCCTCTCTCTCAGCCTTTATCCGTCGCAGAATTCGCTCTCTCCCTCCTCCATCAATCCCCCACCGGAGCTAACCTCTCCGCCACTGCTTTCCTCATCGACGCCGCCACCGGCCGCCGCTTCCTCTACGCCGATTTCCTCCGCCAAGTAAAATCTCTCTCCGTCTCTCTCCAATCCAAATTCCCTTCTCTCTCCAACAACGACGTCGCTTTCGTCCTCACCCCTCCTTCTCTTCACGTCCCCGTCGTTTACCTCTCGCTGCTTTCCCTTGGCATTGTCGTCTCGCCGGCGAATCCTCTCTCCTCCCCCTCCGAGTTGACTCACTTGCTTCGACTCACTAAGCCTTCCATTGCTTTCGCCACCTCCACCACCGCCGGAAAACTCCCCCCTTCCCTTCCCACCGTCCTCCTCGACTCGCCGCTCTTCCTCGAGATGCTATCGGTGCATGAAGTACCTCGCGAAGCGAACCGGGTGGTGATCAATCAGCTTGACTCGGCAGCTATATTATACTCTTCAGGAACAACTGGGAGGATTAAGGGGGTCGAGTTGACTCACCGGAACTTGATAGCTGTGATCGCTGGCATGTACGATAGTAAATATGGAAGCGATGATCAGTTACAGCAGCAGCAGCTGAAGCAGGAGGGGGTGGACGCGGCCATGGCGGTGGATGTGTCGCTGTTCACGCTGCCATTGTTTCATGTGTTTGGGTTCTTCATGCTGATAAGGGCTGCGGCAATGGGGGAGACGTTGGTGCTGATGGGGAGGTTCGATTTCGAGAAGATGTTGGAGGCCGTGGAGAAGTATAGAGTGACTTACATGCCGGTTTCGCCGCCGCTGGTGGTGGCTATGGCTAAGTCGGAGTTGGTCGGAAAGTATGATCTCAGCTCGCTTCAGTTGTTGGGATGTGGTGGTGCTCCGCTGGGGAAGGAGGTTTCCGAGGGTTTCAAGGCTCGGTTCCCAGACGTGGACATTGTTCAGGTAAGCCCGGCCCGGAGATTTTCTTTCACTTGTTTGGATTGGCTTTTTCCAGCAATTAAGAAAAAAGTATATTGTTTTCACTGTAGTTGTTTGGCTAAGCTTTTAAAAATAGTGTTACTCTAATAAAGGTTTGAATGCATTTTTTTAAAAGGTAGAGAAATTTTATTTTCTCAAAAAAATACGATTTATACCATGCTCCTTCGCTATCGTGATCTCTAGTGCTTCCTCACTTTTGTTCACAATATTAATAATATGGAGAGTTGTGAATAATTTAATTAATTTATTTATTCATAATTTTTATATTATTTGTTTATAAATTTTATAATATTTTTAAGGTGCATGGTATAATTTTTCAAAAATATTTTTTTTGAAATTATTAAAAAAAAATTGCAAACTAGCCCAGTTGGTAAACTGCATTTATTTATAGAAGATAAGGATAAAGACATGAGCTGCAAATTTTTGACTGAACTCAAGTGGGGCCAATGATGTGCTAAAAGATTGATCTTTAAGACCATTGTACCATGTTTGTTTATGTTGTTGTCTAGGCAATAATTTTGCTGAAGAACATTTCACTTTTTAGTTTGCAAAAAGATGACATGTGCTTTATTTCTCTTCCACAGCTAATTAAAGTGGTTGGTGAAACAAAATGTTTGCTTTGGGTATGTAGCTCGTTTGGATTTTTTTGTAAAAAAGTACAGTATTCTTTTTAGTGGTTTGAATTAACTTTAGAAAAACTCAACTTGCTTTATTATAGAAGTAAAAAATCTGATCTTTTTGAAGAAAGCGTTTTTCTTAAAAGTTATAGAAAAAGGCTTGTTATACTGGTTGTCAAACTTGGACTGATGTTGACATGTGCTTTCTTTTCTCTTATTGGTTAATCAAGTGGTTGTTGGAAAAGTTAAGGTTTGCTTTATGTAACTTACTATGATTCCGTTGGGAAGATGATTGGTACGAGCTCCTATCCTTTTGAGGATCAAACCAATGACATAAAAAGGTGATCATATAAATGTGAAATGGACTCTATATGATGCCTGCCAATTTTTCGATTCCAGAAATTTGCCCTCGGACTCGTGCTATAGAGGTGGTAATCATGTATATCCATTAGATGCTCCTGGTAGGATCCATGCATGCAAAGGCGAGAATATTCAGAAGTTTTTATTAATACGAGCTGTAATATTCACGGAAATGCCAGAACAGCCAGGAGTTTCTATTAATGAGTTTTAGTACCTATAATCCAAAGGCCAGACAGATTGGTTCACTAAGAATACAACACAAAATTTATGAATGTTTTGCGAAAATTCTGTGTTGATGCTAGTTCTTTCTTATATTTCACGTTAACCTGAAGCATAGTGACATTCATCTATGGTAGCACATCAAGCAAAGCATGATTTTGTATCGCAAGACATCTTATTTCAGTGACTGAAAGTTGGTTATACATTATTGCTCGAGTGATATGTGGTATTAAATTATCCCAGATTTCTTACTGTAATCCGTTCTTCCTTCTCCATCCGCAGGGATATGGTTTGACAGAGACAGGAGGATCAGCAACGCAGATGATAGGGCCCGAGGAGACTACTAGATATGGATCTGCTGGTCGTCTGTCTGAGAACCTTGAAGCCAAGATAGTTGATCCTGATAGCGGAAAGGCGTTACCCCCAGGACAGCGTGGAGAGCTATGGCTACGAGGGCCGACTATCATGAAAGGTAAATTCATATTTCCCCAATCATTTAAATGGTGCACTAGTATCTTTTGATTATTGCGTTAATCTAGGTTATTAATCATCAAAGCGGTAGTTACAATAACTCAATAAGCAATTATCATCACAGCCCCTTTATTCCTAAAAGAAAACTATTTTGGGTCATTTCAGATTCTTATATGGTACTTTTCCGTCATTCAAATCTGACAATTGTGATACACATTAGTTTTGGAACACTGCTTGTTAGTGATAGCAGCTCAAAACACATTGAGATTTGCAACACTGCTTGCTAGTGACAGTAGCTTAAAAACACATGCTTTAGTTAACCAGATGCAGGGCAAAGGAAGGAGTCAGTAGTCAGTAGTCATTGTCTGAGACTGATTTATAAGTGAAATCTTACATGTAATATCTCCATCTTCTGCTTGTGGTAGTCTGCTACTGACATTGTAGGTTCTGGTTGATTACCCTGGAATAAATCCATTAACCACCTACTTTAAAATAGATGGCCTAAAACATGTCTTCAAATGATCATTTTACTGAGTGGTCAAGACCTCATTGAGTGCCATTGCATGCCCTGAACGGAGGTCACAGATTTGGAAGAGCTGTCAGTCTCACATGGTCGTAGTATTAACCTGTAAGTAACTAGGTAAGTATATTTTCATAAGAGGATGTGAGAAAGAATCCGGAATGTGATAAGATACTTGCTATGTATCCAATATTTTTCTTTTAATTTACTCCTAACAAGTGTCAAAATCGAAGTCCCTTGTATGTTTCCTCAACAAGAAACTGTTTGACCAATGCAGCCTATGTCGGAGATGCTGAAGCCACTGCAGCAACCTTGGACTCAGAAGGTTGGCTTAGGACTGGTGATCTCTGTTATTTTGACTCAGACGGATTCCTGTACATTGTTGACAGACTAAAGGAACTCATAAAATATAAGGCATACCAGGTTATTCACTCTATCTGGAGTCTTAATTAGCCTCTGTTCCTAAACAATCACTACACTCCAGTAGTCTAATAGCATTAGAACAAATTGCAGGTTCCCCCAGCTGAGTTAGAGCATTTACTTCAATCAATGCCTGAAGTTGCTGATGCAGCAGTCATCCCGTATGTATCACCCAGCTTTTAAGTTCATGCATGTGCAGAATTTGAAATCTCTACGTTGAAAATGTTATGAAGTGTATTGTGCACATGATCTGGCAAGTGGCAACTATACTGTAGCATCATAAACTCTTTCATTAATTTATATCAATATTAGAAACACCGTTGTGTTTTAGGAGGTTCATGATATGGACTAAAAAAAGAGACCAAGAAAAGAAAGAGAGGAAAGATATCGGGTGTGGTATGTTTCTTTCCATTACAAACAAAACTGTCAAAGTGTTGCGTGGTTCTGGCTCTTGGCTCTTAAAGGAAAGCAGCATTGAGTTATGCCTTCAAACTTTGTGGCTGACATATTTTACTATTTAATATAGTTATTTGTCTTTCAATCATCATCTTTGAACAGTAAACATCAGTTATTAGTAACTTTGGTGTGACAAGATGAAACCACTTCTTGTTTCACTTGATTGATGGAGTACTATGCAGCGTGGAAGCATAGGCAAGTCATTTAATTGTAGAAAATATAAAGTTGTTCCTATAGCTGATGCAATCAAAGTTCCTGAGACCCAAAAAGACCAAAAAAAAAAAAAGAACAAGTAGAGAAATGATTATGTTATAAAATAGAAGTTCGTCATTTACATTTAAATTTATCTGTTGCTGGAAAAACTTTCATGGTTGCTTGCACTTCCACCGAAGAAGTAAAATTATGAAGG
This sequence comes from Cordia subcordata, assembly GCA_028554755.1. NCBI lineage: Eukaryota > Viridiplantae > Streptophyta > Magnoliopsida > Boraginales > Cordiaceae > Cordia > Cordia subcordata. Next base: position 9,726,490 of record JAPTOF010000023.1, read on the forward strand.
CATGGGATAGGGGTTGGGGGTAGGGTAGGGGGTGAGACTTGAGAGTGAGACTGAGGTGGGAGGAAGAAGAGATAGATGAACATGTGTGAACAAGAGTAGTTGGAGAATGGAATAATTTGAAATTGACAGACAGTGGTGAAAATGGTGTGCAGGAAGACCAGTGCTTTTGTACTTGCTTAACGAGTGAATCTGGAGCAATTCTGATGACATCTATTTGCTGTTTCATGATAAAAAAAAATTAAACAAAAGCTTGAAGAAACTTCAAACTCTTCTCGTATTGTCAGAGAGAGACATTCAGTGAGCCTCTTTGAAGTCTTATGCTTCTAATATTCAATATATACTATCTGTCATTGCATGAAAATATGGTAGTTTATTACATCTATAGATTCTGATGAACATTTCCTCAAGATTTATTCACCCCTCCAACTTGACAAATCACATATGTTACTTTTTCTTTTTTTTCTTTTTAATCACAGATTTCCTGATGAAGAAGCAGGCCAGATTCCCATGGCTTATATTGTGCGAAGACCTGGAAGTAATATTAGTGAGACTGAAGTTATGGATTTCATTGCTAAGCAGGTATATACGCATGTTAACATTCAGCTCTAATAAGCAAACACGCTAATAAATAGGGAGCACTTTTAAGAATTCACTTAGTTGAGTGGGTCGCTGAACAGTGTCATTGGAATAAAATAGATTTGTTATATACTATGATTCAAGTCCAGTCACTTGACATTCCATAGTGTCAAACCATGATATCCACGAAGTTCATGCTAAATCTATTTTCTTACCTCCGATTTCTCTCTGTGTTTAACAAATACATCTCGTGTTGCAGGTTGCTCCTTACAAGAAGATACGCCGAGTCGCCTTTGTCAACTCAATTCCAAAATCTCCAGCTGGAAAAATATTAAGAAGAGAACTCGTCAATCATGCTGTTTCTGGTGCTTCAGCTAAATTATGACGAAAGGTGCATACTTACAAACCTTTTGCGTTTGCTTACGAGAAATAATCAGAATGCACCACATTATATATCATTTTGTTTTCAATTTTCTCTTTTATATTTGTGAGGATTAAATCATATAGCTTGTCTAAATGCATGGAAAACAGATAGCATCCAAATAAAAAACTGGGACAGATTACTTGCTATTTTTTGTCATCTTTTCCTTGCACTAGCCTTCATGAAATCTAGTTGTGTCGTGTTCTTCATGTGTTGATCTCTTGACCCCCCCTTGGCTCAGAATGCAAGGGTCAGAAATAATTTTTAACCGTTGATCTACATGTGGTGAATAATGTAGACTTGACTAATTAACACTAGTAGAACCAAAATTTTCGATTTTGTGAATTTTTCAGACTATATTTTGATCATTGACAATTTAGGCGTGTTGCCATTGGGCTAGAACCAGATTGCTGTTCAACTCTTTGAGAGAATCATCTGTAAATTTGGAACTAGCAAAAACAAGAACTAGTATGCTTGACTAATTGAAGCTAGATTGAGTGCCACGATAGAGAATCTAAAGCGGTCATCAGATGTTCGACTACACTCGTTAACAATTCTTCCCATCTTCATATTTGATCCTTTTCTTTCATGTTTTACAACTTTGTGTCATGACAAGTTCTTGAATGTCCTTTTGGTATTTTCCTTAAATATCTCAGTATCTATAAAACTCCGAACTCATTTCCACATTTCACACACTAGCAATGTTTTCGCCTGCTTTGGATATCAGTCTTGCATTCAAATGACTTGGAACTCTTAAACTGTAGGTATACCATGTCTCAGAACCTATGGCAGTGTTTGCATTTTAGATTGATCTTCGAGGCCTCTATCGCTCCAACTGTGCTGCGCGCGGGCAGAAGCATATCGACAAATAATCCTTAGAGAGCTTCATCATGTTGTTGATTGCAAGAGAAATCGCGTTCTTTGAGGATCAGGATCGATTACTGAATAATTATGAAGTAAAATTTTACAAAGTAGGATAGATCTGAATTCCCTTACCAATTATTAGTGTCTCTAGCGAGTCAAAAATTGGAACTTTTTGAGACTTTTTTTACACGTGATCTATGTTGTGTTTGTTATATTCTTACTTGAAGTTTAAAATTTTAAAAATATATAAAAAATGTATAAAATTATACATTTTAAATAAATATATAACAAACAAAGCAATAAATTTTATGCGTGGGATTGGGAAACATGGGCCGGTTTATGCCCATCAAAGATCCAGACGCGGTTTGTCTTCTTCCCCACACGTGAAGAGTTGTGGATCCTAACCGAAAAAGAAGAAAGAAATCGGACAAGTTAGCGTTTAACTGGATTTGTTAACATTTTGATTTTCGTTTTCATGGATGGAAATTTTTGTCAATTACTTGTGTGGGATTGATGATTTGTACTTTGTAGACTTTCAGTCGTGTAAAAAGCTTTTTTTCCTTCTTTAAAATTAAATAAATATCAATTTGTGTTTTTAACTAAAAACATTAAATTTCATAATGTATTAACATGTTGGTTAAATTACACACTAGTTTATAACATAAAAAAGTGAAGACTAAACAAGGCCGCAACAAGGATCGATCCAATACAGCTAAGGGTGGCTCAGTTGCACAAAGTTCAAGGATTTTGCCCAATCCAAGTGCGCCTAAGGTTAATGACTCCAACCATGACAAACAAATTACATTTTCCTTTACTCCGTTTTCCTAAGCCGGAGACGTCGAAAAATACATGGCCGTGGTGAGCTCGATTCCTTCTTCTTCTTCTTCTTTTCTGAGATTGTATTTGATAAATGGGGTTAGGGATTTGTGGCCTCTGTCGGTGCAAAAGATAACATAAAAGGAAAAGACAATTTTGGTATTAAGCTAAAAACACGAGGGCAACAGTGGAAAGTAAAGTATCATTAAAAATTCTTAAAATTTCAACCGTGTTTCATATAAGCCATAAGATGGCTGATTGTTGATTAAATTTTTACACTATAAATAAGCCATCTTAAAATAAGCATCTTATTATAAGCACAAAACAAACTTATTTTTTTAAATAAGATGTAAAATAAGAAAAGTTGTTTATTATAAGCTGTAAACAACACAGCATCAGCTTGATTAAAATTGAAATTAAACAATAAATTAAAATAAAATAAAAAAAAGATAACGCGGCCGGTCCAATTGGGGGGCACCGTCATCACCCTATGATATGTTTCTTTCGGACAACAAATCGTTGTCATATTGACATCAAAAGATCTCATTTTCACACTCCAAAGTCCAAAGTTGTCAGCGTCGTCCCACCCCGGCTTTGTTCAATTTGATTCTCCCAACGCCTTCTACTCTTGGGGAGAGAATCGAGAGTAATGCTAAAGTAATTCTTAATGTCATTAACGTCATGCCTCATGGAGGATGTAACGCTACGTGGTTCATTATTCGTGTTTGATTTGAATTCTTTGTTCTTAAGAAATATTCACAACTTTTCTAATACTCAGCATAAAAGGATGTATTGCGCGTCAAGATCGTTAGTTGGTAGTCAGATTTTGCTGGTTATTCTGATGTTGAGAACTATAATTATCAGATGAATTTCTTTTGTTGTTGAAAAAAAAAAAAACACAACTAATTTGTCATGCTATATTATTAAGATGATGATGACTTTAACTACAAAGGATATATCAAAAGGAAAAATAAAAAATTATTGTCATGCATTGAAGGTCTATTAATTAACCATGCGATCACATATTAAAAAAATTGACATAAGATTTGTTTGCCTCGTGCACATGATGTATATTTTTGTTGGGTAACAGTTAGTCATTGCGAGTACATGTATTATCTATTTATTTAGTATACATATGTTAATAATTTTTAATAAATATATTTAATTCATTTAATTAAAGAAACATATCAAACTTGGGTCCCACCGCCTTGGACTCAACGTGACGTCCATTCTCTCTCCCCCTCGCCACGTTTTGCTTACAACTGTCCCTTAATTATCTCCACCTAAACCCCGCTTTTCATGCTCCAACATGTTGCATCTTGAATGTTTTATTTTCACTTTCCGTTTTTCTTCTTCTTTTCTTTCTTTTTTTTTCCTCCTCTAATAAAAGCCTTTGAGATCTACCGTACACTTAAAAATATTATTCTAATTTTTTACCATGTCCAGATTGCAATAAGATGGAGGTAAATTTTAAGAAACAAAATTTACATAAGAGAGAGAATTAAATATTGTTTTGAAACAAAACGTATCAATAGATATTAATGATTTTTTAAAATACTTTGTGAGTCCGTAAATATTATAATCTCTATAACATTCTTAGTTTGCACAACTCCATGAAAAGATTTTCCCCATGATTAAAATAGACGAATCTTGCAATCATTTTGGTTGAAAATCCTCACATATTGAGGTTTGAAGAAGGAAGAAAATCATGCTTAGGTTTTTAAAAAGACAAAAATACCATTATGCCAACAAAAAGACCTCTAATCGTATTGGATTGTTTATAGCTAAAGGTCAAATCGAATTATAAAAAATCAGTTCGATTTTAGTTATTAAGAATAAAAAACATATATAGATTTTATTTATTCTTTTTCAAAAATTTAGTTAATAATCGAATACTTATCTTTTAAAGAAATCTTTATTTATTTATTTTTATCCTTCAAATTTACGTTCATTTATATTTATAAGTGTGTATCACTCTCATATACATACTATGAATTGTGATGATGGATATTAGAATTCGATTTTTATTATACATATTATTTTGACTGGCTTCTATTTTAGTGATTTTAAGGTATAAAAAAAGTATATCATTTTTACACCATTTTCTTTTGTTTCTTCGATCTTCATAATTAAAAAAAAAAATCAATATTCTCTTTCCTTTTATTTTTCCATTGCTCTAACTTTCCGTCTCCAATCTCTACGCGCTTTGCAGTATAAAAATGACCAACTCTTTTCATGCATCAGCTTCGAAAATAAAAGGTGTTGTACTCCACAGCTTCACTACTTGTACCTTCCTCCACTCATGGCCACCAATCGACCACCACTCCCGCCGGCGGCAGCAGCAGCAGACGCCTCAGCAGTTCCGCTCATCATAAACGACAACGACGAGCTGAAAAACGACGTCGTGTTGGACAAGGCTCTGTGCCGGATTGAAACCTTGCTGAGAATCTTCGGATTTTGTCAGTACAGTGCACTCAGCACCACGCTCTCGTGGCTCGCGTTCGGCACACTCGCCGTCGCTCTCCCCGTGCTGAAGAACCACTACCTCTACTGCTTCAACTGCGAGAAGTACGAGATCGAGGCGTTCGAGCTAGATATTCTCGTCTTCCAAACTCTCGCCGCCGCCGTTTCGCTGCTGTGCGTCTCGCACAATCTCCGAAAGTACGGCGTCAGGAGGCTGCTGTTTGTGGATAGACATCACGGACAAATCTCTCAGTTTCGTCAACAGTATCTTCAGAAGATCAAAGTAAGTTGAAGCATCTTTGATTTCTCTTTTCCACATTTTTTTTAATCATTAATTTATCACCAATCCATTTCATTTCAATTTTCATTATTTTTTGTGGATACATTCCGTCGCGTGCAAGAATTAACCTTGTTTTAGCTGAATATATATTTATTTGGAGGAGTGTTAATGGTGAACTTAAATATTTTAGCTGTATATGTAAGAAATATATATATTATTTTATCTTTTTAGAGGAGCGACATTTCTTTTCATTATATATATAAAATTGTTAGAAACTAGTAATAATAATAGAATGCAGAAATAGTAACAACGCAAATAGAAAACTGAACTGGAAATAACAAATAAAGAAGAAATAAACAAAATTAGTCGAGGCTCGAGATACACGATTTCCTTAAAGGATTTACGCCCCTTCTACAGTGCTAAAGGTTATGGCGTATCCTTCCCAGGATACAACGACTATACCTCTTGACTATGGTAGCACACCGAAGCAAGAGCCGGCGAACCAGAAGCGCAGGACTCTCTCTGTATGAGGGAAAAACGACTAGCAAAATGCTTATACTATTACACTATATGCTAATACGAGAATGCTACTATCTCCCTGTCTCCTTCTGAACACGGCTATATATAGTGGAGCAAAGAGGAGCAGTCAGCAAATAGCCATTAAGGGAGCCATAAACGTGTTCCTCCAACAGTCAAAAACGTCCACAAAATAAGCTCACCTGATGCCAACGTGCTAAAAAGTAAATCCCGAGCTCTAATATATCAGTTACGTCCTCCTCAAACTCTTCAGGTGTTTGAGTCTTTTCCCAAAAAAATACAAACCGGAGTGAAAAATCGTGCCACACCCGCGCGTCCGGACCCGGCCGAGCCGTCTTGTGCCGTGCGTGCCGTCTTGAGCGCACATACGCGTGTGTGGTGGGTTTAGTACCATGCCCACCATGTATAGTCTTCCTCCATATGCCTCACCGCACACCTCATAAAGGAATCTATATATAAAGTGAGAAAAATTTAATGGTTTTCCTATGTGGGATACAATCCCACAGATAACCAAATCTAACAACCAAACTAGTAACCCACTCAACTTTGGTTGCTAATTTCTCATTCACCTTTAATCCATTTTTAACATCTCATAAAGGAATCTATATATAAAGTGAGAAAAATTTAATGGTTTTTCTATGTGGGATACAATCCCACAGATAACCAAATCTAACAACCAAACTAGTAACCCACTCAACTTTGGTTGCTAATTTCTCATTCACCTTTAATCCATTTTTAACATGTAAATATATCATGTTAATCCATTCGAAACAAGGAACGTAACGATATCAACAACAGACCCTTTTGACGTGCGGGACCTAACTCAAAAATTGAGTCAATATTGCTTTGACCTCATGTTAAAGCATTCTAAACTAACAAAAATCGAAATGTTAGGACACATATATGATAAAAGTGTAATATGATACCGTGAAAAATGCCATCTTTGTCTTGTAATTTTCATCTAAAAGTTTAAGCGAGTTAGGACACTGTGCTCCTTAGATTGTACCTTGATACGGCGAGATCACGATGAACAAAATTGTATTTGTTTTAGTATTTGCTTTTTCCCATATAAAGCAGAAGATGAGGAAAAAAGAAAAAAAGAATAAATCTTATGAAAAATACATGAAGAAAAATAAACATCAAATAAGCTGAAGTTGCACCTTTGATCCGATGTCGTCATTTGGTGAAAGGAAGCAAGAACTTTTTATATTGCTTTCGTTGGATTGTTAACACACATTGATGTTTTTCTGTGTGGTAAAGATTTGAACACAATTTGTTATGTAATGATATTTTTCTTTTTTCTTTGCGGAAAATGAAATTAACAATATCAAATATTTTTCTAATGAAATTAGTAATTTAGCTGGAGAAAAGTCAAAATGGACATTCAATTCGGTAATGGTTAATATTTTTATACAGCAAGGTTTTGCTAAAGGATAGACATTGAGCTAAAAATAGGGAGAAGATATTTGATGTTATTGATTCTCTTGTGATTACAATAAGAGTGAGTGCTATTTATAGAGCTCCGACATGCTTGGAGCTAAAGCTTTAGCAATGCCAGCTGTACACCAGTTGTAACTAACTTTTAACTAACTAGACTAACTTTGCTGAGCTGTTCCCTTGGCAGGTTTTTTATGCGTGATGGTAAGGATCATACTAGCTACCGTGAGTGATGATAGTTATCCAGTGTGTAGGAAGATTGTAGTTTATAGTCGAGAATGTTGCAAAGGCTAGATGAAAGCTCTAATTTTATGACAAAGTTTCAACAATTCTTTATAGAAATATCTGTTTGTCTTCATGTTGCTGATAGGTAATGCAACGAGATATTCTCTAGTAGGGATTCATTAATTTCTTTAAGAATTCACCTATTATGGCCTAAATTACATTAACTTTTTTCTGGTGAAACAGCTTAGTGGAGTTTGTGTAAGTTAAGTCACGAAGAATGGCACATAAAACGTTTTTGGAAGAGGACAGATACTGGAAAAGGAAGAAACTATTGTGATGGGAAATATCTTTAAGGAATTGTTTAGCTATTTTTGATATGGTTGTGCTCAATTTAACTTGCAGAACATAGGTTCTTGCTGACACTAATGCACTAGTTGATGTTTCATCTGTTGAATATAAATTTATACAAGTATTTTATGCCGTGCAAAATCAGTGATTAAAGCTTCTCAACTAGTTTTAAATCCACTCCTAATCATTTCTTATATTAACTTTTTAGCTGGGTAAGTGCTTACTGATTGACTTAGCTGACTTTACCCACTATCCAATAAGTTTGACATTTCATTCTCCTGATACAGGTCTTTTACCGCTTCCTGGCTAAATGGGTCACTATTTGTTTCTTACTGAAGATGACTCGTGAGGTGGCACGTATAATATATCTGCCTGATAGTTTGTGGTGGCATTCTGTTGTCATTTTTGTGGTTTCGCTGGTATCTTGGACTTACTCGACTGTAGTTTTTCTATTGGGGGCAGCTCTGTTCCATTTGGTGGGAAATTTGCAAGTAACGCATTTTGAGAATTATGGGAAACTTTTGGAAAGGGATTTGGATGTGTCTGTTTATATTGAGGAGCACATGCGTCTCACCTATTACCTGTCCAAAATAAGCCACAGATTCCGATTATTTCTTCTTCTGGAATTCTTGATTGTAACAGCTAGCCAATTTGTGTCTCTACTGCAGACAACAGGGAATAAGTCAATCATTAATTTCATCAATGCTGGTGATTTTGCGGTATGTCTCAGTACCCTAGGGCCTGATGTTATAAAGCACTGTTTCTAAGTACTATGTTTTCGAAAATGTTACTGAAAATGGTTAGTGAATCAGGCACATAGCCATCATATGGAAGTCCAGTCTTACTGACTACTTGTTTACTATGCTTTTTCTCGAAATCTCCAAATATGATGCTTCTATGGTGTTCAGATTGCCATAAAGCTTTGACCGTGTGCTTTAAATTATGCAGTTTCCAGTGCACAACTTTTGACAAAGGAGCCCTTTAGATCACCTCCGTGATGTATGATACTCAGTAGCTTGCTATAGTGGAATGATTTTGCTCTTTATTGACTGCATGCAGGTCTTATCTATTTCTCAGTTAGTTGGGATAGTGATTTGTCTAGCTGCAGCTGCAAAAATGTCACACAGAGCTTTAGCTCTGGGATCGGCAGCTAGTAGATGGCATGCACTCGTGACTTGCAACTCTAGTGATACTTCTCTGCCACCTACTCCATCTAATGGTGGTAACATAGATTTCGAAAATTCATCAGGACCATTCTACAGGAATTATTCAGAGAGTGATTTGGAATCGTTTGATTACGTGCCTCCCCCAACAAATATGCAACTTACCTCTAATATGTCATCATATCACAAAAGACAAGCTTTTGGTAAGTACACCCATATTTTTGCTGTATCCCAGTGTCATATTTATGACTCTATGGCTTTATTAGTTCTTTTGTCTTCTGCTGAATGTGTCATTACCCATATGATGTGGAGAGAGAATTGTTAATATACCTAGTAATAGAGTTTCCTGTGCTTATAATTGCTAATATCAGCTAGTTATATTTAGTTTCCTGTGCTTATAGCATTCTCTTTTCTTGGTGGCTATAAGCACACCGTGCCACCCACATGCGCACTGCTATGTCAGATTATGGTGAGGAAATCATGAATTTTTATGATAGGTAACTATCAAATATAGTGCACTAGATATGGTTAATGATGCACCGTGCTAACTTGACAACTGTTTGAGCAGGCTGTACAAATTTGTTTTTTGCTGTTTGTCATAATCTTTTACTTTGTGATGACTTGCTGAATAGTTCTTCATTGATGGCAAAGGTGCTGAATGCATAGTGGCTTGCATTTCGGCCTGGGATATCATACTATAAAATGTGTATGTGTATATGTTTGAGCTAATGCAAAATTAGTTTGAAAATTTTACGATTATTTTCAGTAGCAGTTACATGTTGCTATGGTCTTGGCTGGTTTTGATGCTGAGGTGGAAGAATAGGGAATGATTATTCCTAAATATTTTGCTCTTTCAGCCTAGAAGTTTGATCTTTCACTAATTTTATTCTTACGGTTATATTCGATTGTTTTATGCAGTTGTATTTTGTTTTAAAGGATTAAATCGGTTTCCCTTTTTCTTTAGTTTCATACGTGAAGTCCAACACCGGTGGATTTACGGTTTTTGGATGGATGGTTGACCGAGTGTTGGTTAACACAATCTTCTTCACCGAGTTCTCTTTGGCTTGCTTTGTACTTGGGAAGACCATCACAATCACCAGCAGATGATGGCTGAAAAGCCGAAGCTTTTATCCACCTGAAGTATTTTTTGCAGGAGCCAAATTTTTGATTGTTGAGGATGGTTTGGCATTAGCCTTCATATTTGTGATAGTACGAGAACTCATGCTCTTTTCTAAGTGTGTTAAAAGTTTATTTGATAAATTGTTTAATGATCATCCTTACATTTTATTAACATGACTAAATGTATACAATTATGTATTTAACCATTGAATTAAAGTCGTATAGTATGTGCTTGGTATCTCATGTTGAATGTATATATGTACACAAAAGCTGATAGTATCATCTAAAATAATATCGAACAAGCTAAAAGAAATTACTTTCTACTTAAAAAGCTAATATGTGAAGACAGGCTATCAAGTGTGCACAATTATTGACGTGCTTTGATTATAGATTTTGGTTCAAGGACTTCTCTTGATGGCGTTATAATATAAAGAAACGAGAAGCCACAGTAACAAATTTTGCATATTCCATTGTAAAAGCAAACTTTCGTGGGACTGATTCTATTTCAATAAAGCTGTTTTATATACAAACGAATAGCTGATCAATTAAGACGTACACGAAGTAGTACAAAAAGCTAGCATTTTCTGGTTTTCAACGTTCGATGAAAACCCCATATACAGAATGAATGAGAAAGTGAAAGAAACTAACGAATGCCCTCTTTGATTATGGGCAGCAATGCGACTTCTCTTGGTTAGCATAGCGCCTTAGTAGAAACACATCCAAACCTACAGAAAAAAATGTCTAGTTGCTGACTCGATATGGCTACGAATCACACCCTTCCGTCAGGAACAGGAAACGTTGGCATAAACTCCTTAGATTTGGGGAGAGGGACTTCGTCAAACCAGCCATGCTTAAGAGCTTCCTCAGCTGTTATTCGCTGCGACCAATGCATTCAACAAAATGAATGAACAACCCAGATTAAAAAGGTGAAACCGAACATGCAACTTATAAAACAAGGATTTCACATGTTGAAGTGTTTACCTCCTCAGGGTCATAGGTTAGGAGTTTGCTCAAGAGGTCAAAGCCTAGCTCGGTGAGGACAGTAGATCCTGTGAAAGTTGCCGCAGGAAATTTCTTGCGCAACGAGTTATACCTAGAAAGAGGCAAAATCAAATTAAAGAATTTCAGAACAGGGACAAAACAGACTTAAAGAGGCATGAAATTGCAGATGTATATCTTGATAGGAAATACTTACGCTTGCTCAACAAATTTTGCTTTACTCCCGGGCAAACTGGAAAACCCAGGCCAGATTGCCTCGTTTGGTCTCCCGAGGACTCTGAAAATCTGAAAAGTTGCAGATAAGAAACCCATCACTAGATGATTAGAGATATATGGATAAAATTGTTGGCACATGAAACTAAAAATATCTAATAATATATCTAATAGAAGTATAAAGGAACAATAGGCACCTTGTCAAGTTGTTGAATTTCTGATTCACCCTTGAACAATGCTTCCTTTGCTAGCAGTTCTGCCATTATACAGCCAACAGACCACATGTCTACCGCAGTTGAATATTGTTTCGCTCCTAGGAGTACTTCGGGAGCCCTGCAAAGTAGACATGAGAAGAAAATTCTGAGCCCTACCAATACGAAATGACAACAGGATTACCCACATTAAAGAAAGATCAAAAGCACTTCATAAGACTGACCTGTACCAGAGGGTAACCACTAAAGGAGTATATGGCTTTAATGGACTCCCATACTGTCGAGCCATTCCAAAGTCACAAATTTTCAGTTCGCCTCTATTGTTGAAAAGAAGATTTGAGGTCTTCAAATCCCTATGGAGAACCCAATTATCATGGAGAAACTTCACACCCTTCAACAGCTGTAGCATCAGACATTTAACATCACTCTGACTGAACGGCTGTTTCATGCCATCCATCACCCGCTTGAGATCATGTTCCATGTACTCCATGACAACAAAAACACCGTCATGGTCATCCATTACAACTTCCTTCACGTCTACAATTGCAGGATGCCGGAGAGACATAAGAATATTTATTTCCCTCAGAGAAGTGATGGGAAATCCATCAACGTTTTTCCCCATTTTCACCTTCTTCAGTGCAACAATATCTCCTGTGAGTTTATTCCTAGCTTTATACACAACGCCATAAGTTCCTTCACTAATTTTATGAAGCTTCTCATATTCAAAAGCACTTCTACACCCCTGAAGCATGTTGATGTTCCTACCTTTTGGAACTTCTGGATCTTCACTCATACAGTCATCATAATCCTCGGAATCAGAATCCAACTGGTCAACAACAGATACTTCACCGCTGCTCCCATCAATCTCCATGCTACCATTGCCCAGACCGTGAGCAGAATACTCATCTCCTTCCATCTCATGTCCGGATGATCTCCTTCTATTTCCTCCCAAGCTTCCTCCCACAATCTCCCCACTTTCAGGACTAGACATCTCTGTGTCTGATCTCCCCGGCGTCACATCCTCATAATCCACTTCGTCATGATCTGACTCCCACCTGGATGCGAATCCATTCCACATCCCAACTCTCTGCCCCGAGGACTTGCGCGAGTGCAATGAAGCCCTTGTAGCCTCACGGCTGCAAGCCTCGGACCCATTAGTCCCCTGCGCTCCATCGGTCTCAACTTTTATCTTAGCTCTCCATTCTGAATCTCCAACTGTCTCCAACAAACGAACAGAAGCATTAGTCGAAACAACCCTATTCCTAGTCGAGATTCTTACCTCTTTATCATCCCTGCCACACCCGTCACACGAAACCTTCCTTCTCTTCTCGTGAGGCAACCCTCCCTCAACACCATTATCGCGTCGAGACAACTTCCCAAACCCCAAACTCTTTTCAAGTTTAGGGTGAGGAACAGTCCTCTTCTTTGGAGAAGAAACACTGAATCTCCCTGCCGCCATTGATTATCAAATAACAACCAAACAACTCCTCTTAAGCAAATCCAAATTACAAAATATTCAAACAGAACAAAAAGAAAAAAAATCCCCAACAGCAATACTAATTAAAAGAACCCTAAATGGTCAATTAACAAATTAAACAATTATCAGAACAAATTATCCAAAAACTTTATCTTTTTTTTTCCCTTTTTTTTTTGAACAACAGAAAATTAAACAGGAAAATTTTGAGGGAAAAAAATCCCTTTTCTGTTTTTCTCCTTCCTTTTTCTTCTTCAGGCTTTCCGCTACCAAGGATTAAGTCGGAATATCTCCGAACACAAGGATCGTGCACACAAAAAATCGTTGCGAAAAGGTCTTACCGGAAAACTCAAACGGACGATTGTGAGATTGCCACGTCGGCGGCAGCAACGACCAGGATAGATAATCCGAAAACAATAATGGGGCGGCTCCGCGTATTATTTATACAAGAGGTTTTTCAAGTCAAAGACACCTTTTGCGTGTGCGATATATACTACATATATGCGTCTCTCTCTCTCTCTCTATATGTATATATATATATATACATATATACATATATACATCTCGAGGCGGCGCTTTGTAATAACTTCCCTATATGTTTCCAAATTACACTAACCTCCCTCTTTTGGATGTGGACCTTTAAGATCCACGGATTTACCTCATAATTTGAATATTAAAATTAAAATAAACATAATATTTAATTGATGGTGGAATTAAAAATTTTAACTAAATTATTATATTATAAAAGCACATTTTTATATAATTTTAAAAAATAATTTTTTTAAAAATCTCAAATTTTGGACTTTTTTTTTTTAAAAAAAAACCTAATATATGCTTTTTAAATTTTTTTAACTTTTTCCTAAAAGTGGAAAAAAAATTGTGCTTTTCCAATGGAATACTTTTTTTTGGAGAAAGGAAAAAAATAAAAAGAAGAAGAAAACTAATCCCAATGGGCTCATTATCTATGACCTTAAAAAGTTATTAACTATTGAAAATTGAGTTAATGAACTCTTGATTTTAATGCTTAAGTGGTAGAATACTGGAATTGATGAGTAGTAATTCCTCTAGGAAAAGAAAAGAAATAGAAGCAACCAACATAGAAATAAAATAAAAAGAATAATTCTATCATTTAGCCACCTTAGATATTTTCAAATTATATTAGATTTAAAATTAATTTAGACCAGTACAAAAAAAAAAAAGTCCTTCGATAAGTAAGCTTCTTGAAATTTGAATTTGTGATGTTTTCTTTATGTATGTTTCAAGTGGGTCAACGGATTACACCAAAAAAAGTAAGAGGTAGCAATTAAGACTCATTTAGATCAATTTTTATTTAAAAAATCCAATTTTCCATGATAAGTACAATTTGACTTTGGTAGAATGCCATTTACTTATATGAGTTTTTGCTTAAATTTCAAAGTGCCCATGAAGTTTTAGTTTTACCCATTTTCCCCCATTACATCAAGCCTTGCCTAATAATGTCTTGTATTTAATGACATTTTGCCATTTTTATCTTTTTATTTATTTATGGGACGATTTAATTCTAATTTATTGCTTCTATTTTTATTTTTTAAAATGTTAGTTTTTTGTAGTAAAATTATTATTGTATTTTAGTTTTATACGTGTATCTATATTTTAACATAAAAAAAGATAGATTTCAATCTAAATTTAATATTTATTTAATTTAATGTGTAATACAAATTTTATACAATAAACTTCATTTTCATTTTTATATTCTAAAAGTTAGTTCATCCAAAATATATGCATTAGTTTAAGTAGAAAAGATTGGATTCTATTTAAAATTATATAAATATATTGAAAAAAAGGCTGTAAATCAAATCTATTTTTTTTCTCTTTAATCTCGTGGGTAAGAAAAAAATTTGATCAATAGACTATTTTGTATCTCTTGTCATATTTTGAAATTAATTTTTTTTTATTTTTTATTTGGTTGTAGATTTTGTTGAATGATTCTATTAAATTATTTTATCTATTTTTTAATTTAATAAATAAATTAATAAGAAAAAAAATAAAAACTAGCTTTTTGTTAACAAAAAAATTTGTGACCAAAGTATTTTTATTTTTAATTTAAAATTAAAATTTATGATTTGCAAATTAGTTATAGATTTTTTTTGTTGAATAATTTTATTGAATTTTTTTTACTTTTTGCTTTAATAAATAAATACAAAACACTATTTAACACAAGGCTCTGTAAAGTTTAATGACGTGGGAGAATATAAGTAAAATTTATACTTCATGAGGAAGTTTGGAATTTAAGCTAAAACCCAGGGGAAAAACGGCTTTTACCCATTTGGCTTTTAAAACAAAAAATTAAAACTTTAAATGGAGTTCAAGTAACCAAAAATTTTAACTTAAAAAAAATCTTTTCCATTTATTATTATTATTATTATTTTGGTGACGAGGGAAATTCAACTGGCGAAACTCAACCACCAATTTACTCGGCGAAATTTGACCACCAGCTAACAAATCCCTTATGCACAGCACAGTCTCCTATACTGTGTACCAAGTCCAGGGCAATGGATTGGATTTGAACCCGAATTATGAGCAATATTGGTCTCCAGCTTTTACAATTAGGAAGGAAAGAAGTGCTTTTAAAAGAAAACTAACCCCAACGAGCCTCATCCATCAGTAGCACGTGGAAAGCTTTAGACAATACCGGAAAAGAAATTACACGCACTTTTATTAGTGGATGATCTGGAGTGCACACAAACACACACTACATTGTTTAATAACAACAACTAAAAGCGTAAAGACGCAATCAAAGGCTTCAATTTTATTAACCAGGCCTTGATGATTCCTGCAAAACACATTTTGAGAATATCATTTAGAGCCTGGAGGAGCCTTTGGGATGGTGCATGACAATGTGGTTGTAGGCATCAAGAGTCAAGAAATCATCCAACACAGGTGCAGTGCATTGCCTTATGAATAGCTTGCAAGCCTCCTTGTACATCCCCTTCTTGAACTTCTCCTTCCCAACCTCTCTCTCAATCCTGGCCATTTCTTCTTCGACCACCCGGCCGAAGAGGTCCCGGCTCACCTTCACCCCCAGCCCATCGCCGTCTAGTTCCACGCCGTACTTCAACCACTGCCAGTTCTGAACTCTGCTTATCTCGGCTGTCGCGGCGTCCTCCATGAGGTTGTAAAGAGGGACCGAGCCAGTTCCGGTAAGCCATGCTGCTAAGTATTGGATACCTACACGAGTGTTGAGCCGGAGGCCTTCCATGGTTCGGACTCCTCTCGGCCTCTGCATGAGGTCTTCCTCAGTTATCGCGGCTGCGTCTTCGCGCTTCACGGTCTGGATTTGGTTAGGGGTGCTGCCCATGTTGTTGGTGAATACTTCCATGATGGCTGGGATCAGCCCAGGGTGAGCTGCCCATGTTCCATCATGCCCTGCCTTTACCTCCCTGAGTTTATCCTTCCTCACCAGTTCCAGTGCCGCTTCGTTCGCCACTGGGTCCTCTCTGATCGGAATCTGCGCTGCCTGTTTCCAAGGAATTGTTAATTATCATTAATTCATTACTATGCAATCCATTGACAAAATGCTTACTGAGATTTGGGAACTTAAAATGCAGATCACAAGCATCGCATCTATGTAATTTTTTGCGAAAATAAAGAGTGAAGACTACCCAATCACGTAAAAAGAAGAAAACTTATTTGTGTAGAATGCATCAGTTCAAGAAGAGTTACACACCATTCCTCCCATGGCATGCACGCCGCGCCTGTGACACGTCTGGATCAGCAGATCGGAGTAGCTTCTCATGAAGTGCTGAGTCATGCCGACTAGAACCCTGTCGGGCAACAGACGATCGGGATGGCCCTGGAAAGTCTTGACATAGCTGAATATGTAATCCCATCTGCCACAGTTGAGGCCAACAGAGTGATCTCTCAGTTCATAAAGGATTTCATCCATTTGAAACACGGCCGGAAGCGTTTCGATCAGAACAGTTGCTCTGATACTTCCTCTCTCTATTCCAGCCCATTTCTCTGCCCTCTCAAATACATTGTTCCATATTCTAGCTTCCCTGTTCAATCAGGAATGAAACATTCGTGAAGGCCTCTATGAGGTTACCAATTATATTGTAGCCTAAATGTTCATGGCTCTTTTCAATATTTATCAGGAGATAGCATCACTCTGTACCTTGAGTGCTCCATCTTTGGGAGGTAGAAAAAGGGTCCAAATCCTTCACCCTGTGTGCGCCGGAACGCGGCGTGGTTGTGGAAGAAGTAGAGGCCAAAATCGACGAGACAACCGGTCACGGGCTCGCCATCGATGAAGATGTGAGCCTCAGGTAGATGCCAGCCTCTCGGACGGACGAAAAGTTTAGCAGTCCGATCATTGAGCTTATAAACTCTGTTCCTGGCTTGATCATGGAAACTGATGGTCCCATTCACAGCATCCCTCAGGTTAACTTGCCCCCTCATGAGATTCTCCCAGTTTGGTGACAGTGCATCTTCAAAATCAGCCTATTAAGCAAGAACAACATAATAATTCACGAATATTGAATAATTTAGTAAAATCCTAGCTATCATGGTGGTAACTTTAAGATATTTATATAATTTATATAAGTTGTTAATATCAACCAAGTATCGTATATAATCTGCTCCTGGTTATCGAATCCTTGGATAAATAGGGTCGCCTTTTGCATTATATATATGTGCGTGCTTTTTAATTATTTCTTATGTATACTTCACATTTTGGCTAAAGAACATAAGAAGTGAGTAGTTGGGTATTATTAATTTAAATAATAATCAGAATTAGAATTAGTTATTCTAGAGCAATAAAGGTCTAAAAGATGGCGGCACATGACATAAGTTGACAATGTTTTTACCTTGTTTTTTTTTTTTTTGTGGCAAAATTCAACCATGAATTAGTAAACTCACACTACAGTATAAAATAATGTTCCAAAAACACGCAACAATCGATAAAAAATCTGAGGAAACTCAAATCCTGCCATCTTTTTTTTTTATTTTTTTGTTTGATAGCTATGATTCCCTTTTGATGTTTATAAATAAATGACAAATAAGTAGAGAAGTATTTATATAAAATATATTATAAATTATTAACATATTTAAATATATGTTTATGCGTAATAATATTTGTTAAAATGACTTAACAAGGTCTTTTACTAAAGTTGTCCCTAGTCAAATTACTTTATTTATAAGTAGGTAAAGAAAAAAGTTACGGAGTGCTAGTTTTTTCCTTTTAACCGGCTTATAAATATGTAACTTGCTTATAAGCAAATTTTAGCATGTAGTTTTTCTTTTTACTACTTATAAGTTATAAGCAAAGGTAAACACCCTCTTAGTCCCAAAAAAATCCTTCGCCTTAACTATCTAAGCCATGAATCGGCGCTATATTTTTAGTTTGTTTGGCTACTAAAACATGGTCAGTAATCAACTAGTAGCTTAAACATGCAGAGTGTAGTACGTACTAGTGTACCGGGCAAGATGGAGGGTGTTTGTGTGTTTGACCTATAAACACCTAAATAAGTGTCGCCAAACACATTCAAGTGACTAAAACTAACCATGAAAACTTTGGCGCCGGAGTTGAGGGCATTGATGATCATTTTCCGCTCCACAGGACCAGTAATCTCAACTCTCCGATCAGCAACAGCCGGCGGAACAGCCGCACACAGCCACTCTCCTTCTCTGACGTACTTGGTGGCCGGATCAAACCCCGGCAAAGCGCCATTGTTGTACCTCAACTTAGCTTCCTTTCTGCACTCCATTGCATACTTTACGTGGTTTCTGAGCTCTCTTTGCAGATCAGCAACGAACTGCAAAGCTTCCTTTGTTAGAATCTTCGCAAACTCAGGATCATAGCGTCCTCTAATGTCTACTCCCTCAGGCACATCGTACCCCATTATTACACCTTTTCTGATCTCTGTATGAGAGCTTGGGATCAAATTCCCAAAGCCTAACATTTTGATTATCAGACGTTTGTTCTTCTTTTTCTATGACTGAAAAACTTGCGCTAAAAAACACCAGTCTCGCTTGTGAGCGTTTTTATGATCTGTACCAAGTTGGATATGTTAGGGGCTAAGCTTGTATATAAAGAATCAGTGGTCGAACTAGGAGTTCATTTTTGGCTTTCTTTTTTTGAAGTTTCTTTGAAGTAATTGATATTTATAAATAATTTTTAATACTTATAAATAAATATCAAATAAATAAAAAATACTTAGATAAAATATGCATGGAAATTATTTTTAATAGTTTGATGAAAATTGTGTTGAAATGATTGAAAAATGGCTTTTTATCAATAATGTTCTAATTTTTTATATTTTTTAAATATAAATGTTTTTTCATCATTTGATAAGCTTTTATTGTTTATAACAATTTAAGAAAAGAAACTTAGATGGGGTGGAAATTATTTTTTTTTGAATTGTTTATAAATCAATTAATTTATAAGCACAGTATATTGAATATATATATATGTATATTATTTTTATTTATAAATAAATTTAATTAATTTATAAGCACCTCTAAGAAAATGTGGGAAGGGATTGGGATGGTGAAAAGGATATGCACGAACCGAGTGTTATTGTGCATGGCATTACGTGCGTCAGAGGAGGAATGGGCGATGAACGCTAAGGATAGGGTTTGGTGTTGATTGTCGTGCCACCTGCCTCGGAAGTTGCAAAATTTTCTTACGTTGGTGAGGGGGTTCGTAGAAGACAAGTGTCAGTATTGGGAATTCGATGCCGCAGCTTGAATCATTTTATTCATTGCCAGACACTATCTGTGCTTTTGTGCGTGTTTGATTTTTTTTTTTTTTTTTGCCTTTTCAGTGAAAATTAAAGTAAATTGTAAGATAATCATTGAGACTCCGTGACTATTTTTAAGAGTACGCACAAATAATTAAAAGATTGTTCATGAAAGAATAACCCAAAAGCCATTGTAATAAAATCTTTAATGGCTTAGAATTTGTGACGTGGTGATCTTTAGATGGTGTTTGAATTTGCTTATTTAGTGGCTTATTAGTATTTAAAAAAATATTTTTTTTTGTAATTTAGTGTTTATAAGCCACAAATAAGCACCGCCAAACACCCTTTAGACTCTTGAGTTTGATACTTGGCTAGCCACCAAAAACAAGCTCCCTACCCTTTATCATCTCGCTTCTTTTGCCGTAAACTCGAATATCCTCTGTCATTTTTAGATTTATAGCTGAATTTAGTGATCATCGATTCTTCTATTTTGCTTTCACTGAAACAATTTGATTTGAAAGATTTTTTACATTTTTTTTTGTTTTTTTTGTTGAAAAGAGATTTCATTTAAAAAGAAAACAACTATTACAAGAGACCAAATTAAAAAAGACACGGACAAAATCAAGTCAAAGATCAAAATCTACAAATAAGGAAGGAAAAACTAAACGGGCTAAGGCCCGTATAGAGACACCCAAACCAAAACTTAACAAACCAACACACAAAGACTAGCAATCAACCCAATCCAACAACCAAGACTAAAGTTGCCCAGGGCTTCAACTGAAGAGGCCGAAGGGAATAACGAAAATGGACCAAGCCCTCCTAAGCACCAAGCATGACCCAAGAGCTTCTCTACAAACCCTAACCAATACACCAAACCCAACACCAACTTATTCATCTTAAGCAACCAAAACCAAATGCAAATACAACAACAAATGCAGCTCCTAGCCAAAGCACAAGGACAATACAAGGGTAGGATCCTAGCCTACTTGATTCTATAAATCAACACCTAACAAAACCCCATAAAGGGAAGAAACACTTACTAAAAGTGAGACACAATGATTTACATTGAACACTGGTAGAGGAAATGAAAACCAAAAACTCCACATAATGACAATACTACCAGAGTTTCAACATTAAATTAGCAACAACAAAGGCTAGCAACACTCCTCCAGAACCACTATCACCAAAAATGGTCAAATCAAGACTAGGGGCCCAACTAAGCAGCACCTAATATGCAATCTGGGAAGAAAACATGTCGTAGGTTGCATATCTCCACCGTACATCCACAAACCCAGAAGACGTAAAGCATAGAGAAAGCCAAAATTTCAGAAAGAGAAGCACGGCAAAGACACCCAAAGACAATACTTACCAACACGACCAAACGAAGAAAAGAAAAACACAAGAAGAGAGAAAGCACAAAGAGAAAAGGGAAAGAAAAGGAGCCATCACCAGCCAACGAACTCACGAGAGCCTACTGCCCAGGACAGGGCAGAAGGCTAAACAAGCTAATAAAAGGAGTCCACCCTCTTTCAATAGAGAAACTCTAAAGCGAAGGGGTATTTTTTTTGTCATGACTGAAAAACTAAAAGAACAAAAACCTCCCAGAGATTACAATTGGAACACGATGCTTATTTTCATGATACGGCTAATTTCATCAAACACCTTTCAAGCTAATATGTGCAAACTTGTCTTCTTGTGTTACAATATACCACATCTGCTAGGAGTGCAACTTATTTTTCGGTGCTACAATCTACCATGTCTAGTTTGTTTTTGGGTGCTATAATCTACTGCATCTGGGATGAGCAAAACACGCCCGAGCAAGGAACGAAGACCTTAGTGTCACGACCTTGACCCTACACTACCCGGCCAGTAAGTGAAGTTGGCATTGTAGGTATAACAAATAACTAAATTGGTTTGAAGCTGTTTTTTTTGGGCTACAATCTACTACATGCGGTTTACTTTTTGTTGCTACAATCTACTATATCTGGCAAAAGCGCAACATGCCCCTTAGCAAGGAATAAAGACCTTAGTGTCACGCCCTCAAGCCTAGACCACAAGTTCGCAAGAAAGACAGGTGTTGTAGGCATAACAAAAAATTGACTTGTTTTTTAGTGTTACAATTTAGATCCTAGGCCTATAAGTGAAGTTGATATTGTAGGTATAACAAATAATTAACTTATTTTTTAGTGCTATAATCCACTACATTTTGCAGGAGTGCATAACAAGGAGTAAAGACCAAATCGTCAAGCTTATTCGTCAAGGGATGAAAAACAAATCCTCGAGATGACCCATAGAATCTTAATTAGTGTCATGCCCCGAGCTCAGAGCCCTCGGCTCTTGAGCAAGACAAGTGTTGGAGGTACATAAATAACTACTTGAGCACTTAAATCAATTAATTCAAAATGGTCAACCCAAGTTATTAATTATACTCACACCGCCAACTTATAAAGTATTCAAAAATCATTGCACAACCTAATGGGGGACATTGTATTTAGTAACCAAATCATGTAAATTCCTAATTAGGAACATTAGGCCCTGTTTTCTTACAAAATACTATTTTCTGTTCTCTTAGTCTAGTTTTCAAAGAAATTTGGAGTTTACTTTTATGTAGAAAACTTAAAAACACATGTTATCTTTTACAAAAATAGAAAACATGTTTATTTATTAATATCTTTCAAAAAAATTTCTTTTAAAAGATCTAGAAAATGTGTTATAAAGTTTAGAATTATTTTCTAAAATTGAAAGTATATCTCTTAAGAAAGATTAAGTGAAGGATTGTCTAATTCATGTATTGTCACGATAAGTTAACATTACCTTTTCTCTGGTTGTTATTAAATATTAATAATGTAAAAAATTTTACGGTAGATGGATAAGTGTTAGAAATAAGGTATGATTGTGTAAAATTAAGTTAAGAAGTAATTATTTATTGAATAAGGGCTAGGTGATTTTAAAAAAAAGTAAGAAAAAAAATAAGAGAATACGGAAAATTGAGTCCAAGATCACTAAGTAGGAAAAATATTTGTGGCCAAAAAAATTTGCCCAAAAATGGCCAAAATGGGTAAATTGGTAATTTTTTACATGCTTATTGTCTATCTTACCCTTAATGAGAAGAATTAAAACTTTAAATTTGAATTGAACTTTTTGTTTCTCTTTCATTATTAAATATCCAACTACTAACTAGTGTATTATCATTTTCAATGGATTGACCAACATATGTGTGAATAAATATATAAAATGGTGCCGATAAAAATTAAAAATAATATTTTATCTCAAAGTAAGAGATACTTAAGATGATGCGGCACCTTCTACAACTTCTTAAAAATGATTATTATTAATTTTTTTGTATTTTTTATTTCTCCAAACATCCTATAGATGATTTTATGTGCATTTTTTATTTTAGGCAAAATAAACATGATTTTTTTATTTTTTTAATTTTTATATTTATTATTGAGTAATTATTGAAAGCAAAGTCCTGAAAAATTAAAAATTACTATTGCAACCTCAAATCAGAAGACAATTAAGATGATGTGTAACCATGTAAGACTTTTTTGGAAAATGGGTGGCATTTTCTAAAGCCTATTAACTTTTCAAGATATAATTTTATTAATGGCATTGAATTGAAATTAACCTATAGATAATCATGTATGATAAATTTTAGCTTTTTTGTAAAATATTTTAACTTATTTTGAACATTTTAAAATATTAAGAGCTTATTTAAAAAATAAGGCAACATTAGGGACATATGACATTTACCCCTTAAAAATTATTGACCTTTCGATCAAAATAATAATACATTAGATATAATTAATTTTGTTCCCTTAATAAAAAACGGGTGTTCACATTTGAAACAATATTGTAAATAAGAAATTAATATTAATAAGTTTTTTTCTTTTTTCATAATACAATATTGTCCCTATTGACTGAGTTACTTAAGCTCTCAAGAACGAGAAAATTTCCCTTATTTGCTAGAGATATATATTTCATGTCACATTTAATTTTTCTTTGAACTCCTTAATTACTAAAAGTTTTGGCTCTGCCACCAACTGTCCATTATGAAAAATTTTATGCTTAAATCCATTAATTATTTTTAATAGAATATTGACTTGTAATATACAAGTGTTTGAAAAAGAGCAAGATTCTCAATAATACTATAATAAACTTCCCTATAAGATTAAAAATATAACGCAAATACATAAAATTAATCATGTAGAACACTACAGAGAATTAATGAAAACCAATAAGATGTGCAAATTCAATTTTAGATTAAAGAGAAAAGCGGAATGTCACTTAAAAAAAATGACAAATGACAAGTGATGGTGTGTCATCATACAAAAACTTCAAAATGCTTTTGTGGTAGTTCCTAGCACTCCAAAAACTTTATATAAAATTATAGATAGGCACAACAACTAATAAAATGTGTAATTAAATATATGCTTATAATGTATAAGTTAGCATCTAACAAAGTTAAAATTTTAATAAGTATTTTTATCTACATTCTGAAATTAAACCTTGGTCAGTAACACCTAATAATAACTTTTAAGTTATCTTTTAATGTTTTCACATAGTTAAAAACACCACTTCTTTTTGTTTTATTGTTCTGTAGAATAGCCTCTCATATGAGCTTTTAGTTTTTTTTTTCTCGTATTCTATCCTTAATGTATTATTTAAAATTTTTTTTCATCATATCCTTTTGTTTTTTCTATCCTATCTCTATGTCTTAACTTTTTTTTTCTCTCTCTACACTATTGCCGTATTTTAACTTTTTTTTTCCTATTATGTTTCTCTACAAAGAGAATATATGTTTAATCAATGTTTTTCTTTGTCAGGCATAATTTTGTCTTTTATAATTGAAAAAGATGACTCCACTTAACTTTCACATTTTTAATAAGTAAAAAATGGTCACTCAACATTTTTTTCTAAATTTTTTACCTAAGTAACCATTTAAAGGAAGTGACACGTCAAAAAAATAAAATATAAAAATTTCTCATAATAAGATCTCTATTAGAAACTGGTGAATTTGAGATGAAAATTTTAAGACAAAAATTTTTTGTCTCAAATTGAGACGGATTTGAGACGAAAAATTTCAGTTTCAATTTGAGATGGAGTTAAGACGGAAACTTTTGATTAAATTTTCTAATAAGTTAATACAAGTTTGAGATAGAATTTGAGAAGGAACTTTGAGACGGAAAAATTTCAGTCTCAAAACTTGAGACTAGGGTTTTTGAGACGGAAAATTTTTGTCTCAAATTTTGTTTAAAATCCATTTTGAGATGAAATTTTCTAGGTTTGAGACGGAAAATCCAAAAGTTTTTTGTAGTGCTTAAATATTATAACAATTATCCATTAAATTATTTTCTACAAATCATGTTAGCATGTTATAAATTGAAATTATGATTTTAATATAGTGACATAAAGGTTTATAACATAAATCTTCTGCAACATAACTTATTATGGACGATTGTGTGAAATTACTTTTATTTTATAAGTAATTTTTGGAGGAAATTTTGTATAAAATTATGGATTTAAAGTTTAAAAGGATAAAAGAAAAATATTTTAAAAAAATGGCAAATACAGTTGACAAATAAACAAAAATATATATATATATATATGTATATGCATATGTATATGTATATGTATATGTATATGTTTATGTATATGCATATGTATGTGTGTATGTATATAGTGATAATGATGATTTTGAGTATTTAAGTGAGAGGAAATGATGAGCAATGAATTTTAATTGTTGGGAAAAGAGGAGAGTGAGGAAAAAAATGTAATGAAGAGAGAGAATTTGGTAAGAATTATTTTTAGGGGTAAAAAAGTTCTTCTATCTTATTATTAATGCATTTTGGCCAATTTTAGTTACAACTTTTTAGTCATTTCGCAAGGTTTGAGAGTAACAAATTGTTAAAAAGCACTGTGATTTTAGTTAATGACCATTTAATCCATAAATTTAGATTGTTAAATTTTGTGCATTTAATTGTTTATTATCTTTTTGAATGTCCCAAGGAGGCAAACAAGTCTCTGATTTCTATCACTTTAACTCGGTGCTTGAAACTTGAAAGTTACCACTTGGACATGATAGCATTTTCATTTATGAAGACCATTAATCTTCTGCTCGTAGGGTCTGCCTGATTGATTGTTTTTAGGGAAAAGTAATAATTTTTTTTTAAAGTATATATATTTATAATAAGTATTTGAATTAATTTTTTTTAAAAAGTTTAATTTCAATATTTTTTAAAAACTAAATTTTAATTTCAATATTTTTCAAAAACTCAATTTTTTAATTTTTTAATTTTTCAAAAAAATATCTTTTTGAAAAAAATTTAAAATAATATTTAAAAAAAAAGTCAACTTAAACGGACCAAAGTGTTGTATTATATCAGTTTCGGAAAGTGACAAGCGTACACGTAAGTAGCAAGACTGGATTTAGAAAACATGCATGTCGATATTTGCTGGCATTTAGTTGCTTGCTCTGCTTTTCCACCCTCTAAAATTAAATGTTATGTCGTACCTCTTTATTCTTGATTTTAATATCTTTACTTATTTTAGGGCCTGTTTGGAGTGACTTTTTTTTTATTTTTAAAATATATATATTTTTAAAAAAGTTACTTTAAATTTGTAATAACTATTAGATTTGGTTTTCAAAAAAGCTGAAATTCTAAAAAAAGCTCAAATACAATTTTTTTTTAAAAATTAGAATTTTTAGCTTCTAAAAAAAATATTTTTTAAAAACTGTTAAAAAAAAACTTTTGAAAAAAGCCAATCCAAACGAACCATTAGTAGTAAAAAAAAAAATAACCGGTACAATTTAGTTGTCACTTTTTTTTTTTTGGGTATTTTTGTTTGTCATTTTGTCGCTTTTCCTATTATTAGTAAAAGTGTGTCCTCTCGTGATTAGGTATTGAATTTGCTAATAATGTTCAATCGCGTCATTAGTCTTCCTCGGAGAATAGCAAGAAGTTTCATTTAAAATTACTGAGGCCGGTTTGATTTGTTTTCTTTCAATAGAAAAAGTACCTTATTCTTGAAAAATGAGAATTTTTTTGTAATAATATTTGACTTAGTTTCGAAAAAACTGAAATTTAAAAAAGAAACTCAAAAAATTTTAGTTTTTCAAAAAATACTCTTTTAAAAAAAATTAAAAGAAACGCTATTAAAAAAAATTAATCTAAACAAGCTCTCGTTAATCTACCCATAGCGTGATCAATGTCTAAACTCATCGAGTAATGATTCTAGCATTATTCACGGGATATCAAAAGATAACGTTAAGTGATCTCTCGGCAACCGAAGAAGAGACAGACTAAAAGTTGGTGTAGTTGAACATGACAAGATATTGAAAGATTGTTATGTTAGCTGCAAGGCTTGTCGTTTAGAGGTATGTTATTTATTTTTTGTACAAGATATTTTAAAATTAATTTTCATTGTATATATTGTTTGATTATAAAAGTTTATTTATTTATTTTTTTTAAAAAAGGTGTTACATATGCCATAAAATGAATGGTTCAAGCTAATTATAACTCCAATTAAAAGACAACTCATTTTTATATGTCGTATTATTATTTTTTTTTCTGAGCAAGTGAAAACCTTTCATTCCATCAAAAAATGCTATAAGTCAAACAATCAACTATACAAGAGCTATACTCCACAATTTACACAAAAGTCTATTTTCAAAAGAATCTTATAATTACGTTAACGATTCAACCGATTTCTAACATCCATAAAAACGAATTGGATGATAAGATCCTCCAAATTAACTTAGCCGTTGAACAATCTACTGTTACATTCCCTCCATAGACGGTAAACACAAGCACTAATTGTTAAGCCTCATTAAATCCGATTTCTACCCCTTGCCTTTACTTTGTCTGTACAAGTCTTGAATTACTTCCACATAGTATTGTTCAATTTTTACTACGAGCCACTATTCTTTAGAGTAGCTAAAATTCCATATGTATAGGATCCTCGTATCGGATTCTTTCTGGAAACTTCATGGCAAGTGAATGGTATCAAGAAACATCTTGCTGAATGTAACTAAGCAATAGCCCCCATCCATCACCATCAAGTCCATGGTATTAATAGACTTTTAAATTAAATAAAGTTGTAATCAGAAGTCTCGCAAGATAAAGTTGAAAATAGAATAATGAAAAGAGCTAAATTTTTTATTATGTTTATGATATCAGCAGCTTTCCAATCATATAAACATTTTTCTTGTGTTAATCTTGAAGTGAAAAAAAGAGTTCCATGCATGGTGAAAAAAGAGTTCCGTACAAAGTGAAAAATCCCGCATTTGGTTTCGCATCCGGGTCTCTAACCTAAACGTCAAAATCGCATGTTAAGACAAATTTCGGAAACTTTCATAAGTATTTTTTTATTTTAAAAACTTACTACCTTAAGTATTAATCTACAAAAATTACTATGAGCTCGTTTGAATTAATTTTTTTTAAAAGTATTTTTTTAATAACTTTTAAAAAATAATTTTTTTTTAGAAATTGAAAATTTTGACTTTTTAAAAAAAATTATTTAAATTTTTTTCAAAATTTTAATTTTTTTAAAAAATAAATCAAATAATTATTACAAATTTAATATAAATTTTTTTTTTAAAAAAAGTACTTTTTTATTAAAAAAAAAAATCTACATAGGCCCTATATTTTGATCTTTCTCTGCCATGTAGAAAAGACCATGCTGACAAAAAGCAATCATTAAATACAATGGCGATAGGCATCAAAATCTCCATTTTACCC
Organism: Cordia subcordata; assembly: GCA_028554755.1. NCBI lineage: Eukaryota > Viridiplantae > Streptophyta > Magnoliopsida > Boraginales > Cordiaceae > Cordia > Cordia subcordata. The sequence continues at coordinate 9,755,097 of JAPTOF010000023.1, forward strand.
CTATTCTCTGAACTAACCACCAAAATGGCAAAATTATATTTATCCTATAATTAATAATTATTTAGACATTTAATTAAATAATCCAAAATAAATTAACCAAATTTATTAATTTTATTTATTTATATTACTCGCTCGTAAACAAATTACAAATTACATTACAAATCGACATATCGACATGGATATTTTAAGGTGAATTATTCAACTCCTCCTTGTAATTTGACAAATGTGCACAACATTTCCTATAATTAGGAAATTGATGGATTACTCCCTTATAGTTTTTGAGAAGGTACACAAGTCCCTCTAAAGCTAACTACGGTTAGTTTTTTTGACTGATTTTTAAAAAATATCTATTTTGCCCTTATCTTATTTCATAAAAAGTCTACTTTACCCTTATTTTATTTAAAAAAATTAAAAATAAAATTTAAACAAAATCAAACCAAACCAGCCCACCAGCCCACCACCCCACCCCACGCCCGGTGCCACCTTCCTCCCCAAAAATCAACATTTCCCCATCACCTCTACCACTCCCTCCTCTCCACCGCCATCACCTCAATCCCTTTCACCACCACCAGGAGTAAGTACTATAGCAACAACAAGCAAGCAAAAGATCCAAAGTGAATGCACCCAAAGATCAATTCTTCCTCATCCACCGTCTCCCCTCCAATAATTCACACCACCACCATAGCAACGATCGCCACTGTGATGCCACCACCAATAATGCAATATTTTCAGATGGGAACATATTGAACACACACATCGAACACACTTTGATTGGGAAAGGGGAAGGGGGCTGTAATGGGGGAGGGGATGGGGAAGAAGGTGCTAACAGGGAGGGAGTTAAGGGGTGCCGATAGGGGAAGCGGGTTGGGGTTTGGGGGGTGGGGGGGGGTAAGAGGGATGGGGTTGACTGGGGTAAGGGGACGGGGTGTGGACAGGGGGTAGGGGAGAAGGTGCCGACAGGGAGGGAGTTGGGGGGTGCCGATGGGGGAAGCGGATAGGGGGTTGGAAAGGGAGGGGGGATGGGGTTGACTGGGGTAAAAGGACGGGGTGCTGACAGGGGGTGGGGGAGAAGGTACCAATAGGGAAGGAGTTGGGGGGTGCCGACAGGGGAAGCGGATGGGCGATTGGAGAGGGAAGGGGGATGGGGCTGGCTGGGGTAAGAAGATGGGGGGTTGACAGGGGGTGGGGGAGAAGGTGCCGACAGGGAAGGAGTTGGGGGGTGCTGATGGGGGAAGCGGGTGGGGGGTTGAGGAGGGAAGGGGAAGGGATGGTATGCTGACAGGGGTAAAGGGTAGGGCAGTTGGGTTGGGGGGATAAGGGGTGCTGTGTGGGGAAGGGGTTGCTGCGCAAGGGCGGGGGAAGAGAGGAAGAAGATGATCCTTTTTTTTTTTAAAAAGTTTTTAATAAATATCTTTTATTTTAACACTTATTAGGGGTAAAATAGTCCATTAGTTATATTTGAAATCAAAATAATCAAGCCACATTTCATTGTGCCGCGTGTGAAGCTAAAAAATCATCATCCTAGATGAAAATACTAATGGAGGGGTTGATACGCATTATCGTTAAAATTATAAGAGATGTCTTAATTAATTTTTTAAAGACAAAGAAATATTGTATACATTTATCAAATCACAAGGCGCATGGTGCAATTCGCCGTATCATATTTTTTTGGTGGGCATGAATAGTAAAATAACACCTTAAAGCGGGTCGTGCTGAGAGGACGGGCAGTATAGAAGTGTTTCTGTTTTCATTAAAAACTCACTCACTCACACCCAACACGCCAACTTAGCTGCTCCACCAAAAAGGTGACCACCATTTTTTTTTAATCTCTGCATTTCATTCAACTTTTTCTCCAGCTTCAAAAAAAAAAAAAAAAAAAAAGTGCTAGCGTAAAATTTTCTGCACTGCTTTACATATATATTTTTAGTATTATTATTTTCTTTTGCTGCAGTTTGATCATTTTGTTGACTCCTAAATGCATGTTTAAGTTGTGTTTTTCTGGAAGAAATTTCATAATTTTGCTTTTAAGGTGAAAATGTTATCTGTTTTTACTCTTGAGACGTATGCATGATATTGCGATTGGTTATCTGAACGAAGTACAAGCGTATTTGCTCAAGGTACAAGTGTAATATGCAGTGAAGTAGTCTAGCGAGCGCTTTTCTTTTCTCTTTTTTTTTTTGGCTTTTGCTCATGTACATGAATGGTATTGTGTTTTGGCTTAGCAAGTTACAAGCATCGTTGCTTAACGTACAACATTAATCTGCAGTAGAAGTAGACTAGCAAAGTTTATGAGTTTTTCTTTGCTCCGTTCACGTATAAGTATGATCTTTCTATTTTCGGGTGAAAAAGGTATTATCGTCGATGGGAAAAAGGTATAATAGTCGATGCTTAAGGTGGAACTGCATTATCTGGTTGAGTTTTTTGCCTTTTTTTTTAATTTTTGTAGTCTTTTGCTTAAATGTACAAGCTTATTTGCTTAATGTTCAACATTAATGCGCAGTAGAAGTAGACTAGCAGAGTCTATGATTTTTTTTTTAAGTATATGCGTGATCTTCTATTTTTTTGGCTGAAGAAGGTACAAGCATCCATGCTTAATGTACAATTGTAAGACGCGGTTGAGTTTTTCGCGTTTTTGTATGTTGTGGTCTCATGTATAGCAATTATGCATGATCTTGTAAGGTACAAGCTTATTTGCTTAAGTACAATAATGATATGCGGTGGAAGTCATCCAGCGCAAGCTTGGCTTTGTACCTTTTTGGTGTAGGCAGCTGTTTTTGCTTACTTCGTGTATGCGCATGATCATTTGTTTAGCCAACTAAGGTACAATCATCCTTGCTTAAAGTACAACACTATTATGCGCTAGAAACCTTTCAGTTAAGGGAACCGTCTTTTGCTGTGTTCTGTATGTGCATGATCTTATATTCTTATGTTTGCTTCACCAAGGTGCAACTGCAATAGTTGATTCTGTTTGTAAATCTTTAAAGCACACGACTCTGATGTTGTACTTTAAGCTTTTGAGTGTTGTATGTGATTACTTTGCATTTGTTGAACTATACTTGTAGCTTTCTCTATGCTAATTGACAAGTCCTAAAGGAGAGATTTTTCTGCCAAATGTATTTTGATATTTTGTTTTGTGTTTGAATTTTATTTACTCGTAAGTCATTGAGTTATGCATTTTAGAGTTCTGCTTTGTTTGGTATAAGCTATTATAAGATGCTTTTTTATATAGAAAAGTATGGTTTGGTTTAAGTTTTCATAAGATGCTTGTGATAAGAATTAAAAGATAAGTCAATAATGGATTGCTTATATTTATAAAATAAAAAATTTGGTTTGTTTTGAGTTTTCATAAGATGTTTGTGGTAAGATGTCTTTTATCTTATAAGATAAAAGGAGACAATAAACATTGTCACGTCAATAGGATAAGCATCTTACAATAAGCTCATTCTAAACACTACATTTTAGCTTTCTTTGTTACCTGGCATTAAACTTATAGATCGTAACGAATGGTTTAAATTCAGGTACCATGAGTAACTTGAAGCTTTATTAGTGATTTGTTTGTTTGGACTCTTAGTAAGCGAAGTTGAAATACTAATTAAGGCTCTAGTCTTTGTAAATTTGGCTGGAAATTGGAAGTAAACCATATATGATCATTCTTTTTAGTGGTCTTCTGTGATGACTTGAGAAATGAGGCTGCAAGTTATGATTTATATATGCATTACATATTTTGAGATGAACTTGTCGTGGGACCAAACTGCAGCTTTAGAGTTTGTGACATGGTTACTCCTATTGCTTGCTTATGTGATGCAATTGCATTTTATTGTGAAAGCTTATTCATATTAAGTGCTAAAGCTAGTAACTGAAAAAGTTATGAAGAAGTTTCTTTATTAACTGTTGCTATATGAAGAAAATATTGTGGTGCTTGCTCTGTAAAGTTGAGCAAATTCTCTGTTAAGATGTGCATCAGACAATGGTAGCTGAACATATAAACATTGTTGAACTTCCAGATTTTGACCTTTTTCCCTATTCTGATGTTAACTAGGTTAACTAGTTTAATACTATAGGAGTTATACACCTATCAACTCAATGGCATCTTTGGATGAAGAGGAAGAGGTTGTACCAGCTTGCGTGACAAACTTTTATATTGTCAATGAAGAGGATGAACCCATTTCATTTTCTGCATTGCCGCTTCAATTTGGTGATGATGAGAGGCCAGAAGATTTAAACAAACGGATATTCTTATGTGGAACTGCTGATGATGGGCTTCGTCCATTTTTTAAGAAGGTTATAGCTTGGAAATTTGAGCTTTCATATGTGCTGCCTGAGATTTATGTGCTTTCAAAAGAGAAAGTTTGGATAAAGCTCTACAAGCCAAGAAAGAGTTACAAGGTTATTATTAAGACAGTCTTGGTTGCAGTTTACTGCCTTCATTTTATCAAAAGGCATCCAGAGGGATCTGGAGAAGACATGTGGAACAAAATAAAGAAACCATTCAGGTTGTACCTGATGTTTGATCTTTGCACCTTTTTTGATATCCCTGTCACTGTTATCTGATATCTGGTCATCATTTTGTTGTTTTTGGGACTAACTGAATTACCGATGTGCAGTGCTTTTGAGGTTCTACCTTCTGAAACTGATTTGTTGCAACACATGCCACTTCTAAAGAAAGCTGCACAGAGGGATAAAGATATAGCAAACTCTAAGGTTTGTCCTACCTTTGTGGTTGTGGTGTGTGCCCATACATATTCCTTTACGATCTATAAATTATCTTATCCCTGCTTATCTTGGCTCAAAAATATAATGGGAAAATCTTTGAACTGACATTGATTCCAGTTAATTATTTCAGTACAAAATAGAATATATTTATGATCAAAATCCTGGAATATGTCGCTGATACCCATTATGCGTTTCTGCAAGAATTGACAAAAACTTCCATTTTAAAAATGTATGGAAAGTGCCAGCACTTTTTTGAACATTCTGGCTCAGATGGCCACATAACATACTTGATCTTTAAGTGCCTTCTTTTTTTCCTTTATCAAAATAATATCAATCATTTTGTTTAATTTATTACTCACATGAAGTTCTGTTTGAGCCCTTGAGGAGAGTCTTCATTATATGTTCAATCTTAGTTGCTTGAAATAAAGCTGTACATTTAGCCTTGCAATTATGGTTAAATATCTTCCAAGTATAGCATATATGCATGTGAGCTGCTAGTTATCTGATGTTTCTTACAAGCACTATTCCATAATAACTACTAAACTTTCAATACAGTATCTGGCTACTCTTTTTCTGGAGAAGCCTGGAAAAAGGAAAGATTGCTTTGAGGTCAGTGCCACATTAATATAATAGAGTTATAAAGATATCTCATTTCTCTCCTCCTCAGTGCTTGTTTCTATTACTCCAATTTTTAGTAGTCCTTAACGTTCATGCAGAAGAACCACTCCCCAAAAGGATCCAAATTTATTGTTGAGAATGATGACAGCGAATCTGATGATGAAGATGGCAATGGAAGTGAGCTGTTTGATCATGTTTGTGCTTATTGTGACGATGGCGGTGAAGTTCTGAGGTAGGCACACTTAGTAGACGTCCTGGCTACCTTGTTCTTGCCAGCTGCAACAGTGCTAACCTGTGCCAGATATGGAAGCCACTGGATGGAGTCATAAGCAGTTGGCTGTCTATACAAGTCAAGCTCCTTATGCCCCCCCTCTCTAGGATAAGAAAATTAAATATCTCTATGTCACCTTGTTTTAAGCATCGCTAAATTTCTCGAAAAAGTTTGAAGTAGGCTCTGCATGAGAATCCCGGTTGATCAACAAAAAGCTTGTTTATTGTCGCATAATTATTATGGAAAATTTTTGTGTCTTCTCTATTCTCTCTAAGAAGTAGAACCATTACTATAATTTGAGAAGTAAAATTGGTTTTTATCAGAAGTTATGAGAGAATAGAGGAGCTATTGGGGGATGATTTGGATCTCAATAAATTTGTGTTGTACTACCCTCCACCACCACTTCTAAAAACAAAGTAAAAAAGTAAATCTTTGTGTGTCTACGTTGTTGTGGGCTTTTCGACAGGTGGGGGGCTGCAGCGGGGGTGAGTGGGTCGCTGAGGGAGTGAGGAATCGAGGAACAGGTCATCTTCATTTCATAAAGGATGAGTCAGTGTTGATATCCTTGATTATTTTTGGTTGCTTTCTAGTGTCTTTTACCCTTCTCCTGGTAGCCTTTGACGATTGTGGTGGTTTGTGCTGCACTTCGTGTCATATGTGTTCTGGTTTCCTTTCCCTTGGTCTTCTATGCTCTCCTTTTCTCTTTCCCTTGCCGGAGGTAATTTTTTCATGCTGCTTTATGTTTTTTCTCTTCTTTTACCTAAGTGCTGGTTTATTTCCTTCATTATTTTGTTAGTATAATCCCGACAAAGCTAGTTACTGGATTTCATAAGTATCATAATCTTTGCCTCAGTTCTTTACTGAATTCATAACGATTAGGAGGTAATTTATCTCTTACTTCTACATGGGATTGCAAAGGCTATGCTATTGACAATATTTTTGCAGAGTACTTGCCCTTTCTGATTGTTAATCTTGCCTGATTTAATCAACATGCCTTCTGCTTTGCAGTTGCGAAGGAAGGTGTATAAGATCCTTTCATCCTACTGTAGATTCTGGATCTAATACCTTTTGTGAATCACTTGGCTATAGTCGTGATCGAGTTGAGGTATTTCCTACTTTATCGTGTTATGATTCCATTTCTTTCTAGTCTTAATGTGAAAGAGTGAGTGTCATGCTGGCTGAATTCTCACTGAATTTGTCTGTTTTTAGAAAATATTCTTCGAGTCATAATCATAACATTTACCTTGGTTACTTTAACACAGGCCACACCGACTTTTTTATGTGAGAATTGTAAATATCTGCTGCATCAATGCTTTGCTTGCGGCATGTTGGGTTCTTCTGATAGGTCTTCCAGTGCAGAGGTTTGAATTTGCTTACCAGCACATATTGAAAGCATCTCATGAAGTTTTCACGGAAATGTACTTTAGCATATTTCTATTAACTACTCTCTTTAGAATATTCATGGCGTTGCCTTAATAATATGCATTATACTGTATTCCAAAAGAAATATGTTGCAATATATGATGTGACTTTTACATCTGCTGCCAGCAGTTTGTGAAATAATAACATCAGCCTATTAGTGTTTCATCGCAAAAGATGAAGGCCCAACGTAGATTGTTACAGGACACCGTCACTGGTAGAGATATTCGCTGTGGGGCTCCATTTTCTGTGTCATTTTAAGTGTTCCTCTGATGCTTTTTTAATATGTTACTGCAGCCAAATACTGCAAATATCATTGTACAACGTAATGTTTGTCATTCTTATTTGCATTTGTGTATTTCCTTTTTTTAGACGTGAGGTTCCTATTTTGTTTTGGCATCTCTTGATTAAAGTAGCACTGCTCAAAATGATCTCATCACCTAATTATGTGTAGGTCTTCCCTTGCATCTCTGCAACTTGTGGACATTTTTATCACCCAAGGTGTGTTGCAGAACTGCTCAATCCATCCGATGAAATTCAAGTAGAAAAATTTCAGAATAAAATTGTGTCTGGGGAATCATTTCTATGCCCTGTGCACCAATGTTATCGATGCAAGCAAGGAGAAGACAAGAAGATCTATGAGTTACAATTTGCAATTTGCAGACGGTGTCCAACGGCATACCACAGGAAATGCTTGCCAAGGTTGTCACCTTCATATTCTTAATATGGTTTTCCGACATAATTGTCCAAAAAGGATCTTGAATCACAGTATATTTTGATTCTGAACAGTTGTTAATGTCAGGACTATTGCCTTTCGACTGGATGCTGCCAGAAATGTTGATGCAAGGGCTTGGGATGGTCTTTTGCCAAACCGTATCTTGATATATTGCATGTAAGTTTCACTAAATGATTAGTCTTTCGAGAACTACATAAAGGCAGTTTCAGTTTTTGGGTGACATCATTCCATCTTATATAGGGACCATAAAATCATTCCTGAAATTGGGACGCCGAGAAGAGATCATATATTATTTCCTGATGTTGATAGAAGGAAGCAGCAGCGAACTTCAGGTCTGCTATCAACCAACAGAGAGTTGGCTTCATTTACAAGAAGTAAATCACATGGGACCTTGACACCCAAGACAGTGATCAAACCGAAAAGGCCATTTGAGGCAATACATGGCAATATTGAAGGTGGTGCTTCTGTCAAGAAAACTGATAAGGGTCTTTACAAAATAATTTCTCAACCAATAGCCCAGAAGTCACTTAACCCTTCTACATTTGATAAAAGCAAATCATCCTTGAGAAGTGATGAACCCAAGGCATTACTGAGTATGAGGAAAAATACAAAGCAGAAAAGTGTTCCTAATGACTGGGTTCAGAAGACACTTCAAGCTAATATCGTGATGAGGAAAGCAAATGTGACATGGTCTTCTCAATATGCTGAAATGGAAAAGCGGTAATGGCTATCTTGTTTGGAAGGCCTTAGGACATATTCATGATGGAAATTTTAGGATCTCAATATTGACTACGTGTTGATCTTGTTGCTATGTTTGACGCAAATCTTGTTCTTGCAGGATGGAAGCCTTAATGGAAAATGCCAAATCTTCATTCAATCCGGAGGAATTAATAGAAAGTAAAAAAATGAAATGTATTGGTGCATATTCCCAAAAATTTGTAGCGGCAAAAGACCTGACACTGGGAAAGGTGGAGCTCTCTGTGGAAGTATGTTCAGCTTGATGATGCTAACATTGATGGTTAACTTGCACAGAAGTTTTTATCATTATTTTATGATTCTAAACCTTTGGTTCTATGTCTCCAGGCAGTTCGAGCAGCCTTGAAGAAACTAGAAGAAGGCTGCACTATTGAGGAAGCAAAATCTGTTTGTGAGCCAGAAATTCTCAAGAACATCATCAGATGGAAGGTTTATTTCATTGTGATACTTGAACATAATTTATAAATTGCACTTTGGTGTTTCTAAGGGTATAGTTGGAATTTACGGTTCTTAATATTTCATGCCTCTCTCAGCAGCCCATATATTTTGCAGCTAAACTTACAAGCATTCCTCTCCTATATTAAGAAAAATTACCTCTGATCTCCATGGATAACTTTAGTCAAATGGTCGAACTTATTGTTTAACATGTACAAAACTTGGTCCACTCCACATTGCATTAGTGTTGAAGAACTTGGTAGTACCTCTCCTATTTGTTTTGCTTACTAGTTACACTTTATTTTTGTTCTTTTCATTCTCTCGATGCGATTTCTTTACTATGGTTGGAAATAGATGGAATTTAATTAGAATTAGGCTTAAGGAATATTTGGATTCAATCAAGCATGGTTCTTGTCGGCAAGCTGCTTATCATGCTAGTATCAACAACAAAAGTTTTGTTTGGGATAGTTTTAACATAGTGTCTCACATTCAAACTTTTGTGAAACTGAAAGTTTGAATCATAATATTCAAGTGTCTAATTGTTTATGAAAAGAATAAATTCTTTAACTTCTTTGCTTAATTTTATTGATGAAAAGAACAAATTCCAATATTCAAGTTCTTTGATTGTGTTGTGTAGAGAAAACTTGGAGTAGAAATTCAGATATTTAACTTCTGTGCTTACATTGTATAGAGAAAGCTTCGAGTTTATCTTGCTCCTTTTCTCCATGGTATGCGCTACACATCATTTGGTCGGCACTTCACAAAATTGGACAAGCTGAAGGAGGTAAGTGTGGCTTTTCCAATTCTCTTCTTCAAATAGAGGAAAGTCATGTTCGAAACATTTAGGGATGACTAATGTGGATGTGTAACCTAATCTTGCAGTTGCACATTTCGCTTACTGTCTCAAGATGCTACTTATTTTAGCTATAACAAATCTTATGGTGCTTGAAAATGAGACGCAACCAAAACAAATGTTACTTCTGAACAGAAGCTTTTGTCTTCTTATAATATTTTATAGAAGCCTTAAAAGTTCTTTAAAAAAGTAGCCAGCATATTAGAGGAAAATCTGAATAGATGTAGTCTTGTTGAGCATCCAACATTCTGATCTCATTCCCATGAAGCTTGACTAGCCTTTAGTTTTGCAAACATTTAAGAATTGATGAAATTATTAGTGAAAACAGTAAAAGAAGGAAAAAAATTGTAAGAATTTCTATCACGTCTGACAAGGAAAACGAGTTGCAACTAATAACTGGTAAGAAATCAATTAGCAGTGACCTTTTAGAGAAAGATGTGATGGTCTTCATATGTGCCAGCTTGTTCAGTAGAAGTGAGATTCAAACGGCTGTTATTTTTTTTTCCTATGAAATTAATATTCTTGAAGGTACTGCCCTTTTGCCTTTCATATTTTATTTGGTTTTTGGATGTACACCATTTGAGAGAATGGAATGGAAGAAAAGTAATGAAACCTGCTATGGCTACTGAATAACCGCCTTTTACTTTCTGAATAATAAAGCCTTTGACCTTTGTATTCGTTCGTCAAATCTTGTTCAGTTCCATCCAAGCTTACCTTTGTCTGAATCTTTGTGGAAGAAGAAGAAGCGGTTCACCAGCCAGTACATTTGCGAATGCCACCAAATCATCAAACCTGGCTGCTGCTCGCTCTTTGATCAGTGATTCACAGGCCACTAGATCTAGGGATCCCACCTTATTCTTAAACTTGGTGGCTCAGTTGATTGGCACTCTTGTAGGCTCATCTTGCATACAAATTTTAGGGGTCCCAAGTCCCGTATCCACCAATAACATTTCTTCCGTTAAGCGTAAAACTTTAGATTGTAAGGCGTTTCTACTATATAAGAAAAAACTTGAATTAGATTTTGGAAATGATCGATTTGAATAGATGCTCATCATAAGATCTTTTTTTTCCTCCTCTTCCTATTGATCAAAAGCATCTAGCAGTGCCCCGCCAATAGAAAGAGTTAAGCTACTATATGTATTTATATAGAAAAGTAGACCTTTCCCTGCCCTAGCTACTAGAGAACGAGATTGGTTTACTCTAAAGGTGCACACTTGGTAAAGAGTACTTTTCTTTTTACCGTATCATTTATTATTTGGGACCCTATTCACCACTTTGGGCTTCTATTGAATCGAGAAATAGGTATGGATTGTCCATCTTTTTTTTTTTTAATATAATATTAATATATATAAGGCATCCTCCGAATGATTCAAATCGAAGCAATTGGATGTCCAGCTGGGGTCTATATGATGTGACTGATCAATAGAAATAAAAATATTCCAACACTCCACCTTTGTCATATATCCATACATCACACTAGATAGATGTCATATTCATGAAATACGATTCACTTTCAAGATGTCTTAGTGGTAAAATGCCCGCCCATAACCCAGCAAATAAAGTAAATTACATATTGTTCATTTTGGGGATTGGCAACTTACTTTATCTTTTGAGTTGTTCTGCCGGATTGGTCGCTTAAGATTTTTGGTCTGTATTCGGACCCGATGAAAAAAAGGGATCACTTATGGACTTGTTGAGAATGATTCTGATCTAGTTCATAGCTTATTAGAAGTAGAAGGTGCTCTGGTAGGATCTTCACAGACAGAAAAAGATTGCAGTTAATTTGATAATCATCGAGTGACATTGCTTCTTCAGCCCGAACTAAGGAATCCCTTAGATATGATGCAAAACGGATCTTGTTCTATCCTGGATCACAGATTTCTCTACGAAAAATACGTTTAACCGGCCTATTTGTACACAGTTACAATCTATTCCCTCAGGTCCAAGGGCCTCTTAATCGTCACTCGTCCGTCCTCGCTTAGGGAAAAAACCAAACCACTATCTTTTGATTTATTTGTTTTTTCCTACCTTTACAGCTCGCTTTCTAAGTTCACTAGCAATACACCAATACAACACTAGCTATAGAAGTAACTAGTACACAATGAGTCAGGGGTCAGGTGAATTCAACAATAGATGCCTATTGGCATTCCAGTCATCCTTCTCCTTTCAGGGCCTATTCGAAAGAGAATCCAATCTTTCTTGGTCGTGAATATCTGAGCAGGTTGTTCACTGTTCAAGAATTCTTGTTTAGACAATTCATACCATCCATACAGTCTTTTATTTTAATCTAAGATTTCAATTTTTCTTATTGCCAAAATATTTTTCCATGGAGCTAAGGTCCAAAATATGGAAGAAACAAGTGCTTCCATGACTCTACCGTCTAGTCAATTCTGTTCCACTTAATCCTTCTTTCATGACCACATATCTTTCCAGCCAAGGAATGGGAAATCTTTCTCCTGTTACATGAATCTAATTTTCATTTCATCCAGGAAAAGCCATCTTTGACGATTAATCAACAATTCAAGTCAATTACATTCGTTTTGTCCAAGTGACTTTTGGGGTAAAACTAAGTTGACTCGGGCATAAGTTCACATATCATCTTTCTGTGGTGTGATAATATTGATGCTAAGGTGGTTAATGGGGTAAGTAGTGGAGCTGACATATTTTGGGTTCCAGATTTATGTTGTCATTGGGAAAAGAAAAAAATTCTCACAAGCTTCTTGTGCCAAGTAATGTAAAGAGGACAACCAGGAGGTTTCTTTGGGAACAGAGAACAAAAACTAGCAACTCTGAATTGCAAACTACATATGGTTCTCACACACCAGATTTTAGGAATTGTGGAGCGTAACATTACTAGTCGAATGCGTTTGTCACTTTTCTTGAATTTCTCTTATCTCACTCTCGGTTTGATGCTCAATAATGACCTATAGCACTAGTGACTACTCCCATCCGTTGGACGTCATTTTATGTGATCCGTTACTTCTTTTCTTAAAGTGAAAGGACTACATTCAATCTTGTGATGCACCCGAATGTGTTGTGCAGGTTGTCAAAAGGCTTCATTGGTATGTCCAAGATGGTGATACAGTAAGAACAATCTATATTCCGTTTGCTCCTTGACTTTGATACCGTTTTTCTAATTGATATATTTATTGAGCATGCTGATCCAATTGTTTCCTCTTCTCTGTTGAGTCATGATGAAGTGCAAAGGCATAGTTTCTGTTGAGTTTTGAACCCATGACATGGACTCTGATACCATATTGAGTTACCACCTTGTCTAAAAGATTAAGCTTGTAAACAGGATTTGGTGTCTCCTGAACTGCATGGTTCTACTATTCCAAGCATTTTGTAGCTATCAACTTGGTCTGTCATATTAATGCTGATGTTTGCAATGGATTTCTCTTTTCATTGAAAGGAAAGGCTACAAGAAAGCATGATTAAATTAGTCGTTTTGGATTAACTTCTTCATATGTTAACCATTCAATGGATCAAATAAATTTCCGACGTCAATGCTAGAAACTCGTGATAGAGATTCCCCCCAAGTTGGACATATCTAAGGAGAAGGAAATGCAATATTTCCATTGAGGTTGTTGGCCAACAGAGAGGCACTACCCAAGCAAAATATGAAATTGTTTCTATAGATGGATTCTAGTGTTTGATGAGCCATCATTTGCATATAAACCGAAGTCACTTTTTCTTTCCCTTTACTGGTATCGTGGAGTAGTTTTTCTATCAAAAGTTGGAGTTGCACAGGAAAAGTACATACATCAAGCCTGTGCTTTCATGACTTGATTGGTCTTTGAAAGTATTAAAAATTTTAATGTACTTTTTCGAAAAGTTTTACATTTTATTCATTTTCTTTTTTTTCATGAAGGACACCAGAGAGCCGCCAAAGCTTTTCTTGCTCAGCTTAACTAACTTAATGTATTGCTGTGCATTTTATATGAGTTGTCTAGTTCTTGCAGTAGTAAAAGTGATTGGCCACTTCAGTGTAAGACTGGACAGTCTTTTATTTCAATGTACTGCATGTTCCTTTTTGAGCTCCACCATTTTGATTAATGGGAATGCCTGCTGCTAATCAAATTTCGTTGTGTGACATTGGAAGTGTTTCAACCCTAAACCTCACTTTCTTTGCCTTTACCACGTTCTGTGGAGTTACATCATTTACTGGCCTTCATTGGACATGTCTGCTTCAAAAGGATTTAGGGCCTGTTTGGATTGGCTTTTTTTTAGGAAAAAACACTTTTTTTTATGAAAAAGTTACATTAAATTTGCAATAACTATTTGATTTGGTTTTTAAAAAAGCTGAAATTTTGAAAAAAGTTCAAATACAGTTTTTTTTAAAAGCCAAAATTTTCAGCTTTTCAAAAAAAAGCTATTTTTCAAAAGTTGTTAAAAAAACGCTTTTAAAAAAAGCCAATCCAAACGAGTCCTTAGGTCTGTTTAGCAGTCACAAGAAAGGGCTATATTATTCACCCTGCAATTTCTAGTTTATAATGTATTAGTGATCAGAAACTGTGGAGTTGAACCTTTCATGCACCGTCACATATAAGCAAAGCATTTTTCTATTGACAGATAGTCGACTTCAGTTGCGGTTCGAATGACTTCAGTTGCTTGATGAGAGAAGAGCTTGACAGGTTGGGGAAAAGTTGCTTGTTTAAAAACTATGATCTTATCCAACCAAAGGTGAATGCTTACTCTTTTCTTTATGTAATGAATGATGAAACCTCAGAATACAGGTCACCTGTATCCGCTTGTCTTTCATGTGTGGATTCAACTTTGGTCTCAATCCCTCCCCTCCGCATGCTTCCCTGTCCCATGTGCCCACCCACTCACCCACGCACGCTACAACTTCTACATGTTTTTCTTTGAGGCGCAGATATATTTGTAACGTGAGACTCCTTTACCATTACCAGTATCAGTAGAATGTGTGACAGGTCCATAAATTAACATAATTAGCAACTCACTTTTCAATGTTTTGACTTTTTTAATTCTAATGATATCAGAGCAATCATAGTGGTTAAAAGCCTGATTTTTGAATCACTTGAAGCACCCTAAGAGTTTCATGGGCGGAGGCAAAAGTCAAGAGAAAGCTTCCGAGGAAAAATATGGATGTCACTTTCACAAAGGCAGCTACTTCTTGCTTAGGCTAAGACTACTGTAAACCATAAGACAGTCAATGCTCAACTTTTTTCTAGGACTTCTGAACATGTTGCCAGAAACTTTGAAGCACACATTATGCGTCTTCCCTACTTCTAATGTCTTTTGAAATGGCAGCAGTGACTGGATCTATAACTTCTAGGACTTCTAGAATTCATATAGCTTAAACTGATTATTGTTAGGATTAGTTTTGCTACAAGCAAAGAGATTGAGAAATTTAAGCTAATTGTGGAGTGGCAGAAATAACAAATTGATATTTTGAGATATCTGCACAGGATTGACTTGCCTAAAAGGTATATGAATGATGCCAACATTGATGAACCCCATCTAAGGTTTTAATAGTATAAGATAGGTCTTGTTTTGTTGATTCCAGAATGAGATGATGCTTGGTACAATCAGAAGTTTATGCATTCTCTGCTTTGTATTTGGCTATAGTTTCTGGTTCCACCGTTTAAGTTCTCTCTTCAAATGTTCTCTTTTCACTCGTTTTGCAGAAAGATTTCAACTTTGAGAAGAGAGATTGGATGACTCTGAATATAGGAGAATTGCCTCCAGGATCTAAACTGGTAAAGTGCCAAAGACTCGGCTTTGTCTTTTCAGATTTGGGAACAGTGCAATGTCTTTATCCTGCATGTTGAACAGATTATCGGGCTGAATCCTCCGTTTGGGGTCCAAGCATCCCTTGCAAATAAGTTTATTGATAAGGCTCTGACCTTCAACCCCAAACTTCTCATTCTCATCGTGCCCAAAGAAACTGAAAGGTAAAACTAGTGGTCTAAAATATTTTTGTAAGTTCTTTGCGTCATGGTCTCATTTGTTTTGCTACTATGCAGACTTGATAAGAAAAGGTGTCCCTACGATTTGATATGGGAAGATGATGCATTATTAAGTGGCAAGGTACTGAAACGTCCAATGTTTATTATCTTGTCTCTATTTCAAGACTAACTTATATCATTTGATCTATGTCTGATCAGGCGTTTTACCTTCCTGGATCATTAGATACAAATGCGCAACAAATGGAGCAACACAACTTGGAAACTCCACCTTTGTCTTTGTGGAGTCGTCCAGACTGGACAGCCAGGCACCATGCAGTAGCTCGAGAGCATGGCCAAACAAGCACAGAGCATGGAGGAGGGATACACTGGAAGGCAAATGATCACCTAACAGTCTCAAACTATTTGATGGAAGAGAAACATGATTGTTATGATGACTTCTCCAACTTCGTGGATGAATATGCAGATATTGGCAAATTGTTAGATGACATTCCTGAAGTGTCTGATGAAGCTTTGGTATAAAATCTTCTTTTTATATATACACCAAAGACAAAGAACTGATAGTAGAAATAGGCATCAGGGCCTTGAGAATGCCTTACTACTTGACACATCAGTTTTTTGGAGAGCTAATACGGTTGATACATCATCTCCTATCTAGGACAGCAAAATGCTATTGAATTTCGACACATGATGTATAGTATGAATTTGTGGCATTGTGAATACGAATGAATTATATGCATGTATATTAATCTAGGAAGATTAATAGAATTCCTTGAATGATGATGCATGAATTAGAATCAAAATACAAAAAAAGTATTAGAATGCATATCTAAAACATTCTTTTTATGCTTTAATGGTGATGTATGAATTAGAGTACAACAATTATTGAATTATATGTTTAAAAAAATCAAGTGTAATATGTGCGTAGTACAAGCAACATTGCTAGTCTTTATATATGCATATGTACGTATACACGTAAAATGAATTGCACTTCTGGTGTAATTGGCCAACTGAGACATCATGGAACGAAACTCATGTGGTCATGGCCTTGAATTTTCAATTTGTGAAGAAAGACAAAAAGGTTCACAACTCAATAATTAATTTATTATTATTGAATTTCGTTTGTAACGCTGTAAGGTGTCTTTTCGTGTTGTAATTTGCTTGGGAACGAGTGGTGTTGTCTCGTTCGTGAGGTGATAGCATTCAAGATGATGGGATGTACACGCTATAGTGGATGTCCTTGTATGAACATCAAAGTGAAAGTGCGTGTGCTTGTCTTGTGTTTTCGTAGCAAAATAATACAAAATGTAGTGGACGTAAATTAGAGGAAGAATTGCGGGGCAGAGCTGTCTTTTCGCCCACTTTGTCACATATAATGTATTGGCTCGTGCATGGTAATGCTGCCACATAAAGAATGTTTTTGGTAACTATACAATAAGAAATAACTCAAGTTGGTGTAAGTTCGAATTTGAGATCAAAATTTAAGACCTATTTATTCAATTATTTGCAATGTTCTTAAAATTTGCATATAATTTATTGGCGTAAACGAATAATCGTGAAGTTTGAGATGGAATTATATCTAATTTTAACAAGACATCTATCCGTTATCTATGATTAGTATAAATACAAATTTTCAGGGATCTATATGTCTATTGACCAAAAAGATTGGTATCTAGAGGTGGTCTACAAAAACAAAAGTCGTAGGCAAGTACAGTTTGGATTTTTGCACCGGCCAGCAAAAAATGGGACCAACACCTATCAATCCATGCTACACAAGTCTCGCGAATTCATGATTAGCCTTGGTGACATTGAATCTCGATAAATTATATTCCCCCCAACCCATGGTGGTGGCTCCTGTAATTTCATCATCTCAAGGGCCAGGCCTTCTTGTCTGGCAGCACTCCACCAATAATTCTGTTAAATGTGTAAAATTATTCCATTACTTAAAATCAACCGATATGGGTAAAATTATCACGTCATTTAAACTCGTTTTGAATTGATATGGGTCGTTACAAATTTTTTTTTAAACTCATGGAATTTGCCCAGACCTTGCTTGATTTAACACCACTTATAACAACCTATCAACCACTGGCCTATGCTTTAATTAACTGATCCAAAACGCTTAAATTCAAAATGATAGTAACAATTAAACTAAGCCACTATCGATAGAATACAAATCTCACAAAAAATTGAAATAAAATGAGTAGTTACAATCGTTTTCAAGAAAATTTCCTTATTTAAAACACATATTTGCTTCTCATCAGAGGGTTTAGGTGTCTGTATCTCTGACTGAAGTCAATTTTGAGGATAACGTTAGGCATAGTGGGGGGGAGTGAACTCCACAATAAATACAGAAAAGAAAGACATTAAAGAAGAAAAGAGAGAGGTTTAGAAAGGTTTGACTTTTGCAGCCATTGTTGTGTTTGCACATGAAATAGTTAATTCACACCTATAAAAACCAACAAATTCATTTGTACTTTATCGGGTCACCCACCAACCTGAAAGCCCATCCTTTTCTTCTTCCAAGAGCATCTATCTCCTGTTACATTATTATTTTATAAACATGGCTAAGCACAAGGTTGTGTTTCAGCCGCTTGTTTTACTTTTGGCCTTGTCCTTAGTCTTCTCTAATACTGTTGCTGCTGCTCCATGGTCCAGTAAGCCTCAACACTTTCGTTTGAATGCGAATTCGAGATGTGAACAAGTCTTTTGAATTCGAGATGTGAACAAGTCTCTTACTTATAAGTTACATAGCCTGGCAGTAGGATAATAAGCAACCCATTGGGTTATTGTTCAGTCTTGGGTGCTTTTGATTTATGTTCTTCAAGCTAGAAATGTTATACAATTAATAATTCTGATTTGTTAGCTTTGTGTGGGTCAACAGGAAGCCTCAAGGAAATTTCATCAGCTAGCTTATCAGCTCAAGATTTCCAAGATCAGGTTCCTCCTTGTTTACTTTCTATCTATTGTGATGCTGAATATTATTAAATCTTTAATTATACCACCATTAAATAATAAATCTATACGATCAGGGAAAGTTTAGAGGAAAAAGCTAAAGGGACTGTACAGAACAGTACTGTTACTCTTGTAGCCAAAAAAAGTTAATGTATTCATAGCGAATGAATCTTGGAAAAGATTTTATATCGTTCAGCTCAATGTATGAAATTCTCGTTATGCATTTGAAGAACTAAGGGAAAATCGCCTAATCACTCTGTGTGTGGTGGCTTAGCAGATGGCACAAGGAGGATACAGAGTGGAACAAGAATCATTTGTAGAGGGAAGAATGGATGCTGAAACAAGTGATTATTCAGGAACAGGTGCCAACAAACGCCACGATCCGACCCCTCCTGGAAGCGGTTAAGTTTGCATTATCGTTGTACTCTATACACATAAAATAATGCTATACTATTATATATTTGTTATGTTAGACTGCAAAATGTATTGCCATTATCTCTCTCTTCTTTTTTTTTTTTTTTTTCCCTTTTTCCCCCTATCTTCACTAGTAGGTTCAATGTATAGTATTTCATTCATATGTGGTCAATTACATGTGAACTAATTAGCTACAAAGTTTTGTTTAATACTTCAACTTGGCCATCCATTTTTTTCTTTTTTTTTCTGTGTGTGTGTGTGTGTGTTTTTTTTTTTTTTTTGGGGTGGTGGGGGTCGAATGCAAAATGGTTACAGTCACAGAATGTTACTTCAAATTGGCTGGAGTTTGGATTAAAAACAAAATTTACACTCCCCAGTCATGTTTTGATAAGTTCAGACAAGCCAAAATGGATCAGAGTTTCAAATGATCTCTAGTTATTGGAAGGAGTTGGTAATGGGAATTCGGATCTCTTGCTTATAACATTATAATATTGCAAGAAATCCTGAATCTGAATGATGTAATGTAGTAGACGGAGCCATCAAGTCCACAGCAGAGCTGTTCCCTCCAACACCAGAGCATAGAAAACTTTGAGAACATGGATCACAAACTAAGATTGTAAGAAATATATTGAATACAAAGGAAATTGGAGTAAAAAGGTCAATAAATTTGATGTTTTCTTGTTCACCATAACTCAAGGAAGATACTTATAAATTTTGAAATTCTTGATATCCACTAGCTATTAAAAAGATAATGGTTAATTTTATATAATGCACCTCATAACTCCCTTGAGCTTTTCAAAGGTTGGTACTTGAGCTTTTCAAAGGTTGGTACGCCCAATTCCTTTTTGTTATTTTCTCAAAGTCTGTTAATAAAATTGTTGCAAAGGCCATCATATACTAGGTTAAATATCTCATTGGTCGTAAGCACAAGGGCATTTTTGTCCTAATTTATGCTCATATTCGCACACAACGCGCTTATAACTCACACTCCGATAAGTTGGATAAAAGATGTGATAAGTGGGAGTTATATCCTATCATTTGAAAATTACAACAAGTGTCACAAAGTTTACTTAAATATTAGTGACAAATTTAAAAATACCCGCCCTACAATCTTATATAATTGATGTCTCTTTATAAGTGGAAAATTTAATACGAGTGTGGTTTATATTATCAAGGGTTACGTGTCGAAGTAATTACTCGGATTTTCGTTTTGACCAATTGATATTCAACGTGACATGCTTATTTAGAGTCTAAGATACTCATCTAGTTTACGTACTCTAAAAGGTTGTCTAGTTTGCATGCTCAGTGATCATTCAGGCATTTGAACAAACACCTTGTCAGCACTTCGCTCACTACAAAAATGCCCAACCATCTCCTCACCAGAACCATTTCCACGCCAAAACAATGGCGATTCATGACGACAAGCAAAAGGGTCCAAGACCGCAGCGCCAAGAAACGCGTCCACGACCTCGAAATCGCAACCGAGACCAACAAAAACCTCTCCAAAATCCTCTTCCTACTTGAAACCCTCAAGCAAGAGCCCGAAAACGTCATTCCCGTCAAGAATTTAGACCAACACAGGAGACAAATCAACCTCCCCAAACCCCACAAGATATCCGAGTTTCTCCGCAAATCGCCGAAGCTTTTCGAGCTCTACAAGGATCATAGAGGGACATTATGGTGTGGGATGACGGACAAGGCCGAGGAATTGGTAATAGAAGAAGAGGAAATCATTAAGAAAAATAGTGATAAGGCGGCCGAATATGTGTCTAGGATGTTAATGATGTCTGTGGATAAGCGTTTAGCATTGGATAAAATCGCGCATTTCAGGAGGGATTTAGGATTAGCATTGGATTTCAGGAGCCATTGGGTTCATATGTATAGGGAGCTTTTTCGGGTTGTGAAGCCGTATTCGCCTTATGATGAGAGTCAGTATTTGGAATTAGTTTCTTGGAGGCCGAGCTGGGCGATCACGGAATTGGAAAAGAAGGTGTTGGGGATCAAAGGAGAGGGGAGTGATGATGATCATGTTCCCGGGATGCTTTCGTTGGCTTTTCCGATGAAGTTCCCGGCGAATTATAAGAAGGTGTATAGGTATGGAGGTCAGATTGAGCATTTTCAGAAGAGGGAGTACTTGTCGCCTTACGCGGATGCTAAGGGACTAGAGGCAGGGACACAAGAATTTGATAAGAGGGCGGTGGCCGTAATGCACGAGTTGCTTAGTTTTACGATTGAGAAGAGGTTGGTGACTGATCATTTGACGCATTTCAGGAGGGAATTCATGATGCCTCAGAAGTTAATGAGGTTGTTGTTGAAGCATTTCGGGATCTTTTATGTGTCCGAGAGGGGTAAGAGGTTTAGTGTATTCTTGAACGAGGCTTATGAAGGTTCGGAGTTGATTGAGAAGCATCCTTTGGTTGTTTGGAAGGAGAAGGTCCTGAGTCTTGTTGGTTATAGGGGGAAGAAGAAGAAAATTGAGACTTTTCAAGATTTGGAGGATGTGGATGATAGAGATTTATTTGCGAGAGAGTCTGAGGATGAAAATGTTGGAGTGGGAAGCGAGGAAGAGGAGGACACGGTCCATAATTTAGAAGAGGCAGATGGTTCTGAGATGGAGATTGAAGAGGTTTACACTGCATACAAGGACTGAACTTAAGTGAGGTCACGTATGTTGTCTCCTGACTCAAGTGTTGGATTAAATCCTCACCTATTGTGATCATTCTTCCTCTTCATTAAATTTGGATGTACATTTATTACTACCTTCATCTTAAGGTGACAAGTTGTACAATTGATTGAACATATCAGCTTCCTGGTCTTCAATTGAGGGTTCAATGATATATGTCTAGCTGAGGGGTGTTCTGTGGAGATTGATCTTGTGAACGCAAAGTATCCTCGTTGTAATTGTGAATGTGGAGAATGCTGATAAGGAATGGAAAAAGCAAAAAAAAAAAGGCTTGGATTAACACTAGCATTTCAGCTGTGTGATCTTCTGTTAAGTAATGGAAATCCTGAAGGTTGCTCTCCAAAAAGCTAGGGTCTCAGCCATGGTGACCCTGTCTCCTCCTCCTATTTATCCCGGTAACTGAATTCAAGACGAGTTTAGTCTTTTGACAGAAAATGCGGTAATCAGGGCTGGGATCACTGGTTGTAGTCTTTTAAGCAGACAAAGATGTTACCCTCTTCTCTCGCATCTCTTGTTTGCAGATGATGCCGTTGCTTTTTGAGGTTTTAAAAATTATACCTGTCCTTTCAGGGAGTTGAGTAAAACCATCAGCTGCAACCACTTGTAGTGGTGTGAAGTAAAATCTGCAGATATGAACTCTTTTGTTCAGCTTCTGGACCTTTTTTCGGACCATTGACTTTGCATTTGTTGAGGTCAACTGATTTCTTGCACTAATTTATACATGTAATTGCAGCCTGGCATTAACCAGAGCTTTGATGATTTCAATAAGCCTTCCTCACTTTATTCATTGACATATGAAACTATTTGCTCTTTATAGAAGCTAATTTGGCACACTGTTACTTTATTCAATAAGCCACACTTTTGCAGTCTGATGTAGTGCCTGGAGAATTGTTCACACAAGAGTCCAATATTTGATGAATTTATTTCTTGATCAATAGACACAAGGAGAATCAAAATACAAATTTATTACACAAGGCAATAAATTAAAAATTCGCACAATTCTTGCTATTGCAGGTCCAAATCCTTTCCTGGATCCCCTACATATATAGTGCGAGTTTCGTGGAGTGGGTTCTGGCTGCCCAAAAGTAGCTGCTCTCTTCTAGTTTGGTCTGGTGCAGTCTATCCTGATCTCCCCTTTGTTCCCAGTCAAGACTCCGACCCGGCCGAGCTTGGTCATTGCTGCAACAAAAGCTTGGCTGAAAGCAGCATTACTCGATGCAAACTGATTCACAGCAGCCCTGGAACGATTGTCTGTGAACAATGTCTGATCAGAGGTAAACAGACCCATCCCTTGCTGCAGATTCTTGAAGTACGCGTTGTCGAAAGTTCTTGGAGTGGTTGGGTCCATGTTAATCGCGATTGTAGGATCAACTCTCAGTGGGCACATTTGCCTGAGCTGAAAAGCATATCTCAGATTGAGTGTTGGGTCGATTCTGTTCTTGGGACTGAAGTTGTAGATTCTTTTGGAGAAGCGGCCGCAGTGTGCAAATCCAATTGTATGAGCACCTGCAACAACAAGCGAAATGTTTTTGGTCAAGAGGGGAATAAGGGTTTGCAAATTGAATTTTCCAGTAATATATAAGGTAAGATTGGGTACAGAAAATGTTAATATAAATTTGATGCTTTCTTGAAGTTACGCATGGTAGGAATTTCGTGCAACTGTCTATTTTTATTTATTATTTATTTATTTTTGTGTTGTTTACATAATAAATTCAAATCAACACAGATTAAAGTAAATTTACATATCATCTTTAGCAAAATGAGTTACCTGAAAGTGCAACCATATCAGTCTGGCTGAGACCATGTCTGGCAAACATGGTATTAAGCTGGTCAAGGTTAAAGCCTGGACCTGGAAGACTGTGTTGTACACTAGCAATAGTAGACAATCTCCCATCACGACGCCCCAGTTCTACTGGATAAAATGGTCCTCCGACCTGCATGTCAAAACCACACCAAACCAAGCACACACTTAATATCACTTGCTAAATGAGATCGGTTATATATATCAAAAAATTTTAATACTAAAAGAAGAATAGTGACAAGTATATGTCTATATGTACTAATCAGATAAACATCTAAGTGAAATTGTAACACATTGAGACCTTGTTTGCATTATGAGAAGCTAAAAATTTTGAATTTTGAAAAGCTATATTTGAGCATTTGTCAGAGTTTTAGCTTTTTTTGAAAACCAAACCAAATAACTTTTGCAAAAATAATGTATTTTTCTTTTTTTTTCGGGTAAAAAATGTTTTTGTCTTAAAAAAATAACCAAATCGAAAAAGGCCTTGAATAGCTGAAAAAGAGGCTAGGTCTTTACCAAGTTAACAACATCTCGTGTAGCCAAAGCTAATATATCAGCACATGAAACTTTGTTCCTGCACTTTGGATCACTATCCACAGCTGCCTTGGCTTTGATCACTGTGTCAAATCCATCCCCAGCAAGTGAAAGATTGTCAGGGTGATCCTTCTCAGCTTTGCCATCAGGCGAGCTCATAAGCACCGAGGCGTCGCAGCCCTGATACCAAGATAGAATTAATATACATTTCTTATCGCATGTAGATATATCCATCGTGTCAAATACGATAAATAAATAAAATAAAATAAATTCCTCTCTAACAGTTAGAGTAACGTAACGCAAACTATTATAAACTTAACACAAACTTCACGCAGAACCAATGTAAAAGGGCGCTACAATTACTAACCCGGACGAAGCAGTCATGGAAAAAGAGTCTGAGAGTTGCTGGAGCTGTGACAAAGGTCTGCTGGAATTTTTTCTGGACAGCAGAGCGGACGAGAGATTCAACATTGGGGCATGTGTTTTTGTAGAAATCAGTTCTCAACTGAGCAGTTGCTGTTGCTAGGAGGAGAGAAAGAAACAAAAAAGAGGACAGAACATTCATAATCACTCTCTGATTATTTTTCTCCATTGTCTGTTCTTGCTTGAAGATGTTTGTGTGTCTGATTACATCTTGTCTGAGCCGCCTTCATGTATTTATACATATCTGACAAGACTAGGAAAAAAAAAAAAAAAGAAGAAAAACATCAAGTTATTACCAACTGGATGCTCTATCATGTGTGCTAGCTATCATGAGGCACTCACAACCTGGCGAGTATATTGATGATGATTATTTTTTCAAGATCGAGGTTGAGAAGTGGCCAATTGGACTTCTACAAATTAGATAAAAATGATTCATTCAAACTTTACAATTATTGAAAATCGGGTATAATAGTAAGATAATGACTCGTAGTATAAGTATTATTTCTAGTTTGATATCTCTATCCCTTGTTTGACTTGTGTACACATGTACTAGGATGTGATGTTGTATTATGAGATTTACTGTATATATGTTAGGATTGAGACGCGAAATGCTAAAAGTTGTATGAACATGATAATTGAAAACCCGATAAGAAAAGCTAAAATCCAATATAAGAAATACTTTCGTATATTGAACACAATAACTAAAATCAAGTAGTGTTTTGACTAAGTTAAAATATTAAATTTACTTGAAAACTTATTTTTAAGTGTCGTCGAATAGGGCTGTAGCAGAATAGCAATGCTGACTTCTCACCTTAAACCTGATTAGTTTTAGAATTAATATATAAAGTCTCTGATTACATATTTTATCCAATATCAATTAATTTTAGAATAGAATCGCATATTATGCACATGGGTCGTGAAAAATGAGCCTATATAGGAATATCAAAATTGTCTGGACATGCATGCATAGAACACGTTGGCATCATGCATCGTGAAGAAGACATGGGAATTGGCTTGGAACAACTTCTATCCAATGTCGTAGTGACAGCATTAGATAGTAATTGCCAAAGTTTGTTGACTTTTACCACATAATTATAATCACATGATAACCAATTATTATACGAGTTCACATGTTATACGAGTTCACATGCACGACAGTTATCTTTGTATGTAGCAATACATAGTCTACACGATACCAATCCAAATTATTGTACAATTCTTTCAATTTGGCCTTTTCTATCACATAAACAACATATAAAATTATGAGTTGAATTTCATTAGTTGGCGTTAAAAAATCCAGATTCTTCCATCATGCATGTGTTAGGTTGATTTAACAGTGTAATGACAGACGTAATATTCTTGATAATCTACGTTAAATATATCGGTGTGGGTAGACAATATGTGATCCATCATTCTTAAAGTTAGACATAATAACCTTTCTTTTTTTTTTTTTTTTCCCTTTCTAAGTTGATTAATTTTTGTTAGTTCAAAACTACCTTCCCCTTTCTAACAAAAAATTTCCATGATGTGTAATTTTCAACGAACAAGAATTCATTTAGACAGAAAAATTCTCATGATGTGCAATTTAGACACGTGTACCACAATTATGGTTAAATATAATAAATTTTTTTAACAGTGAAGGACTCATTAATGGATCATAAGAAGATCATATGAAACTTTTTAAATTATAAGGTCAAATGCACTTTCAATAGACCGAAGGGAGATCCCCAGCAATTACTATACCAAACAAATAAGAAACAATTAGAAAATATTAAACATCACCAAGATCTCTATCGTTGTTTGTTACATTAAGGAGAAAAACAGAGATAAATCTAAATCAAAAGAAGTTAACAAGCGAAAGGAATATTTTCTATGGACTATCCACGATTTCTAAATCGTTATTATTTGACAAGACTTGCAACAAAAGAGAAACGATGTGAACCATGCTCGCTTAAGGTCTGCCCGTCGCTAAATATAGGGCGAAAATGATGAATATTACCAAATATTGTTGGGGGCTACTTTCAAAAGTTAATATTAGCATTTTACAGAGCAAACGAAAGAATAATCTGCACATTCTTAAGGTGAAGAATTAAAAATAATGGATACCATATTTAGATGTTTAAAAACACCAAAAACAAACACTATTGTCACAATTTTTTTTTTAAATTTTTTATTTTAAGTGTTTATAAACACTCAAATAGGCGTGATTAGATGTCCTCCTAGCACGCAAGCACAGCCAAACACCCTCCAAACGTGGTGAAATCACATCTCCTATGTCACGTCGACTGCTTCTTATCTTGTGGGGCCGGCGGCCGTGGCAGCTTTTGCGTTTAAACGGTAAGAAGAAAACATCACCAAACTGAAAAGACACGAGCATCTACAAAAGCAAAAACGTGCATAATCCATGCAGGGAAAAGAAGTAAAACGGAGATTTTGAATCCGTCAAAATGTGTAATGTTATGATTAAGATTCAATAACACATTTTCTATAGTAAGTACAATCTTAATTGACCACTGAGATCTCAATAACTCTCGTAACATCTTTCCTAGCATTATAGCATTATAAGATAGTCCAAGCGTGCAAAATAATGCAAGCAAATTAAAATGATCACACCTTATATATAAAATCTGGAAAAATGGATTGCATATAAGAGCACTTTTAACAGCTGTATAGCCAGAATATCAAGTTGAAGCACTTTCCATCAGCTGCAAGCCAAACATTAATAACAAGGATTTTCCAAGTATTATTATGCACCAAAAATCTTTCTTATGAACTCAGTTAAGAACAGAAAACAGAATATGCATAAGCAAAGCATCAATACTAGGGAAAGAAAAATGAATAAAGGAAATCATCCAATACTGGAAGGAGAAGACGAGATTGACGAATACTTAAATGAACAAGCAAGTTACGCAAAGAATCTCATTGATGCTCAACTGTAAAACATACCTCTCAGATCTAGTCCGACACATCTTAACGCAAATTCTTCTAGCATGAGGGGCATTTCGAATTCAAGCAGTCCAATCTTCATCACTTCCATCCAGGTCCTAAAGATTTTAAAGAAAACAAAGTTAGATATAACAAAACTTCTGGACTACCCCACAGCACTCGGTAAATGAAGGGACATGTTTATTTTTTGACATATTGGATAACACTTAAAACGGAATTTGGACACAACATGACAAAGCAGTCATTTTCATATTTTATGGTGTCAAAATTAGACTGACTAAGAAAGTTAACTAAAATTACGACAATGTGAGGAGCAGAATAAGGATTAACACCTTTGACGAGCTGGAAAATTCTTCAATATCATCTACTTCAAGCTGTAGAATTCATAAAATCACGTAGAATTCATAAAATCACATACAACATCATCATTAGTCTATGGCTGCTATTGTAGTATTGCACAAGTTGAAGATACTATAACTTGAAAAAAATAAGAATGTTCAGCAAATGTTCAAATCTAAAGACATCAAAGCCAATCTCAAGGGTGCGAAAAAATGAATTATGTGCTCTTCTTTTCCCCTCAGGCTAAACATACTTAATATATTAGGATTTTATCTGCATCCGCTGACTGATGGTCATGGTATTCTGTCCTCCTGAAAATGTAACATCTTATGAAGCATAAAAGGAGAAGAATGAAAAACCGAAACGTCTCAACTGCCACATCATACCATCCCACAGGATCGATTCTTTATGACATTGAACTACTTGTAGAAATGGAAGATCAGTGAATTTGACATTAAAATTGACTGACTCTTTACCTGAGAGGAACAAACAGGATCAACCAAATCCGAATCAGGCTTTCTGCTGGCTTTTTGTTTACTTGTTCCAGATTCAGGTGAAACAAGACTTCTTGTCTTTCTTTTGTAAGTCTTGACTGAACTTGCAGGTGTCTGACACAGGAAAAAAGAAATTATAGAATAGCTTCATTAGATTTGGAAATGACACCTATATGACCCAGACCTGTAAGGCTCAGTGCAAAAAGGGAAGATGTAAGGTAGTCATGGATCAACATTTCATAGATAGATAACTCGAATAGTTCCCAAAGCATTTTAGTGGTAGAGATTCACAAGAATGATGAGTAAGTCAGATCAGAAGTAAATATCACGTCAGTAACATAGCCCTGATATCTGCACCCCCCCGCTCCCACCCCCCCAAAAAAAAAAAACCAAAAAACAAACCCGCCCACACAAACGCAAAAGAATAAAAATAAAAAGTAACACACATCCATGATATTTTGAATTGACTATTTTTCAGCATTCATCATAGACTGTCATCTTCTGAATATATAGGCATGCATGAAAGCTAAGCTAATCCATATAACATAAAAGTGCATCTGTTTATTACACTAAAGTACCCTTCAAGAAAAAATGTGTTTTTTGACAAGTGCAGGAAGAATTCACAGCATAATGGGCATTGATATACAGAAAGGCTCAGACAAGAGCTAACTTAATATAACTGTACAAGGAAACCAGATAAGACATCCATGTAGGCCATTTATGCAGTAGAGAGGAGTTAATTGCTTTTGAAGTCATTCTAATAAAGAAATTAGTTCTCATAAAAGCTGTAAGATATACCTTCTCCTCCACTTTTTTAAACAATGTAGATACGGTAGCTTGTACAAGAGAACCTCGATTACTTTTAGAGGCATCCTTTACTTTTGGAGCAGATTTAGCACTTCGTTTAATTTTGTCTGAAACTGGACTTAATTTTGAATCATGTTGTTTCTCGATATCTGAAACTGTATTGCTGGAATTTTCGTTCTGTATAAATTATCAAGGAAATCAGCATAAGGTAAAACCGTACCTTCCAACATGATACACATACTTTTCAGTTTTCATTGGCTCAGTGCACTTTCTAAATTTCTAGTGGGGGAAAAGATTAGCTGCTCTCTTACTAGTGGTTGGTACCTCCAGTAAGGACATATCCAATAAACTCTATTTATCAGTACCTCCTGCAAGGACATAATAAATTCTATTTATCCAACATATAACAATGATAAAAAGAAAATTAGAGGTCCTTAAATTTTCAATACAGTCAGAAAAGTAAGGAATTAGGAGAAATAAAGAAACTGTGAAATTAACTTGTCAAAAGAATGAAGACACATGTATGAAGGATACAACTACTCTCTCTTTCTCTTCTTCAGACATGTCTGTACCATTTTCAATCAAATCATCTCCAGAAGATGCTTCTGCAAATCTGAACCACAAATCTTTTAGAATCAATTATCTACTCTGAGTCTCTGGAAGAGACACAAGGCAATGAGCTACAAAATCAAAAGCAGACAACAACGTCTGATGTTGGAAAAGAAGGATGCTATGAGATGAGGGTATAATCTTTGATAATTTCTTTCAGTAGCTGTAATCATATACTCCACATCCAAATCTATTGCTGAAGTATTATGACTCTCCGATGCACATTGGCGAAAAAGTTGGCATGTTAGAATTAGCAGGCAAAATTCCATCACATTAAAAGGCAAAGCACTTTACTTGAATGATTTTCCTGCAGTCCTTGCTGAATGACGTATTTCAGTTATTCCATTGTAGTGTCTTGGACTTTCAGATGAATCATCTTCTAAATCATGTTTAGGGGACTGTGGCTCTGTACATTTCATTCTTGATTTGCCAATTCCTTTGGTTTCATCGCATACTGCTCCAGCACCTCCTTTGAAATCACATTCCACATTTTGCTCCTGCTAATAACATTAAATTGTGAAAACTGTAAGCACTAATAGAAACAATATGCCAATAAGATCCCAATTTAACATACTCCTTTTGTCCCTACTATGTCAGTTTATGAGGAAGGCAGGAAGCTGAATGATTTATGAGCTAACCATATTCAGCTCCTTGGGGAACTCAAGCCGCACTTCTTCTGGATTCTCATCTTTCCTACCAATCCACCATGCTTCTGAAAACACAATCTGGACACGCAAGAAGACAATGTTAAGCATCACGAACAAAAAAGCAACAATGACAAGTAATGAATGAAACACTTGGTGATAATGAAAATAACTACAATTCCAAACAAAATGAATGCCTTGGTTTAATTAGTCAAAGTGTCTTAGGCAAGATATTCAGACTGTAAATTTTGAAATTAAAGAGACGAGAAACAAAAAATTAAAATGGATAGCTTTTTGAATTTGAAAAGAATAAGTATGCCCCAGCAAGGCTTTTATGTCTAGATAGTATCTTGAAATGCAAAACTTGCAAAAAGTTGGACCATTGGTTCTATTTGTTTGTTGCTCTTTTTAGACACACTTACCCTCATTGATCACTTGAACTCGAAACTTGTAAACCTCGAGTAAGGGATTCTATCACCAAGCAACACCCTCTTGTAATTGGACCATTAATTTGGGAAGTGAAAAATTCAATTCAGAAAGGAGGTGGTGAAAAACCTTATCAACATACAAGAGACTTCAATGGAGAAACCATCATTGACACAATTGATTTCAATTTTGTGTAGTACTTTTTGCAACACTAGAAACATTATGGTGAAACACTGATTCTAAGAGAAAACACATCTTGGAACAAATTACTTACATAACACTGAGAAAGAAAAGGGAAAAGAAATTCCAGCAAAGATATATGCCATCCCACTTATATATGAGTTTTGATATGTCACTCCCTATATGCAAAAGTGTTGCTCAAAAAATTTGGTTCTTGGCACAATTAATGAAAATAAAATCAATTGGTCCTGAATAATTTTATTTGAAACCATACGCCTTATCCAGAAGCTCAACACTATTCCTTTATCATTGGAGGGGAGAAACACTATTTGAAAAAGGGAAAAAAAAAAGAAAGGAAAAAGAAAATCTCTTTCTTTGTTTTGAAGAACAGACTTGGTACCTGAGAATATTTTATTTTGTTTATATTTAAT
This sequence comes from Cordia subcordata, assembly GCA_028554755.1. Lineage (NCBI taxonomy): Eukaryota > Viridiplantae > Streptophyta > Magnoliopsida > Boraginales > Cordiaceae > Cordia > Cordia subcordata. Next base: position 9,786,514 of record JAPTOF010000023.1, read on the forward strand.
TAAGGGCATATCCAACAAGAAAAGGAGGCTGTCTTAGAAAATTATACAAACTTGGATCGGTACTACTTCAATCTTTGAAAAGGTATGAACAGAAAAAAAAAAAATCCTCAAGTTTTCCTGACAATAATTAATGATCCTTAGCATACGCATCCATGGGTAACAATGAAACCAATACCCTGAATGGAACTAACAGATTACATAGTGGATTGTAAATCTGTAATTGAAAATACTCCATATGCTTAGACCTCAGCAGCCATGATCCGCGGAGAAAGAAAATGACTGCTCTATTAGTAAAATAGATATCTAAAATTAAACTAGCTAAAAACAAGTTTAAAATATCTCCACCAGCCAATCACAATAAGCATCTGACAATGTTAAAGCAATGTAACATGTCACCCTCTGTCGCATAATGACCTGTCTCACATATAACTAAAAGAGACAGCTGAGCTTTTTACCTGTTTTAGTGTCCCTTCCTTGTTTAATACCACATACTACTATTCAAGGTGTGAACCATGCATAGGTTTGTCAAGATTCACAAAGCATGGGCACTGGCTCTCCACCCTTTTTCCGTTTGAAAGGAATTTCATATCATGATCATGCTTCCAGTTTATATATACAATTCCAAGCAGGAACCACGAAGGACAATAGGATTAAACGAATGAAACAAAGAGATAAGAGACGAACCATGTTGTCAAAGTAATCCTCACACGTCACATTCTTCCCACCTCTGGAGAATTGGAGAGTTAAGTACCTATTCTTTGGATAGACAATGGTACCGAACAACTTCATTTGGCCCTATTGGATTTAAAGAAAGAAATCATTATGTTATAAATTGTCTGATAAATACAGAAAGAGAGAAAAAGAATTACTGTATGCAAGACATGAAATCTCTAACATAGGCACACGTCTAATTATGGTATCAAATGTTTTTCCTTTTACTCTTTGTCTTCTTAGAGAATACTAGAATACATAATCACATGCTTCAAAGGTGATCACATGCTCATTTTCTATGGCATTTTAACAGAAACACAATAATTTATAATACTTTCAGCACGTAGGATTGTTTACAAAATCAATAAATATAGAAATATTATCCCTTTTAGATGAGGAACTAACTCATATTATCATAGCCGAAACCGGAAATATCTCAAGTTTAAAACTCACAACCACCCATTTTAAAATATTAAAACTGTGCAGCTGCAAGCTTAGAAACAAATGACACTGCACGTAAAACAATATCCTCACTACAACCAAAGTTTAAAGTTTCGCTTTTAAATGTAGGTATTAACTCTACCGGAGATCTATAATGGAAAAAAAGAAAAAAAATCTGACTAAACATTGAGATTAGCTAAGCGCGAATGTGTATAATCACACCAAAAAACCGCATGATACAACAGCAGGATTTGGAGCATCAAGCTTAATAATAGGTTAATTGCACAAGAAAATGTAACTAATTAGTAATTTAGTGAGTAATATAACGAGGTTTAACAAAATACCCGAGGAAAATCGAGGTAGAGAATAGGGTTTTTGGTGCCGAGGTTTTTGAGCTCGCCAATTTTACCGCCAGAAACCGGGCCGAGAAGGCCCGGAAAGGAGAAGAGAAACCGATTCTTCCTCTGAGACTTTCTGAGAATGTCTTTGCCGTGGTGTTTGAGCACCGTTTTGGATGGTTTCAACGCGGCCGGTACCCTCGCCGGCGTCTCGGAGAGTATGTTGTTTCTGAATGCTAGCTTCTTTAGCCTCCTCCTCTCCTCCGCTTCTGGATTCGCCGCCGCCGCCGCCGCCGCAGCATTTTCTTCCTTCTTTGCACCTCGCGCCATTTTTCTTCTGATATGTGTTCTCTGTGTGTGCGCGCGCGTTACTGTCTGGTCAAGGCGGGAGTGATGTTTATGTGACCTCGGTGGCGCTTTTTTTCTTTTTCTTTTTCTTTTTTTTTTTTCTTCTTTTTGAGAGTTGGGTTCAGGGCCTGTCTGGATGGCCTTTGTTATGTAATTTTTTTAATCTAAAATATATATTTTTTGTAATAAGTACTTAAATTAAATTTTCAAAAAAAACTTTGAAAAAAAGACAAATTTCAATTTTTTTAGAATTCATAATTTTTAGTTTTTCAGAAAAATGCTTTTGTTAAAAGTTTAAAAAATATATTTTTAAAAAAAGTCAATATAACGGGTCGAAAGTGCTTTTTTCCTATTTTCTTGAATGATGTCCTGTGATAGTGGTGATTGTTTCTTTATCTTTTTTTTAAAATAAGTTGAATTAAAAATATTTATTTTCAATATATACTCGAAGGATCGTTTTATCACTTAAATCATAAAAGTATAAGTATAAGAAAGAATTTTTACATGCATAAGCAAGTAATCTGTAGCTGCTTATAGGCAGGCAATCAATGTTAACTAAATAAAAATATTTTTTTATTTGTAAAAAGCTCAAAAGAATTACAACAAAACTGACAAAATTTACAAAATAAAAACCACAATAAAGACAAAAACAAAAATTACAACAAAACTAACGTATACAGTATACACCTATGACATATCTCAACATTCAAAGATTTTTAACTTAGCTTATTTTATTTTATTTTATTTTTATTAGCTATGTAGTTAACCCTTCTTAGTACATTAGCGTGAAATAAATAAATTCATTTGTTATCTATCATGTGACTTAATCCAATTTTCTATTAATTTAAATTTAATATAAAACAAATTGGTGTGTGTAAGAATTATTTTCAAGTAAAATTTAAATTACAAATCAAACACATTTAGGATGTATTTGGATGAATACTTTTTTTGAAAAAAAAAATATATGTTTTTTGCACTAATTATTTGCCTTGACTTTTAGAAAAGATAAAACTTTGTAAAAAGCTCAAATACAATTTTTTAAGAAATTATAATTTTTAATTTTCTAAAAAATATTTTTTTTCAAAAGTTATTAAAAAAATATTTAAAAAAAAAATTAATCCAAACAAGTTCTTACAATATTCATCAATAAAATACATTGTTTAGTTTCAACCTAACATAATTAGTTATAAATAATTATTTATTAAATAAATTAAATACTAATTATTTATAAATAGTTTGAAATAGGTAATAAACCCCAAACAGGGCTCAGCAGCAGCACCTTAACAAGCAAAACCTTATTTGAAATCGGCAGCTAACTCTCTTCTCTGGCGGCGCCGCGGCGGTGAGTTTAAAGAAAAATGGGAGGAAAGCGGAAGAAGAGCGGCGGCGATGCAGCAGAAGAAGGAGGAGGAGGAGAAGGAGAAGAAGAAAAGCAGGAGGACAACAAAAAGCTTAAGAAAAACAAGGAAAAGAAGAAGAAGAAGAAGAAGAAGAAGGAGGAGAAAGAAGAGCTGCGTCCTTCGATGATAAAGAACAAAGAGAAGAGGTCCGCTGTTTACGCCAAGCTCAAACACCAGAAGAAGCTCGAGAAACGCAAGCAGTCCAAGGCTCGTCTCGCCGCTGAGCAACGCGCTCTCGAGCTTGGCCAAGAGGTGCTCTTTTTCTTTCTTTCTTTTCTTTTCTCTTCTTTTTTTTAAATTTTTCATTTTTTAATACATTTTATGTATTTGTATATGTATGTATATATGTATTTATATGTATTTGCTTCTTCTTTTTTTTTTTTTTTGAGTGCAGCCGCTGCCGAAGAAGGTGCCGAGGACAATTGAGAATACTAGGGAATTCGATGAGACTGTGCCCACACCTGATGATGAAGAGGTTGGTTTTCCATTTTTGTTATATTTTCAAACATCTGTGAATTGATTTAGGTTTAGGAAAAAAAAGAAAAAAAAAGCACTTTTTTGACAAAGCTAAAAATTCTAGCTTCTAGAAAAAGCTGGAATTGAGCTTTTGTCAAAGTTTCAGCTTCTAATACAAATACTTATTATAAAAACAGATGTGCATTTTTTAAGGGAACAAAATGGATTTCCATGGAAAAAAAGCGAATCCAAACAGGCACTTAGAGATTAGGACAGCTCGATACACGAAACTCTGTTTTGTTTCAGGGTTTGGAAAAGGGTCTAACTGAATTCTGTTATTTCAATTTTTAATGGAGGTTGAATAGATTTTGAGATTAGGGCTACAAAGTGCATAAGTTATACACTTGGACCCACTTTAGTTTCTATTGTACGTGAGGGTGGCAAGCTGTTAATACAATCCAAAATTGTGACTTGCAGCATTGTGACAATTTGACTAATGCTTCATGGCTGCCTTTGATATTTAGCTTTAAATTTTTGCATCTTTTGTGTAATGAGCTTAGATATCTTATTGTATTCATGCATTTTTGAACAATGTTATATTGTTTTGCAGCTTTATGCTGGTAATGACGCGGATGAATTTAGTTCAGTCTTGAAGCAAGAAACTACTCCGAAGATATTGCTTACTACTTCCCGCTTTAACTCTACTGTATGCGGTTCATTTCAATAGTCAATTTGTGGTTGTTCTGTAAAGTTTGATTTTTTTTTTTTAAAATATTTAATTAACAAATAGTTTCTGTTTTTCTGTGATTGAATCCTGAGATTGCTGCTCATGTTTGATTTTGCTTTATGGCAGAGGGGTCCTGCTTTTATTTCAGATCTGCTCTCTGTGATTCCCAATTCTCATTACTACAAGAGAGGGACTTATGACTTGAAAAAGGTTCTTATCTTCGAATCAGAGTGAATTTTCTTTTTTGAAGTATGTTAAGTGTGGATTCCATGCTGTAGTATATATCCTCACTTCCTCTTCCAATGTGTGATTCTGCAGATTGTTAAGTATGCAAGGAATAAGGACTTTACTTCTATTGTAGTTGTCCATACTAATCGTCGGGAACCAGGTTACTGCTCTTCACATGTTACTTGGTGCAAATGAGTTGTATTTTGAATTATTCTTACACGGGTCTCCCTTTTGATCTTTTCATTGCTTCTGGATTCTAACTGACTATTTGTCAATTATGCTGTTTTTTCTGCAGATGCTCTCTTGGTTATTGGCTTACCGGATGGACCTACTGCTCATTTTAAGCTCTCAAAACTTGTTTTGCGGAAGGATATTAAGGTACAGAACTGTATGAAAACAACTTAAAGTGAGATGGCTTTTAATATCATAGGGGTTCACTGAAATGTTTCAAAGGCTTTTGTCAGGAGATAAAAACTTAGAGTGAGATCAAGATATTATAACACTAGAAGAAAATTATTCTCAATGTTCCATCTAACAATCATTTGGAATCTATTGATGGAAAAGAATTGAAGAGATTTTGAAGGGAAGGAATTTTCTCTTCCCTTTGAAATTCAGTTTTTTACATGATATTTCTTCTTGAAGAAGGTTCTTGAATAGTTTGGACTGGTTAATGTAAATATTTTGGGGTTGCCCCTGCCTGCCCTGGCGGATGCAAATTTTATAAATTCTTTTACTTAGGAAAAGTTGTGAAACAATCTGTTCTTTGATAATAGAAATGGAGATAAGTAGGTATGCTCATTTTTCTCAGAAGTTAGATTCTGACCATCTAATTGCTGTTGTATGAAATCTGTGTATATGAGTTATCTGTATATGATTTTATAGCTTTCTCCTGGTGTTGCTATTACAGAATCATGGAAATCCAACTAGTCACGACCCTGAACTAGTGTTAAATAATTTCACAACACGTTTGGGACATCGCATTGGAAGGTAATTACATAGTTCATATCTGTTATGTAGTGGTGTGACTTCCTATTCTAGATGTCGGTGGGTTGTATGACATACTCTCCTTTTGTCCTCTCTTTATCTTTCTCTCACTTGACTTGTCTGTTGTATCCCATCTCTAATGTATCATTTAAACCCTTGAGCTTTTGTAGGATGCCATGTTCTTGGACATGGAACGAATATTAGCATAACATATTGAGCTTTGTCAAAAGGTCCTCTATTAGATTCATAAAATATTTGAACTGCCTTTATGATTGTGGAACTTGAGACATCAAAGTTGTAATTACTTGGATGAGTTTGGAATCAGTTTTCAAACTTCTCTTGTTTTAGCAGAGTGCTTTCAGCAAGCTACCTAAGAACTGATGGGGCAGATGGCATAAGCAATATTATGTGAATTAATAAGATTTTCCATGAATAAGGGAATAGTTGATTCAGTAAAATTCTGCACTGAGAGACCAAGATAGTCTACGGAGGAGCAGAATTTTGATTCGCTACTTGTAACTGAAGAACTAATAGTTGCGCTAAAAGGTTGAATCTTCAAGATACATGAAACAAAGTTATAGGACAGTTGGCCAGTAAATTTCATCTTCAGATGATTTGGAATACTGTATGGCAAAAAAAAAAAAAAAAAGATGATTAATCACTTAAACCAAACAGACTAGCAGGTTGCTTTCTGTATGTCTTGCTGTGACTGTGTACTGATCTCACATCAGGAATTCATACCTTCACAGTGTGGTTCTTAAATACCTAGGCTTTCGTACCTACCAGACTAGTTTTTTGGATTTTGGACCCTTACATGGGCTTGACTTGTTACAGTCCAATCTCCTTCCAATTTCTCTTGCTCAATAACCTAAATAATTGCATAAACCAGGTATAGTATTTCCTTCTCCTCTTACTTTCTTGACATTCACAATATAAACTGGCCCATCTTAAGCTTTAATTTTGGTCTAGTTTCAAATTCCATATTTGATATCAAATCTAGAACATAATAAATAAAGGTCTCTTGGTGCCTGCCTAGACTGAACCTTGGTTTTTGTATATATTTCTTTTTGATGGAGATTTCCTGTCTTGTTTGTGATTGGAATTCTAATTCCTTATGACAAGATTAAACGTGTATATCTACAACATCTTGCAATAAAGGTAAAGGATCTTGTAAGATGTTCAGAGAATAGGTGAATTATGTATTTATTGTCTGTTCTTTTTCCACGTAGAATATATTCTCATTTTAGTGACATCTTGTTTGATTTTTTCATTATGTAGATTAATACAATCACTTTTTCCGCAAGCTCCTAATTTTCGTGGTCGGCGAGTTGTAACCTTCCACAACCAGCGTGATTTTATATTCTTCCGCCATCATCGGTATTTATTCATTGTACTCAGCTATCTTGTTGTATTTTATGACTAGTTTTTCTTATGTGATTCTATTTGTATGCATGAAGTTATATTTTTGAGACCAAGGAAAGTAAAGAGGCAGAAGCTAAAGGTAAAAAGAGCAAAAGTGGGGAGGATGAGAAGAGCCCTCAGCAGAAAGTAATTGTCCGGCTCCAGGTTAGTGCTTCTAGTTCTCTCATTTCTTATTTTCATAATCTATTATTATAATCATGGAAGGCATTTAAGTAGCTATTACACTCCCCACTCCACCCCAAACCATACCCGTGCAGCAAGGGGAAAAAAATCCTATGGGTTGATCAGTTCTTGAATCATGGATGCGAGATCTCATTTAAGTATCTCCATCCAACTCCTCGTGTTTAGACCTTTTGAATTATGCCTTCATAGGTCTCTATTTACCCATGTCCAAACTCTTTTAATTGATACTCCATCTTGTCCATTGGATCACATTCTAGATAAAAGATTATATCTTATGCTATGCATATCTATTTTTGCAATCTCTTTAAAAAGTAAAAAAGATTTGTGAAGTCATCCAATTGGTGAATCACACCTATAACAATATTTCATTTGTAACTTACTTTTCCCAAAAAAAAAAATAATAATAATTTGTGATTTATCAATTTCGTCATTGCAGAAAGATTTTTGATACTCTGATAATTGGAGTGTTAACATGTATAAAATCTTTTATGTACAAATTAAATACAAGCAAGAGACAAAATTGTTTTAAGTTCGACTTTTCTTCTCACTTGGGGCATGTATACACCGTAAGGAAAATTTAGAGATAACATTTTTTCTTTTCTCATTTCTTTACTTGTTGAACCCAATCATTAGGATTTGTGGTTGCAGTACTTTGTACATGCACTAAAGTGTACGTGGATGGTATCATCTTATTGGTGGTTATCTGAATCTTAGCATGTCATTCGGTGGTCGTAATCTCCGAGGCACATGAAGAAAATTTTGAGATAGAGCTAGGAAGATGCTACTTTGAAGACTCGAATATTTGGAGCTGTTACCCCAGATTCCATTTTTGGCTTAGAATATATGTAAATGTGTCTGAGCATGCATAACTTGAAACCTGCAGGAATGTGGTCCTCGTTTCACATTAAAGTTAATCAGTCTACAACATGGAACTTTCGACACTAACGGTGGAGAATATGAGTGGGTTCACAAGGTGTGTACCCTATTTCTTGAGTTTTATGGTAGTGGTTGTCCAGAAATGTTACTTGTTCTTGTTATACTCTTAATAATAAGATTTGATTAATTGCCTGGTGCATTTACTGTTTATTTTGCTGACTTCTTTCGCCTACCCATTTGGATGCAGCCGGAAATGGACACAAGCCGCAGGAGGTTTTTCTTGTAACTTGTTCACGGCTTCCTTATGTCCCAAGATCATCCATGCCTTTTACGAACAGAATCTGCCACCGGTAGCAATAGAAACTAAGAATTTTTGTAGATCTGACGATGTACTACACACATTACTTTATCATTTCTTAATTTTGCTCCTCCAATGTTCTTTCCTTTCCTTGTTCTCCCTCTTATTTATAGTCAAGTTGAGATGTTAGAACTTTTTTTGCCTATGTAATTGGAAAGATTAAAAGAAGAGATGCAGTTAATGCTAATATATTGATTTTCCTCGTGCTATTGAATAATGAACTTGTTGTTTTCAAGCGTTGGTGATTCATTGTTCAGCTGATGCCATAATATTCAAGGCTACCAAATTATCTACTCTTGAGTACCTGTGATTTTTGTTGTTGAAATTTTGACTCAAGAGAAGTACCATGTGAACATCCATATCTATTTACTAATAATTGATGCTTTTTCACTTGGAAACTGTACTATGGATACTCCATTTAATTGTGACGATCGACTTTTTTGACCCTTGATCTTTTATCAAATTTTGGGTGTATGATAAAAATTTTAGTATGTAATGTATCGTGAAAGGATAAAAGAGTAACATACAATAACGTTGCTCGATAATGAGCATACAATAACGTTGCTCGATATTGAGCGCCGAGTTTCTTGCAAATTTACAGGAATGGGGAGATTTTATCCCCTGGAATACTTCACTACAGACCACACACGTCTTGTTGCTAACTAATCAACTAGAGCCTGCAGAAGCTTATCGTAAAGTAGTCACGCTTTTGACAACGTTAAAGACATAAATAGTCCTTATCAATTTGTTGCACCATGTCATCGTATCAGATCCCCTGACTGATCATGTCCAGGAAACGTTGTTCAGATTCCTGTCTTTCTATCCTGAGGGCGTTGTTGAATCTGTTAATGAAACCTTCAACTAGACTGTTGAAGGCGTCCAAGCTCATCGAAGGGTCCCTCACTAGTCCACCTCGCTTTGTCATTGACATGGCTTCGTCAAAGGTCACAGATTTCCTCAGCTCCTTCCACGCAGTAGCTGCTGATGGGAGCAAGCCTTGTGAATCAATTTTCTGCACTGAGACCATTCTTATCTCCACGGGCCACGTCTCACTCTTCTGCAATTTATTGTTCACTCGCTTGTCTGCTCCTTTGATAATCGCCTTCCACATTGCTTCCATGCTTTCATCATCTTCATCACTGCCTGAATATTCTTGGTGTTCTTCCATCAGCTGGAGCTGTTTTCCCTCTTCACCACTAGTTCCATCTTCACCATCATTCTTATTTTCGATTCTGCAGATGGTATTTTGGGTGATTTCTACAGGATTTTGCGCAGATTCAAGTGAATCCATCCACTTGATTTCTCTAGTTTTGGCCAGGTTCACGACCTCAAGAACTGCCAGAAACGAATCATCAGCATTTCTGTTATGCTTATCCTCTTCAATATCTTTCCAGATTTGTTGAGATTCATGAGTTTCAAAGAAAGTATTGCTGCCTGGAAACTTGTTTCTTGTTGCTTCTGGTTCTGTTGCTGCCGGAGGGGCTGATCCTGCATCTGTTTTCACTTTTATCGCGTCCTGGAGACAAACTTTCTTGTGTTCTTGTTGATCTTCTGGTGGAGACAAAGCAGTATGCAAAACAACATCATCGCCATTTTCATCTGCAGATTCACCGTGGCTGTCCATGTGCCGATGAAAAGCAGAAGTTGCAGCAATCAAGACAACCATGAAGTTAATAACTAAGCAAATACAGAGAGGAGATGATAAGCAGAATTTGAAAGAGGATGTGAGACTCTTAATGCAGTAGAAAACCATGGCAAAAGAGCAAGGAAACACTGCATTTTTCACCATGACAACTGTGGAGATTAGTCCTGCAGAAAGGAAGATGAGCTCCATGGCCCTTACTGCAGTCTGGACTTTGCCTTTGCTGTGGATTAAACTCTCCACCAAAAGAACAGCCATGAGTGAAATCAAGATTGGCAAAAAAAAAAAAAAGAAACAAAAAGAAGGAGCTCTGTACTCCAGTGCCTTTCAGTTGGTGCTAACAAAACAAGAGAATCAATGACCTGTCTGGAGCTAATGCATGTTTTGATGAGTACAGGAGGTGCAAGTAGTAATGATAGGGTAACAGCAGAAGTTTATTTTTTCCCCCTCTAAAAATTGGAGCTTTTTTTCATCAAGATTGGGATAGGGGAGCAACTTGGCCTTCTATCAACAATATTAATAGACCTTGCCCTCAGCGTTGGGTGGGACTTGTTTGGAACATATAACGCTCTCTCAAATTCGTTCTGTATTAGTTTTGTGATTAGTTTATAACGTGCTGTATGAGATTTGTGATTAGTTTACAATGGTTTGAATTCATTATTACTATCTTTCGTAATTAGTTTATAATAGCCAGGTTCATGATTAATTTATAATGAATTGGGTTCTGTGTGAGATTTATAATTAGTTTATAATGGCTTAGATTCTGTGAGTTTTATGATTAGTTTATAATGACTTTGTTTCACTAGTTTGGATTTGTGATTAATTTATAATGACTTGGTTCACTAGCACTTGTAATTAGTTCATAACAGCTTTAGTTCATTATTATTGTCATTTGTGATTAGTTTATAATAACTTGGGTTCACAAACTTGAGTTTGTGATTAGAATATAATGACTTGGGTTCACTTATAATGGCTTGGGTTTTATGTGAGATTTGTGATTAGTTTATAATTAATAGCTTGAGTTTGCAATTATTTTATAATAGTTTGGATTCACTACTAGTTTCATGGTATCATAGAACTCAAACATTTTAAGCCAATTAATTATGCTTATAGTGGTAGACTAGTAACTGAGTTTTCGATTGTTATAAAACATGTGTTGAGACATGACGCCACACTATCGGACTTTTTAACTTTGTGGCAGATATCTTCTCTAAACAAGCAAAACTGCAAAACTTAAAGAAATTAACGTACACCTGTACCATGATGACATGCCAGATTAATATTTTCTTTTTAATCAACTTTGCCTGCACTAATTTTCAATCCCGCAAATGATAATATAAAAATCCATTCTATATGGTCAAAACATCAGTCGTCATCTATTCTAAAAGATCAACAACTGTTTATTTGACATTGCTTAAACAACTTTTCAAGGAAATTACTCTCGGCTTGCTCGGAGTATTCTAATTGCTTATCGCAGATTGACGACTCTAATCAAGGGCTTGTTTGGATTGATTTTTTTTAAGAAAAAAAAAAAAAAATTCTTGAAAAAAGTGTTTTATGTTTGCAATAACTATTTGATTAATTTCTAAAAAAATTGAAATTTTGAAAAAACCTCAAATACAACTTGTTTATTCCAAAAGACAGAATATTTAGCTTCTGAAAAAAACACTTCTTTAAAAAACTATTAGAAAAAATGCTTCTAAAAAAAGCCAATTCAAACGAGTCCCGAGTCATCTTCAAGTTATCAGGAAAGGAGAGAAACAATTAATTTCCAATTCATCCATGTGTAAAGACACAAATGTGTTATAGAATATATATTCCTTTTATGTCAAAAAATTTATTATTATTTTTTAAAATTGAATCTCTTTAATTTTTGACAAAGCTAAAGAGACTCAATAATCTGTCTCGTAACAAATTGTTTAATCTTATCCTTAATACAAACGAATGCTCACAATTGATCTTTTCAATAACGTTATTATAAAGTTACTAAGTGATTCAGAATAATAATCCAATTAATTTAATGAAAAGAAAAAGAGCGATATTGTTATAAAATAAAAACCAACATCCTGGAAACTCAAATATATATATATATATATATATATATATATATATATATATATATATATACATACAAGTCTCTGTCAAAGACGAAGTCAACTATACTTTTCTCACTGGAAGAGCGGAATAAGAAAAGATCAGTTGGTGTAAGTTAGTGAGGAAATGCAGGTTTAGTGCAATGTATAATATAATCATGCCCGGAAAAAAGGTTATCTTTTCTAGTTTTTTAGATCAAGAAACTCGCTTTAAATAAAACTATGTTAAGTCCATCAAAAGAAAAGAACTTTGTGATATAACAGTATATTTTATTACATACTTTAGATTAAATTTTTCAGAGTCTAAGGCTTAGACTCAAATAATTTTTAGTTCACAAGTTAATACTTTCACCATTTAATCTCACACTAGAAAAAACATTGTTTTTTTTAACATTTAAAACAAAGAAAAAAAGTCCTTATCAGAAAAGTGCTTCACATAATTATCATCATGCATAAATGCGGGGAAAAAAAAAAGAAAGAAAAGGAGTGACCATAACTTTAATCTTGACTAATTCAAGAGCATCTCCCAATCTAATAAAATGGTTCTCAGATAAGCTGGCGCAAAAGCAACAATACTCGTTATACAAGCAATTGACTAGGCAGTTCTGAATAGCAACCTTGTGATATTATTAGATAGCAATATGGGTGTGACCCGACCACACTCGAGTATTTTTAGATTCGTTGTGCATTAAATTTGAAGAGGGTTCTGAATTATTCGGGTCTGGGGTCTCATCCACACGACCTTGACATCAAGGTCAACCCCGATAACCTCGAAATAAACTTTAGCTAGCCAAAGATAGATCATGAATGGCACGTTTACACGTGACTTTAACATTTTTTTTCCTTATTTGATGACCGACTTAAGAGACATAACTTATCGAAACTACTACCGTCCTGGGATCCATAAATATTTGGCTATAGGAACACTAAAGGTGTGTAAGTATTGATAGCCTTATTACATATGATCAATTTCTCTACTCAGGCATCCTGACTTGAGTTCTGGGTTAGGCGTCGGGGTTCTTTTGGTCGAAACCACACCGTTGTCCCTTAATCGACTTGACTAGCCTTCTTGTTTATTGTGTCGGTCATTCTGTTCAAAAAGTCCGTGGCCGAGTTGAGAAGCTTTATTAATAATCTTTGTATTATCAGATATTATTGATAAATCATCTTGCAGTGTTACTGACACTTATTTTTGATTTCTTAACTGTGATCGTTCTAGAGATGTAATCAATTAGTTAGTTAGCTTGAAAGTCAGAACCACTGGTGATGTTATCTTGTGAGCGGGAACAAATGTAATTTTTGCTCCTTCCACCAATTAAGCACAGAAATTTTCCAGCTTTAGTGACGCCATCATATCATAATACTTCCGGGAGAAAAGTCATGTTTCATAAACCTATGGATGTTTTTAAATTGATTCTTGAACCGTCATCAATTAAAGAGACACTTGTAAAGAAACAAGACACCAAAATTAACAATGGGCACATAAAGAAAACACCATTTAACCTAAAAGGATTTGACATTCTACATGATTATCAATCCTTGTACATATATATTATCTCAAAAATACCGTAAAAGTACTCGAATTGTAGAAAAAAGAGAAACATTAAATGTCTTGAAAATTACACTTTTAACTTGTGATTATAATAACCATACACATGTACCCTATAAAGGGTTTTATCGAGACCTAATTGATTAAGATTTTACTTTCACGTACATTTGTTCGATTGTCCTTAAAAAGTAAAATAAAAAATATATATATTTCAGAAGTCAAAATTCAAGTAATAAAGGTTTCAAAAAAGTAAAGTAATATCCTCAGCCAAAGCAAAAGAAAGGACAAGGAAAAGCAAAAGGAAGAAAGGATTCTTCTTTATCTAAAAACTCTTAGTAAAGCATTAATTAAAAGCTTTTATCACTTTTACGAAATAATAGACTTATATTCTTTTGTAACATTACCATCTTAAGTTTTTGTAAAGTAGAAGAAAAAATGAAATAGGGCAGCTGCTTATTGTGGGGAGGGCGTGAAATGGGGTCCCTCGTTGCTTATCTTGTCTGATTTCCAGGAACAGACACGTGTGCATGCATGATAATGACGATTATTAAACCCTTCTAGATTTCCCCAAAAAAAGAATTTAATATATATATATATATAATTAAGGCCCTGAAATATAATTTTAGTTTTTGTTGAATATAAAACAAAAAAAGTTGAATGGCCCCTGCCAAGTTATAGTCAAACATGTAATTAGTGTGTTCGTTGGATGGAAATTGCTTCGAAACTCACAAAACCCGGTATAAATCAAATGAGCCCATCCCATTAGGTTGCATTCAATTTAATTTATATAGTATATATGTATATATATATGTACACATACACATTATATATATGTATATAAGCATATACCTATAACACTTATCTCATTTCGTCCAAGACTTGATTTGGTTTCTATGGCTGCATTAATTTAATTAGGTAGCTAGTTTCTCGGCAAAAGCCTCATATCTCTACGGGTGCATGAAGGTTAACGATCTGGATTATGTTAGTGATCGCACAAACTAATGGGATGTGGCATTTTGCCAACAAAATAAATAATTCAATCGATATCAGTTACGTTTATTTAAAAACAATGCTGATGACAATGAATGTAATTTAATTTATCCTCATCGACAAGGAGAAACTAATGCTCTGTTTGGTATAGTCTTATTATTATAAGATTTTTTTTATATAGAAAAATATAGTTTGATTTGAATTTTAATAAGATACTTGTGATAAAAGGTCTTATCACAATTGTAAAAAGTAAAAGAATGATGGATTACTTATATCTGATAAGATAAAAAGTATAATATGTATTGAGTTTTTGTAACATACTTGTAATAAAATATCTTATATCTTATAAGGTAAAAAGAGAAAATAAACATTATTTCCATCATGTCAATAAGATAAATATCTTATGATAAGCCCATTCCAAACACAACATAAGTGGCATGTGCCTGCCACATAAATACATGGATTAACTTCGCAGTCAATCTTGGAGTTACTTCTAATAGTAAAGCAGAATTTGTTGCTTTATGGGAAGGGTCGCGATTAGGCAGAATCACTTAATTTGGACCTCCTCACTATTGAGACGGATTGATCTCTTGCCACTTTTAACTTGGTAAAAGGCCCCTATTCCACATACTAGTCCTCTTAGATCCCGTCTTGAAATATTGTAAGGATTCTTATCTGTAGGAGGGGTTTTACGTTTCAAGTGTATAGGGAAACTAACAGTTGTGCAAATTTTATAATATATATGTATGTATGTATATACATATATATATATATGTGTATATATATGGTTCTAGTTTTTATTCGACAGTTTGATGCAACTACTGGATCTCTTGAAGAGGGATCGAAGGGAGTCTCCCTTCCAAGAAGGGTTATTGGGTAACTAATTTTGACCCCTAACGGAACCAAAAAAAAAAGGAAGAAGAAGAAGGAGAAATTAAGCAGAGATTTTCTAAGAAATTTATATGCAAGAAAATAAATAATGAATAAAAAAATAACTGTAATAAATGGATTTTAATTACCTAATCTTATTGTAGTGTTACTAAAGCCACATTTGCAGGGAAAGTGAGGCTAGGAATAATTAAGATATATGCTATATAGCTAAACTAAACGACATTGCATGCACCACTCCCCTATATATATATATATATAATATATTTTAAAGACTGTATGGTGGAGGGGCCGGGGGCGCGGCGGTGGTACCTGGTGGTGGGGCACCACTCGCCGGCCCTTGCCATCGCTTTCCTATTCTTTATTCATTTCTTGATGTGAAGTAAATTAGTTCATAATGCTGCTGTGTCTAGGGGTAGTTCTAATTTGCAATGGTGCGTCATATATATCAAATGGCCTACCATCTTCGGTCCCTGTAGCTGCACACTTAATTGATTTACTTTGCATTAATTAATTGCTCAGAAAAAAGAAAATTCTAATGTTCAACTCTAAATACCTTCAATTTTAAGGGATTGATATAGTGATGAATTTGATTAATTGTGAACGAGAGACTTATTTACATCTTAAGTTTGAATCCATCAAGAAACTTATTCTTTTAAAGTCGTATTTAATTATTTACCTGTGAGGGAGATCACCACATCTTACTTACACTTTAGAATGATAGTTAAAAAAAAAACTTCTCTGAAAAAGTTATCAGTCATTCAAACAAGATCGGATTTCATAATGTCATCTCCAAGGAGACTAACAAATATATGCATTGAATGGTTAATTATATGGTATTCATTTCACCTTGGAAGTTACCATATTAATGATTCTCCATATCCAATTAGGAGTTTGATGAGTGAAGGTATTAGAGGAGTGTTTTTTTTCCTTAGATTAATCTAATCTCGTCTCGCGTTTCTTCCCTTGATCAGAGGGGGAGAGAAATTTGTGAACAACCTCTTGGAAATTTTCGGCCACATGACAAAGCAACGACGCACTGTAGAGACGTCATCTTGACGATATCAAAGATCTGTGGCTCCGCATACTCTTTAATTTATGGAGGAAAATGAGCAAAACCATCCCATCTGGACTAACTATGCAACTTTATTCCTATTACAATAATAAACTAGGCATTAACAAACCATTTATGCATTCAAATACTCATTATGATATATATATACACACACATATATATATATATATCATTTTGTGTTGCATCTTGATTATATATACAACAATTTTCTATGTTTTGCGACAACATTTCTTGATCATCGTTGGAAGAAACCCTCATGCACATGGTTTTGTTAGATATGAGAAGGACACTCTAAGGTTTGTTATATAGAAAACAAATGAAATTCCATTGACACCCCCAAGGCCATATGTATAGAGGGATGGATTTGTTGAACAAGTGAAAAACAGCTGCAATATATTACTATTTATCTATTATAAGATACATAACTGATTGATTCTTATTCAATTTGTTAAGTGGTTACTTGGTCTCAAAGTTTTAATTATTAGAAGTGTACACTTGATTATTAGTTTCATATTTTTGAACATGTCTTTTATGTTCAGGCAATGACGTAATATATAATACTTTCTTGAGCTATGCACCCGATAATGAAAATAATAATGGTGAGATTGAATCTCTAATGACTTGTTTATTTATATGTATAACAAAGATTCGCAATAATGCTTACGTTGATGCATGCATATTAAGATCCTAATATTTCTTAATTAAAATCCAAATTGTAGTGCTAATTTCGCTGAAGAAGCAAGAATCAAAACAGTCACGTAATTAAGATGCATGCATTAACGTAGAGAGATTCAAAGTTCAACTCTGGAGACATTGTATACATTTTAATTAATTAATTAGTACCCAAATTAAAGGGGGGGCCACGAGAATGCAACAGTTGAGATGTCATTTTACCCGTATCATTATAAACAATTAATGATGTGTAATTATTTATAATACTAGACATGATGATCGATATATATCTCTATCTAAATTTTAAGACATCTAACCATGCATGAATTTGCTGCAGTTTGAGACAATTTGTCCACAGATTTCGATCTGTTTGTCTTTTTCCATTAGTGATATCTCTTAGATTAATCAAAACCATATCACACAACAAATAGAAGAGCACTGGTTGGGCCAGGCTTGGCCCGACATGCCAATATATGAGCTGCGTCAGGCCTAGATATGAAATATATGGGTCTGGCCCGATCCATGAACCGTGCTTACATATATGTGAGATGGGCCCAATTAGGTGGATCAAGTGGGATGAACTCTCCACCCTAACCCTCTTTTTTGGCAGATTAGGCAGGTTGACGCACGAGTCTCAATCTGTTTTGTTACCTCTGCGCATGTATGTAGATATTGAAAGATGAAATGGAAACGTGGGTGTGTTACCAAATTTGATTTTGTGAGACAAAATGCAAAAAGAAAAAAAAAAGATTTTAACGGTAACGAAAAAGCAAAGGATATTAATGAGAGCACAAGACAATCCTCCTCAATCAACCAATTTTATGAATTTTCCACCATTGCGCGGCTCTCTCACACACAACACACAACACACAACACACACAACAATTGAACAATGTTGTTGTCAAATGTTAATGCCGCCTTCAATCTTTCACCCTTTTTCTTTGAGGGCAACATAAACAAACATCATCATCATCTTCATATTCATCTTCATCTTCATCTTGTTACGTCCAATGAAATGATGCATAGGTTTTGCTCACGAATCTCTTTGCACACACTTGTACATGCATGTCAATGTTAAGTTAGATAAAAAGAGGTACGAAGAATGTCGTTGATTGTCCCACGAGAATACTACTGCTACCAATGTGACCGCATCGTCAGCAATATCGTATCCTCGCCGGAGCTCATCTGCCCCCTTTGCCACGGCGGCTTCCTTGAAGATCTCGACGCTGCCGCACCACCGCACCCTCACCCCATTCATCATCATCATCATAACAATGCCAATAATAATATTAACGTTAATAACAATAACAATGTGGATAATACTCCGATGATTTTCTCACCAGGCAGCGGAGGCAGCAACTCTCTGCGAGAACTCGGGCTTGGGCTTGGTCCCGGACCCGGCGCGTCTCGAGGTAGGAATGAATTCAACCCATTCCTCTTCCTGCACAACTACCTCAACACCCTTCGTGCTGGCGGCGAAATCCAGCTTGTGTTTGAGACCTCCGGAGGTGGTGGTGGTGTTTCCGTTGGAGGCGGCGGTTCAAATTTGAGAGATTACTTCATAGGGGCAGGACTGGAGCAGTTGATCCAACAATTAGCGGCGGAGAATGGCCAACAACGGCAGGGGGCGCCACCGGCTGCCAAGTCGGCCGTGGAGGGCCTTCCAGATGTCAAGATCACGGAGGAGTTATTGGCTTCGGATTCTTCGGTGTGTGCGGTGTGTAAAGACAGCTTCGAGGTCAATGAAGAAGCTAAACGAATGCCTTGTAAGCATATATACCACAAGGACTGCATTTTTCCATGGTTGGAGTTGCACAACACTTGCCCTGTATGTAGATATGAGTTGCCAACAGATGATCTTGATTATGAATGTAGAATAAGAAGAAGAAGAAGAAGAGCAAGAGATGGTAATAGCAGCACTAGTGGTGCAAATGAATCGGGTTTGGTGAATCCGGGGAATCTGTTGACGCCAACAACATTGGAGCGGAGATTTAGGATATCATTGCCACCGTGGCTGTTTAGGTTCCGATCATCACCGGCCGAGACCAGCCATGATGTTAGAGGAACTGGAAACGGTAATGGTAATGGTGAAGGTGGCAATGGTAATCGGAATGGAGGTGGCGGAGAATCGTATTCTGGTTCAGGGGGAGCAGCAGCAGCAGCAGCGGCAAGGCAGGAGGATCTTGAATGAAGTATCAGCAAGTATGTTGTGTTATTGTCGACATTTATGAGTTTTGTTATGATGGTTTTGACTAGTGTCCTTCTTTTTCATTTTGTATATATATATATATATATATATATATATATACTTGTTCACTAATATGAAATAAGCTTGTTGAGTCATTTCAGATGTAATAACTTTACGTGTTTACATGCTTTGGATTTGATTTCATATATGTTGGGATCTGCATTTTATTCCTGTTTACGTGATGCAAATGTTTCAGAAGGTAAAACTAGCAGAGAGACTTGGAGCTTGTTTGGTCTACTTATATTACTACTTATAAGCACCTAAAAAAAAAAAATCCCTCACATGCTTTTAATATTTGCAGCTTATAAGCCCCAAATAAACTTAGCCGCAGAGGCAGGCAACCAGACTACTATTTAATCAAAGGATTATCTTCTTCATATAGGGTCAGCTCCCAGTGGGAGGAGCTAAGACATTCAGAGATCCACATATACATCTGACCTTTTTTATTTATTCTTGTCAAAAACTCTCTCCTCCACAACTCTGTGTGCAAGCGAGAAATCTCAGCCTTAATGTCTGCACTCATTTTGGGTCTCCATGTGAAAATACAATGAGAGAAAAATTAACAGAGAATAGTCGATAAAAAACAAAGCTCAAAAGGGTTACACAGGTCGCAGTGTTTGACATGCATACTCCCACTATCAGCATCATTCGTCATTTTTAGCATGGCAAGAAAGAGGACACTCTGCGAAGTATCAAATTCTCACCGTGAAACTAAACCAATCAAAGATCCCTGGCAAAGAAAACATTTTCTTTTTCTTTTTTTGAAAAGTATCCGTGGCACCAAAAAAAAAAAAAAACATAACACTTAATTAAATGGTTGGGTTATGAAAACGCGCTATATAATCTGCAAAATTAAGGCAATCCAGGCCTGGAGATCCTCAGAGTTACAAAACTAACTTGTAAGAACATAAGTTCTACCTAGTTCCGTCTTCCAAGAATAAATATGCTCACCATATCCATGGTCTCGTACAGTTTTGTGTGAGAGAGAAGCTATAATCACCACCGGTTGTTAGGAAGTTTTACTTTGTAAATCCTCACGATCCAGTTAGATGTCGTGAACGCCTCTTCCAGGTATTCCAGCTTTATGTCCTTGTTTCCTATTTCAACACCCCTTGCTCTATCATATCTGCCAAAGTACGACGACAAGTTAATAAAAGTGAAAATATAAGAGGAAGCCAACTGCAAAGTAACTGGTTGAATATCAAAAGCTGATGGTTCCTCCACGCACACAACTCGTGAAGTCAGCTTGGTAAATCAGAGAATTCCACTTCATTTGTGAAGCACACAAATATTACATGAAACTGTACATGTTTACAAATATCAGGCCAAGGCTATCTACGGACATCTATCAGTCACACAAGTACTCTATTACTGTGATTGCTGTGTGTTCTCAACTTTCTTTCTCCTGCAGCCATTGTGAAAAAAATCTGACTTTTCTACAATTATCCAGAAGGTTCTTTTTCTTTTTCAATGTGGATTCGGGTCACTAGTCATCCACTAACATTAGTCTTTTTTCCTTTTTGTGTTTAGTATGCAAATTCCTAGAGTTATTTGAGCAAAGAGCACTCGTGCAATTCTTGGAGCTATACTTCAAATTACATAAATCATAATATCAACATTGTAGATGTCACAACAGTTTGACAGCCTGGTCAGGCCCAGTAAAACCAGTTGACCTGCAAGCCCTAAGGCATCCAGTTCAGCTACAAGTCCTTGTGATATTGCATATCTAACCTTAAGAGTGCTACGAACTATTAACTAGGATAGTTACATGATATTGAAAATGATTATCTGCTCAAGTTTCAACAGAAGCAATATAAATCCACATATCAATACATGCAGATTACTAGAATGAAACCACTAAGAATAGTAAACTTACCCAGGAGGTTTGCCATATTCTGTAGTCAGTTCACCAAAGCGATAATAAGATAGCTTGTACCTAGTTGAGACAGGAAAAGGAAAACATTAATACACACCATATCAATATAAACCACACCAAAGAGAGACAGTTTAAGTTGCAGCACAGAAATATTCTACTGACAATTATCTCCAGAAGAACTAGAGACGTATACTAATGGCAACTAGTTCAAATTTCTTAGCAAAAAGAAAATAACATTAGACAATTGAAGCCACTTGATTGAAACAAAAGTAGTTTCATTTTAAAATGAACAGTGTTGTATTCCCATACATAAGGACAAACCCTCCATTGTGAATTCAGAAAGACATCCTCAAGGCTCCCAGATTGTTCCTGAATTTCTAATCTCAAATTGAGCAGCGGAAAATAGAAGAAAGCATGAAGGGGAGAAAGTATATGAGGCGATAGGAGGGTGGGGAGAAAGAATATGACACAGGCTGTATTCCATTAAGTTACTCTGACCTAAGATACATGCTAAAAAATATTATACCTTCTGATAAATTAATCATACGAGTTATGATAGTGAAAGATTACACCAGTAATCGGGGATGAGAATTCATAAGTGCCATAATTGGCTGACTTTTCACAGAGGCATGGACAAAATAAGACAACATCCACACCTCTGCTACACTAAATTATGAACAACTTTAAATTACTATATAAGAATAGGTTCGATTGCTTCATGGTCGACAATTTACATCACAATTTGGAAAATAGAAACGTCTCATGTATTCTGGCATCTTATCTAATAGTGGATTGATGGAATTTGGGCTAGGCAAAAATCGACCACCCATCCCAATAAAGAGATATCTAGGTGGAGATACCCTACATTCTGTTAATCTATTAATTATAACTACAATGCCTAAGAATTTGGAAATGATCACAGCAAGCACAAAAAACAGTACAATAAGCTTAAGGTCATATTTTACATTCTAAAATAGTTTTTCTTTTTGGCAATTTTTCTGCAAGAACAAACGCTTTATGTAAACAAGCTGGATACCGATTGATAAATCAGGAGCATAAGCTATTCATTTCACAGGGCAAGAGCATACACCATTCTCTGAGATCACCATCCCCCCTACCCATGATGAGCACAAATGAAGCACACTACAGTGATTTATACATATGAGTCCTGACATGATTATTTTCTTTCCTTTTGTTTTCCCGTTTCTCTAATAATTATGAACCAGTTATATGCATGACCAAGTCTAGTGACCCAAAGCAGGTAGAAAAAGGTTGAGAAGATAACAGACAAAAAGGTCAGAAATACAAAACAACTTACATGAGACAGTTCAACATCTTGGGAGCTGCACCTTTATCAACACGATACTCGCCATTAACGAGGTAATCTGGCTCCTTGATGACGGGAAATACTCCACCTCCAATTCTCACCATCCATAAAAATCTATGATGAAGTAAATCGTGTTAGATTATGGTACAAAGCTGAAGGAGGAAAAAGAGAAGGAGATTGTTGTTGTTGTTGTTTTGGAGCAGGGGGAGTGCAAAATCAGAAGAGGAAGTAAAAATAAATAGCAAGTAGAAAACTGAAAGAAGGTCACAACAAGTAAATGCAGATTAAAAGGTTCCAACAACTGAAGTAAAGAAAGAAAAGGGCAATTATAAAAGAGCAATTATCCATAGGAGTACTTTAGAATGACTATTATTCAACAGCCTGTAATTAAGATGCAAATTTTCTACACAACATGAAAAATACCAGATGTTCAAGGCAAGGCAAGGAACCTAAACAGTGGAGAAATCAGTAAGTTTTCCACCTGAGTACCTTACTGCATATTCTGTAAGAATCTTGAGATTCAACGAACATGTTCTCTCTATCTCATTGCTACATTATTGACTTCATCCTATGAGCGTCCATATTCTTATTAGAATAACAGAAAAGATATACTAAAGCAAGAACAAATACCACAAATAAACAAAATAATAGATTAGTGTCCTAAGATGCACAACCATCTCATATTCTACAATTTTAATAGGGGTGCAATGCATTAAACCAAAAGGACAAATAAACCAGCTAAGAATGCTTAAAAAAGAGGCTTCTTACTTGTTAATATCATCTGATGAATAACCAGTAACACCTCCAAATACCACTAAAACATAATCCACATCCAGTGATCTCATGATCTCAATAGCTTCATGCTCATAAGATGACATTGCACGTCCAACGGTAGCAATGTGTGTGTTATTCCAGGTGTTATTGTCTACAATCACAGTTCGGTTCCCCATAGCTGTGATCTGATACCCATAGTCCCACCAAGACATCACCTTAGCATCTGGAGGTGTGTTCTGACGCAGCCAAAAGTAAGCTTCTCGATAATCATCGAAGATGACCCTGTTACCATGGGCACCCCTTGCAGCTAACACAATCGAGGGAGAAGAGTATGCCTCTGATGTGACCCAGGTGCAGTGGATAGCATATCTGCTCAACAAATAGAAAGCTCCAACTAACAATGCAATGGCACCGTTTCTTTGGAAAGGAAGAGATTGATCAATTGCACCCTGCTAGGCAAGTGATTATCAGTTAAGTTTTCCTAATCACAAATAACAGAAAATATATCTCATCAATAACCAAGACCAACAGATTTAAGTACTATAAGCTCTCCTTTAGGACAACAAAGAACAACCTTGTGAGGAAGAAGAGAAAGCAGTGCTCTTTTTAAGTGGTTTGAAGCAGAAAAGAAAAAACACCCAATTTCTAGCTTCTGCTTTTTATTGGTCTTTTTTTTTTTTGTAACTTTTCAGTACTTTGGGAGGTAAAAAGTTTGACCAAATCATTTAAATATCTTATTCTTACCTTTTTATCTTTATTACTATCTTTACTCTTTTATCTTATATTTGCTCTTTTATCATTATTACTATAGTTTATTTAATAATCATTATATACTTATACTATATATGATATAATTAAATTATTAAATTATCAAATGTTTTGATAACATATTTTAAAAAATAAATAAAAAACTATATCATATTGCGTTTTAATTGACATTTTTCTTTTCATGTCCTTAATAAACATATAGATACTTATTTTTATAATTACATCTTTTATTCAAATAGGTAACTATTTAACGTTGAAAATTTAAGGGGGGGAAAAGTCGCATAAGGCTTAAGGTACTTTAAGTAATTTTTTGGTGGAAAATCCAAACACCCTCCAAGCCAAATGTCAAATTTTAGGACATAAAAACACTTTTCCTTGAAAATGAAAAAGTGTATGACATAAGGAACAAAAAAACACTAGTAATGCTGAAACCAAGGTTTTTATTTTGTTATTAAAGGACACTTAAGCACAGAACTCAGATGATGAAGAGACACTAAAAATCAGTTTGCAGCGACAAGGATTTGATGGGTCTTGAAGTTCATATCAAATAAACCAGAAATTATGCCGAGCAAGACAAGTTGAATATTGAAACAACACTGGGATTGTGCATATAGCATTTTAAAGTTAAAGGGTCCCAAAGTTAAACCAATAGATATTATTCCCCACCATATGCCACAGCAAAAATTTGTTTACTTACAAAGAACTGTTTTCTGTTTCCTAACTCTAGTTCTCTAAGAAAATTGGAGTTCTTATTTTCTAAAGGAAACTGAGAAAATAGTTCCAAATGCATTTACCAATTGAAAATTGAAAACAATTATTTCTACCATAAAACTAAAAGATGCATCAATTTGTTAATAGCTTTCAAATATTTTCTCTTCTATAAAACTAGAAAATACACAAAAAGAAAATAGAATCATTTTCATATGTTGTTATTATTAAATTTATCATCACTTTTTCTCATGCGTTGAGATAGATAAAGGTTGAAATTAAGGATTTGATGAAGTTAAAGAAAAAATAGTCAGTAAAGAAACAAATAATAAGAAAATAAGGAGAACCGAACTAAAGATCAACTGAAAGTTTCAAATTTTAAGCATGCTTTCTAGATGGAGAATTGTTAGAAAACACTCTAAATTTATTAAAGAGAACTTTGTAAAACAACCCAAGTTGTTTTTCGCTACTCTTCTTTAATTTGGAAAATTTGAAAAAACTATTTTTCAGTTTCATTTTAAAAAAAATTTCTTTGTAAACATGATATTCTGTTTTCTATTTTCCATAAAGAAAAATTTCTAGAAAACAGTTCTAGTTTTCTGTAAGTAAATAGAGCCGAAGACTCCATGGAAAGAGTATAACAAGATGAACTAGGAGAGAAAGAGGAAAAAGAGTAAGGGGAAAAAACAGAGAAAATCCACATGCAGCTGACTACAACACTACATTCTAATTGTAGCACAACAACCTAAAGAAGAATATAGCAAAGGATAAATAATGCCAATTCTAGTTTACATGTATCTTCCATGCTCTATCCCCCCCCCCCCCCAAACACAAAAAAAAAAAAGAAAAAAAGAAAAGAAAGGAGGACCATAACCTTGGAAGAAGTCTTTGTACTGGATGTTCCTTTGCCAGAACCAGCAGCTTTGCTTTTAGCTCTCACCAGCTGAGTCAAATTTTTTATAGTGGCAGAGACTGCAATAGCACTAATAAGGCATACAGCTGGTGTTGCAACAAGAATTAACCGGACCATAACTCCAGCAAAATACATGCTTGTCAGACCATACATTACAATGAATATAGTTGCATCTGACAACCGCTTGAAGCAGAAGTACAGACCCGCCGGAAAGAGAAGGAGAAGGATATGAAAATCAAACATGAATGATGACCACGCTGTGGGCTGGTGCTCAGAAACAGATGCAATTATGGGGATGTGATCTTTTGCATAGGTCGGATCAAGGAGAGAGTAGAATCGACCTGTCCATGGAGAGATGTATCCAGACGCAGTACCAACTCCAAGACCAATGGCAGCCAAAGCCACCGCACAAGTTACTGTCATTCTCAAAAAGGTTTTGAACAGCTTCGGATCATCTAAAAGGTGCTTGACCCAATCCAAAAAGTAAAATACCTGCAAAACATCATAATGATGTGAAAATAAATGCACACTTCATTATCGATAATGTTATTCTCAGCAACCACTCACGGAAGTAATAAGGAATACTGGACAGGAGAATAAGGAGAAATTATGAAACAACTAGCTGGATAAGAAGCATTGCATTCATGTTTAGACATTTGTCATCTTAAGGAAGCGGGCAAAAAAGAGGAAGTATCAGCATTTGCAGCTGTAACCTAGATATAACATAAAGAGCCCAAGAAAGGAGCAAGGAAAATGAGAAAATTATCGCAAAGAAGAAGGAGAAGAAGAAAAACTTGCCGTAAGTTTAGTCCACTGTTAGAAGCACTTCTTATGAAGTTTGCGTTACATCATAAACTTGTTCAAATCTGTAACCTCATCATCCCAAGGGCACCTAACGTCTAGTTCTCATCACCAAAATAACAAGATAATAAATATAGTAACTCTGCTGGAAAAGGAAAAAAGGACACTTCCTCAATTTTTAGATATTACTCTCTCAACTACTTCATACTAAAAAGGAGTTAGATATTGGTATTTGTTGTATTGCCAAATTAACTTTTCTTTGAAAAGGCTAGATATTCTTTTCACCAAGTTGGTACGTAGTGCATATCCGAAGAGATCAAAAAGATGATACCTGCATCAAGAAAAACACTCCCATGGCAGCCATATGTTCTCCTGATTGTACGTGCTGAAAACCCACAAAACGAATTTGCATTGCCAGCAACATTCCCAGCACGTACATGCAATTATAAGCCACATATAACCTCATTGAATACCTCCCAGTGATCAAAAGAACCATGACATATAGTGGGATCAAATTAATGATGAAGACATAACCGCCCCATGCTGAAACCATGTAGAAATACCCAAAAGCTGAGGCCAGACCCCAAGCGAGTGAGCCTGTATTCACTGCCTTAACAAAGAGATAGAACGTAAACAACAATGCAAAAATGGCGACTCCCTCGTTATCATACGATCCCGCCACAGACCTAGAGATGTAACCAGGGCAAATGGCAATTAAAGCAGCTGCGATGAGCCCAGCACCAGAATCCCATAACTCCTTGCCAAAGAAGTAAGCCACTATAGTGGTGTTTGAGGCAAAGAATGGAGCAGTAAGTACGCAAACCTCCCGTATGTGGACAGCAAACCTGAAAGTTGTTTGACAACCATATATGCTAAGCAAAAGGAATCGGAAATATAAACTAATATTGGGGGTTTCTAATTATGTACCATGCAGGGAAGACATGCGCAACAGAAGATTCAACAGGACTGAGCAGGTAGGCCATCATATGGTTTTCTTTGACACAAAAGGAATAAGAATGTTCCAAGATAAAAACAGCTTTGTTTCAAAGGCCTAACAATACAAGTTTCTAAGTTCAGTTTCTGATTTTAACATGAAATCTGATCTCCGAATATCTATCAACTTTTCAAATTTTCAGCTAAATTTAGGAACTGAGCAATAACAGTAAAGATTTATCCACCAGCATCAGGTCATATGGCATATTAAAAAGATTCCAGAAGCATTTATCATCTGTTTCATGACAAGTGTCATTCACTTAGACATATCACCTAAATATAGAACAAACGAACTAAATCATAATCTCCTAATAGGATTAAATAACACATCGCACTTATTAAAGCCAATCAGCAGTATAGAACAATAACATCTGCCAACAATTTTCAAATTTTATGCCTTTCAATTCTTCACTTACAAGTGATGACAAGATGTATAAACACAGACACATACTACACTAGTACTAAACCAGATGGCCTAATAACGAAAATTTAGAAGCACAATACACTTGTATGAAATCATATGGATAATGGGCCTGTTTGATTCACTTTTTTTTAATCACTTTTTTTTAATCGAAAAACACCTTTTTCCCGAAAAAATCACATCATTCTTGCAACAAGTATTTGAATTGGATTTTAGAAAAAACTGAAACTCAGAAAAAAAAAAAGCTTAATTTTAGCTGGATTACCTTCTTTTTGGGAAAAAAGTACATTCTTTTTGCAATAATTATTCGGCTTGGCTTCCAAAAATGCTTAAACTCTAAAAAAAAACTCAAATAGAATTTCTTAGCTTTTCAAAAAAACACTTGTTTCAAAATTTGTTAAGAAAAGCGCTTCTAAAAAAAAAGCAAACAAGCCTTTTTTAACTTATCAAAAAAGCACTTTTTTCTAAAAGTTTTAGTAAAAACACTTATGGAAAGGGGAAAACGGATTTTAAAGAAAGTCCGTCCATACGAGTCCAATAACCAAAATCCAGAAGCATCGGTCAACAGTTCTGATGCTGATACAACACACAGATATACAATGCAAGAACTAAATAATAATCTCCCAACTAGGCAAATTAAGATCCATTACGAATCAAAAACGTATAACACAAACTCAAACAAAATTACATCGAAGAGTACCTCAGAATGCGGAGAGTCCAGTAAATGAGAGCAGCAGTGACCATGAGGCCAGGATAAAGCGTGCCGCCGATAATCCTACCTAACGGATACCAACTCTCGGAGTCAAACCAGTTCCAGAACTCGTAAAAACCGTTACGAGTTAAGAAAAGCGTGGTCCGGTAATTGAAGTAAGGATCAAACTCGTGGATCATGCTCTCGTAACGGAGAACACTGAAGAGACGAGTCACGAACGCCAAAATGTACACCAAGCACAGAATCGTGACGCGAATTAGCAGCTCCTGCTGCTTCGTCTTCAGCTTCAACGACTTCATCAGCGCCTGCGGCGTCCATAGCAGATCCGGCGACAACGACGGTGGTGACGTCACCATTTTCCGATCAAGATCTGGTCTTTTTGGAATTTGGATCTAAGTGTGTAAACGAGAGTTGAATTGAGTACAATTAATGCAGGAATTTTATTTTTATATTAAATTTTTCTCCTCTTTTTTTGGTTTATTTGTTTTTCGAATCGATCATTTTTGTTTATGAGGTGATGAATGGGACGAATGAATTGTATAAACCCTAAGAGCGCACACTCTGCTCAGTGATCTGCGCGAAAATGTATCGAGGAAGAGGACAAGGTTATAAATGGTATTTCAAATTTTTCCACACTAATCTCTTTCTTATCGTGTAACTGACGTTAAATTATCTTATAATAATAATAATAATAATATTATTATTATTATTATTATTACTACTACGATAAACCAAAAAGGAAGCACCAATCTATTTTTAGACTTGTTTAAAATTAATTTTTTTAAAAGGTTTTTTCTTGAAAAAATTTTTAAAAAGTACATGTTTTTGAAGTTGAAATTTTTGTCAAAAAATTAAAATTAAACATTTTTCAGATCTTTAGTCTTTTTTGAAATTAAATTCAAATATTTATTAAAAATATTAATTTTTAAAAAAAACCCAAACAGGCTGGCCCAAAGAGAAATTAAACAGTCAAATTGTGGTAAAGATTAATAATTATTATTATAACTATGAATTAGAAAATGATTTATGTAAGGACTTATTGTTTTTAATTTGTCACCTTATATCAAAATAATCGATCATAAAATAATATTACAAGGCAATGTATATCCTATTGACATTGTATAATTTTTGTAGATTATGAATCGATGGTTTATTAATATTGCCAAGAAACTGAATTTTTTTACACATATTTAAGTCTTCAACAAGTCAACTTTTGAACTTATTCAGATTGAAGTTTGGTGGGGTGTGTGTATGTGTGTGTGTGTGTGTTTTTTTCTTTTTGTTTCCTTCTCTTTTTTCTGGTCAGGGAATATACTTAACATTAAGAAAAAGATAATTGCATCTGATGGGCTGACACACTAAAGCCCAAGAAAGGAAAATAGAAACGCCAAACATATTATCCTGTGGGATATAAAAGCCCAACACAGAAAACAACACATACAAACACCAAAGCCCAATAATCTCCCTTGGTGGTGGCAAGGTAAAATCAAGATGTATTTTGGTCAGATTTTCTAGCTTACCTACAAGAAATGAGGCTCGATCCATATGATAAGTCCCCATAATTAATCGATGATAGACTGTTTATCTAAGTAAGATGAATTTTAATAGAGAGAAAATATTTATAGTGAAAGCGCAAAAAAAAAAAAAAAAGTACTCTTGGATTTTGTAGACCCTTAACTTGCAGGCAATGTAGCACCTGAGCTGAGGGGAAAATCCATTGCTTATCCTAGATGTCTTTTGTGAGAATTACGTAAAGAACAAGTTGTGCTCAAATTAGAGCTCTCGCATCTTGGCACCTTCATATTGGATATGTAGATAGTAGTTATTTGAATAGTTGATAGTAGTATCTTCACATGTGTCGGAAAGCTGACCTAAAGGAAGAATAGAGTCATTTTTCACGAGAAAATCCAAATTCAAATGTTTTCAAGGCCAAAAATAGAGGCATAGTCACGTGATTTCCCTGGGGCAAGAGTTGACAGCTTAAATGGATTTTTTCCTATTGCTATTTTTTGAATCTTATTTTGTCTTGAGCTGTGTTTGTGTTAAGATATATTAGAATCCAAGTAAGAAAAAAGAAGCAATATAGAATGGGTCAAGTTTGGGAAGAAAGAGAAAAGTCCAAAAGAAAAGAAAACAAAATAGAGAGAGACACCAAATGGCCTCTTTGACCATTGGTCAACAAAAAGCCAAAAATAAACTAAGGCCTTGGCCTTATGTAAAGGCACAGGGCGGTGGTAGTTGCTCATAAATTAAAAGACAGCACTAAGGGTGATTACGGGTTGATTATAAATTAAAGACAGTAAGATAGAATGGGTCAAGTTTGCAGATGCTTTGGCATGGATACCTGCTCGTGTGAAGTTCTTCGAAGAAATAATGTCTGACAAGAGGAAGTTGAAAGACTACGAGATAGTGGCACTTAGTCAAGAATGCAGTGCAATAATCCAAAATAAGCTTCCACCAAAGCTTAAGAATCCAGAGAGTTTTTCTGTTCCTCGTATTATTGGGAATGTTAGGATTTTTAAAGCTTTTGTGTGATTTGGGTGCTACCGTTTCACTTTTGTCTTTGCCTGTTTATAGGAAAGTTAGACTTAAAGAGTTCAAACCTACTATAGTTTTATTACAGTTGGCAAATAAATCTGTCAAATTCTGTATTGGAATTATAGGAATTGTTTTGGTTAAAATAGGGAAGTTTTATATCCCAATAAACTTCGTTGTGCTTGAGATGGAAGAAGATATTGAGATTTGCTTAATTTTGGGGTGACCATTCTTGGTCACGGCAAAGTAATTTTTTGTAAGTTAACCTTAAAAATTGGAGAGGCGGAAGTCAAGCTTAATTTGTCCAAAGCGGCAAAGTACTCTTCTTCCCTAGATAGGTGCTGCATAGTAGATTTAGTTTCAACGCATGATGAAAATGGAAAGATTACTATTGCAGTGCAAATTCCAGAAGCCACACCCTAAATGTCTTATCCAAAATTAATCCCCGTTGAGAAGTTCGGTAAAGGTAAGGATAGCCATCCACTTTCAGTTGAGCAAGCACCAACCATCAAGTTAAATCTATTACCACCACAAATCAGATGTACATATTTAGGTAGGAATAAAACTTGTGGTTGTTAGTGCTGATGTATAATCTAATAAATTGTTGAGAAAATTAAGACCTCAAAAATGAGACTTAAAGGTTAGACAACAAGTGTTATTCCATAGTTTATGTCTCAAGCTTTTTACAAGCAAGCTCAAATCACGATGGTCGGATCCGTTCACAGTGGTCAAATGTTTACCTTATGGTGCAATAGAATTTGTAGTGATACCGAGCATTTAAGGTTAATTGATAGCGCCTCGAGTCGTCCATT
Organism: Cordia subcordata; assembly: GCA_028554755.1. Classification (NCBI taxonomy): domain Eukaryota; kingdom Viridiplantae; phylum Streptophyta; class Magnoliopsida; order Boraginales; family Cordiaceae; genus Cordia; species Cordia subcordata. The sequence continues at coordinate 9,818,783 of JAPTOF010000023.1, forward strand.
TTAATTTTTAAAATTTTGATTTTTTAATTTTTAATTTTATTTAAGTATTATGCTTGACCTTTAATCTTAAATGAATATGTAGTAATTATGGTAGTAATAAAGATTGAATATAATAATAATAATAATAATAATAATAATAATAGTAATAATACATAAAGTTATTCCACAAAATAACATATGAGCTTGCCATGTCACCATTTTGATGTATTGTTATAATTGTGACACATCATTACATATGAGCTTTGCGGTTGCCATGTCACGTGTATAAAGCTCGACTAATATGTTACAATATATCACGTTTTGGTACATTACTTTTAATTTATGAGCTTAAAAAATTATTAATGATACATCATATCATCTTTACTTTGTGAGCTTAAAGATATAACTCGATTACCTCTCCAATTTCAAATATTTATTAAATAAAATATGAAAAAATTCTCAAGTTATCATTAGTATATGAATGTGAGAATATCACGTATATAAAATGTTTAGTCAAAATAAAAAATGCACAAAATACATTTATAGAGTTTTTTAAATAGTTTATATACAAAATCTATGTATTTATATATAATAGTGATAAAGTTATGCCACATCATCAAATTTTAATTTTTGTAGATTTTATTTTTATTAATTACATTTCTATACTAACAAATGAGAAAATTATCTTACAAGCCTCCATTGTTTCCTTTATTCCTTTTTAAGTTAGTCCTAATTGTTAAAAAGACCTAGATTAGTTCCTATTATTTTTTTAAAAAAAAAGTTAATGTAATTCATATTATAAAATATTAATAAAAGAATCTACATTTATATATTTACTGTCATACAAAATTAAACTGAAGTGAGATTGGAATTCTTTGAATGCTATACAAGCTAACATATGATAGAGTAAGTCAAAGTTTTATACTCTTTTGAATTTATTATATTGATTGATTTTATTTTATAATTTTATAACATATTACATCTATTTTAAATTTAAATCTATGATTTGTCTATCTATTTTTGAAAAATTATGAGATGAATGATAAATTATGTCTAAAGTCCTTTTGATTTTCCTACTAATTTATTTAATTCATAGGGGTTATGGATTTTTTCAATTATGATTTTCTACATAAATGTAGCAACTTTTGAGTTTTTCCACTGATTCGGGTTTTTGAGACCCTTTAAATGTCCTTCATGAATGTATAAATGATAGCCTAGTCTCTTTTGAAACCTATATATATAGTGATTCTTTAAAACATTGCATAACACAACATAAATCTCTTCTATTACAAAATTCTAAAGTATAAGTATCGCATAGACTGTAAGTGTTCACTATATTCACTACTTATCTACATTAAGGTTCCTCACATGTTTAAGAAAGGGTTCATCAACACCAATCCAAAGGGACCCTCTGTATAGTTTGAAAATTTTGTATGTCTAAATTATAAGTTGAGTTGGTATTTATAATTTTTTCAAAATTTGATTGAAATATTATCCTTGATTTTATAATATCTATCTTTTGCTTAGTGCTTTTTGAGTAAAAGCAGCATGATGCTTTTTCAAAACCTCATTTTATACTTCTTAAAATTCAATTTTGTCCATAATCAAATACTTCGTACACCTACTTAATTTCTTATAAATTCTACTTTTTTTTTTCTTTTTTCTTTTTGCGCTGCAAAACCTTAATACGAAGGCGCAAAAGCAACTCCAGCTTTGAATGGGATATCTTTTAATGCTCTAAATGAGATCCAAAATGCGAAAAATATATAGATAGCAATATGTTAAGGAAAACCTGTGGAAATGTGCAGTTAGCTTTAGCAATCGCGTTAGGAGGCTTGTCATATTCTGCCCCACCAAAGAATGAAGCTGGCGACCAAGATCCAACCCACCATATCTTGTTGTGTACTATCTGTAATCGTGTGCTCCTATTATTGCTAATTGGTTTTATCTATGAGCTAAGCAACATATTGCCGGGAATCTATTAGTTTACGGACAATGGAAAAATAGCAAGATAGCACTAAGCTACCAAGAATATCTTGATTTCCATTATTTTATTGATTTTCCTTAAAAACCCTAAGGGCAATCGAAATTTGATACAATATGAATTTTCACCGAAACTGCGAAAAGACGATGTATACATAAAATAGCAGCTTACCGAAAGTCTCTACACAAGAGCTTGTTGACCATAGCGGAGATGGCCGTTCTCTTCTTTTTGTTTTGGAAACTTCTATAAAATTCTAATGGACATTAGCTTTGGGCTCAAAGCCTCACATAGTCAGCCAATAATGTTGTTCCAAAGTGATAGATTTTATGCCTAACTAACTTGATAATCAGCCACCAATAAGTTGTTAGTTGGGGTTGTAGCGGCTTCACCTCCATAAATCGATAAAACAAGTTCGAATCCTGAGCACTTGTTGGGAACTGGCCCAATAAGGATTAATTTTAAGTTCAATATTGACGTGGGGATATGTTATCTCAAAAAAAAAAAAAAAAGATAGTCATCCAATAACGTTCCGAAACGATAGATTTTATGTCTAATTAACTTAGACTATTCCTTTGATCCTCCCAATAGAGTTATGTACTTTTAGATTTGAAACCTCTAATTTTGAACTTGGAAAGATTTAGTTTGACACTCTGATTTTAATGATAAAAGACTCCTATTAGAATTTTCGATCATAAAAAAAATGTTCTACAATGCAATTGCATGCAATCTTAATCTGGAATTTATTTAAGGAAATTGATCTAGATATGTCTTGATTTCCATTATAAGCAGCACGTAATCTACCAAAAACAACACCACCAGCAACTTGGGTTTGCCCCACTAGGTATATTAGTGATGCATGCCATTAGCGTCAAAACTCGAAAGGTATTTGCGTATCTTTTTATGGATTAAATATTTGCTGAATCGGAGTACACAATCGTGTAGATAATAGAAGAATAATAATACTATAATTTCCTACAGAAAGCCGTGTTGTGCCTAGAACTTTGACCAGAACATCCTGGACTAGGTGCAGATTGTTTTTGTTCTTTTGCTTTTGATTTGCTATGTAAAGGTCGTTTATTATGAATGAAACATACATGTTTGCTTAGCAAAAAAAATTTAGGCATGAGTTGTAAACCTTAAAACTTGTCAACATAATAAATAAATAAACCAATATCTTTTCTACAAGATATCAGAGCCTAGAAGTCAAACGACACAAGTTCGATCCTTACCGTCATCCATTTAATTAAATTGTCCACGTGCAAGATCTAAACAAATCACGCTATACGTGAGGAGACATGTTAACATAATAAATAAATAAATCAATATCCTCTCTACAAGCTTAATCTTTTAGATGAGATGGTAACTCTAACAAAACCAATGTGGGATGAAAGAATATTACGTATATTAAAGAGCATAAGCGTGGTGGGATTTCAGGTCTTTGACCTTTTCCATTTCCTCGAATAAGTTCTCTTGAGCTTTTCCGCTATATACTATAGAGTTTATAGCCGTAAGATAGATCTAATGTGATCTTGCTTGAGATGAAAGAAAATGAAGATATATTTCACAGAATAAAGATCTAAATACGTAAGTCATATATATAGGCTTAGCTATTAGTTACATAGTACTTGTATAAAGCATTTTTCTTGCTAATATATATATATATATATATATATATATATGTATTTGAATTCCTTATTTATAAAATCAAAAGTTGAACATTATATAAACTTTGATTGGTCATGTACTTGAACAAACTATATACGTAGTGGTATCATGCGTTTGACACTAGTTAAATCATATTATATATAAAAAGTATAATTAAAAAAAAAGAGAAAAAGCTTATTTTACAAAAAGATGCCAAAAGAAACCTAATCCATACGCAGAAAAATTAATTATATATAGTTTCTGTTGTTGCTGTCAGGGATTATTTAAATCATTAGACCTCTCCACTTTTGGATGCCTTGTTAGTATCATGCTTCTTCTCAGTATAAATAGCTCGCTTGACCATTCCTTTATCTGCCAGTGAAGTAGAGACCTCTATAGTCTTCACTAACTTTTTTTTTTTTCTTTTTCCCAAGGGAGGAAGGAAAATTAAAAGGGTTATTATTTACTATTTCAAGCTTAAGGAGATGGCCATTTTTCCAAGTCACTCGATGACATTTGCATTTGGTTTACTTGGTAAATTAAACCTTGCCCTACCACTGTTTTTTTTTTTTTTGGTTTCCTTTTTTCTTCTCTAAATTTTCATCTAGTTTGCATTAGTTATTTACCCCGACTAGTATATTATATATTAGTCTTATATATCTTTTCAATATATTTTACATGTCAAATATCATACTATTTGTATTTTTTACACGAATGGATTAATACAACATATATATGTTAGTATTAATAGATATGAATTGTATTAATATATATCATTATATATGTAAATACTTATTTGAAAAGGCGCCACGTAGCACTTAAGCTGTTGACGTGCCACAAGGTCACATGAATTACTAATGCATGGGCACTTGTAAATTATAATTTTCTGCGTGAACCTTTTGGAAATTATGATTTTATACATTTTAGAATCTCTATACATATAAAACAATCAAATACTATATGGTTTTATGTGGAACACAATGCAGGTACTATATCATGCATAATTCGATTTCTTTATTTTTTTAATTTTTACTATGATTTGCAGGTAATATCGTATCATTCATGGTGTTTCTTGCTCCAGTGTAAGTCTCGTTTAATTTTGCTTTTAATTTATGTCGATGTTTAATTTTGTATTTTCACTTTTTTTCTTCTATTTTTTTTCCTTTAATAATTTCCACAGATGAATAACATGATCACAATCTCAGAAATCAAATGATCTTTGATTCAAATGCAGGCCTACATTCTATCAAATATACAAGAAAAAGTCAACGGAAGGGTTTCAATCGATTCCTTACATGGTTGCTTTGTTTAGCTGCATGCTCTGGCTATACTATGCATTCCTCAAACCGAACACAACTCTTCTCATCACTATAAACTCCGTTGGTTGTTTCATCGAGACCATTTACATTTGCTTCTACCTTTTCTATGCAACAAAGAAGGCCAGGGTATGAACCTTCTCTTTTTTTTTTCCCCTTTTAGGTTATGTTAGAGTGGCTATCTCATCCGGAAGTCTAAGCTTGTAGAGAAGATGTAGGTGTATTTATTTATCATATTAGTATACTCCCTCACATGTAGAAAGAATTTGTTTTGAGCCTTGCATATGAACAGTTTTAATGTTGTTAAATAGTTGGCAATAGTTTCAGAAGTTAAGACTGTTTAGTTTATGATACTATGTTAAAGTAACCATCTCATTTGAAAATATAAGTTTGTAGCTTGAGAGGGTATGAGTATGCTTATTTATTTTATTATCAGCTTAAAAATGGAAAAAGTTGATTTGTACTAAGCTTTAGGTATGTGTGATTTTCGTAAAGATATATAAGACAATTCTTTCTGAAATTTTGGCTGGATTTCTTGATTTTCATGCAGGCTGAAACAGTGAAGTTACTGGTTTTGCTTGTGGCTGTTGGTTTTGGTCTGATAGTTCTCCTCACTCACTTTCTTGCTAAAGGCTCAACCCAGGGCAAAATCGTTGGGTGGATATGCCTAGTATTTTCTCTCTGTGTATTTATTGCCCCCTTAGGCATTGTGGTAAGTCAAAAATCTTATAGCAAGATATAAATAAATCTCTTTTATATATATATATATATATGTGCTAATTTTATCTATTAATTAACTTAATTTTCTTGTTGATTCTTATTAATTTTCGTTTATTTTCTCTCGCAAATCTTTGGCAGAGACAAGTTATAGGAACCAAGAGCGTCGAGTACATGCCATTTTCCTTATCGGTTTTCCTCACACTAAGTGCCGTCATGTGGTTTTTCTATGGTCTATTACTAAAAGACTACAATATTGCTGTAAGTTGAGCTTAACCTTTATACTAACAATACATCATTTAAATTATTTCATTCAAACTTCACATCTTGACATCACGTCACACACAAATCAGATTTGTTTACATTAAAAAAAAAAACAACAACAACAACAACATTACTTTTGATTATAAAAGTTGAAGAGTACTAAGTGATGGCACGTACATAAGTAATATATAGAATATATTGGCAGCTCGTAACCTTTTATTTTGTTTTCTATGTATAGATACCAAATGTTTTGGGTTTTGGGTTTGGTGTGCTGCAAATGGTGCTCTACGTAATGTACAAGAATCCGAAGAAAGTTAATAAGCCCATTACAAATCTTGATAGATTACCAAAGCCTATAATAATATTGGACAAGGATAAGCTTCCTGAACAAATCATAGATATTGTGAAACTTGGTGCCCTGGTGCCTTCTTCGGACAAAATTCCTGCGGTTTCAAGCTTGAACGATGATGGACTTGAAGCAGCTAACAATGAAGCCAAGAACACCCCTAATCTAATCCAGGAAAATCGCAGCCTGATCGTTCAAAGAGAGCCAACTCGAAGTTCAAAAGCCGTGCCCTTTCAAGTCTAAACTTGGATCATGAACTTGTTTGTGGCTTGGGTTGATCATTTTTTTGCTACGTCCTTATTTTGCTCGTATAAGTAGTATTTTGTAATTGTCGTAGCTAGACTAATATATTGTCAATAATGTAGCTAAATGACTGACCAAGACCACATGAAACGTAAAGTCCATGATCCAAGTCTATGTAAAGATTTCCTCCTCGTTGGAGTTCAGTCTCCTTTATCGTTCACTTGAATTGCTTCTGCTTCTATTCTCTAATAAAAGCATAATAATTAATGAACTCTGAATATCACCATTAAATCTCAAGCAGTGAAGGAACTGCTAATTAGTTATGAGAAGCAGGGAATTTGTGAACTTCTGCATCCCATTACTTAATAAAAGAAAGGACCCCACCTCGATAGTTGACTATAAAGATCGATGCATGTAGTGGATTTCAGAATAGGCGTGATGGAATTAGGAATAGCAGTAGGGAAGAGATTCCTTTGTCAGAAGAGCTGGCACTACTTTAACGAAGAAAGGATGGTATATGGTTGGGTGGCCAGTTATGACTTATTCCACCCTATTACTCTCGCCTCACAAAGTGTAGCTCGAACTCATAAAGCATGCACTACATTGCTCTCTTGTGCCACCGCTTATGGAATTAATAGTAGGAGTGACATATAAAGCAACAATGTATATCAACAACGATAGCAATCATTTGAATAACTCATCGCAGAATAAATAAAGAAGCTTCGTAGAATAAATTAGGGAGAATTTCACAAGTAATCCCTATTGTTTACAGAAAGTTTCGGTTTAGTCCTTATTGTTTCAAAATCACAGTGACTCATTTAGTCCTCAATGTTTGCAAAAAAAAGTCAATTTAGTCCCTATTGTTTCAAAAGGAACCCATTTAATCCTTAATATTTATAAAAAAATGTCAATCTTCGTGAAAAATATCAATTTTCATCTCCATTAATTGGTTATGTGACCATCACATGACTATTTTCAAGGCTAAAACTGGGTCACATGACCATTTTTATGACTAAAATGGGGATCAATTAAGTCACTTTTTGCAAACGCCGGGAACCAATTTGGACACTTTTAAAACAATAAGAACCAAAGTAACACTTTTTAAATACATTATAGACCAAATAGGTCACTTTTAAAACAATGATGACAAAACTGGCACTTTCTATAAACAACATAGACTATTGGTGGAATTTGTCCTAGATTACATATGGTTGAGATACTTATAGGTGTTAATAGCTTCTTTCACAAATTATTCATTAATTTAAATATTTTCTTATGATTCCAATATAGAAAGGAAACCAATGGAAAAAGGAAACAAGCTCAACATTAACAATAACATTATGAACACACCCAAGTTTTAGATTAGGTACCTATCCTTTAAGCTTGTTTAGATTGATTTTTTCATTAAAATACCGTTTATAAAAAAAATATTTTTTTTCTTATTTTCAGTAAGTACTTGAATTAAATTTTTTTTTTAATTTAAAACTCTTAGAAAAAATTAAAACTCTTATAAAAGGTCAAAAACTATTTCTAGAAGTTGGCCTCTTGTCTCTAATCCAGTAATCCTAGTTTTGGCCCGGCCCGTTTAGTGGGCTCCTCGGCCCAGTTACCAAAGATAGAAAACTAAAATCCCAAGATGAGCTGAGGAGAGCTGAAACTAGTAGATACAAATATAAAAAATAAAAAATAAAAATAAAAATAAAAGAAGAAAAAAGAAGGGAGAGCAAGGAGAGAAGATGAATTACAGTCAAAACCAAAGTCAAAATCAGCAGCAAAGCTCCAACGAAGGCAGACACGACGATGATGCTGCCCTCTCTGATTTTCTTGCCTCCTTGATGGACTACACTCCCACTGTATGTATGTATGTATGTATGTATGTATGTATGTATGTATATGTATATGTATATGTATGTGTATGTGTATATGTATATGTATGTGTAGGCTGATAATTGTGCGTTTAAATTTTCAGATTCCTGATGAACTGGTGGAGCATTACTTGGCGAAAAGCGGGTTTCAGTGCCCCGATGTTCGATTGTGAGTTCTCCATCGTTTTTTTATATTGTTTCAATTTTTCAATTGTATCTAATTTCGATTATATATGTGTTAATGAGGCCTTCTTGCGTTAATTATTGGTTCGTGTTAATGAATGTTAGGGTAAGAAATGCACACAAATCCCTCGTGTACTTTTGATAATGAACATCTTATATCCGTCTATCGTATTTAGGCGCTGTTTGGATTTTTTTAATTGGAAAAACACTTCTCTCCTCTTGTAAAAACACATTTTTTTTCCAGCAATAATTTGAATTAGATTTAGGAAAAGAAAAGCTAAAACTGCCCCCCCCCCCCCACAAAAAAAAAGAAAAAGAAAAAGCACAATTTTAGCTTTTTTTCAGTAGTCAGAATTTGTAGCTTCTCAAAAAAGCGGTTACAAAAATTTCTTTTCAGGAAAAGCCAATTCAAGCGATCCCTTATTAAATCCTTCAGTGTTTTGAAAGAAGTTCCTCACTTGGCCCCTGGAATCGCTTGTGCTTAAAGCCTTAAATCTGTTCGTGGACATTTATATCATGGATTATTGCCAGCTTGGTTGTCATTGCGTAGAGCTACACTCAGGTTTCCTGTTCTGTCTTTCCTTTTGCAGAATTAGGTTGGTGGCAGTTGCTGCACAGAAGTTCATTGCTGATGTTGCAAGTGATGCTCTTCAGTATGTTTTCTGCATTTCCTCTGCAATAGCTTTGTTTTTTTACATTTCATTTCTTTTCAACTATAAGTATAGTGGTGGATGACTTAGGACTGAGATGTAGCAAATAGTCCTAATGCACTGTGACCTCACTTATTCTCCACCTAGTGAACGGTGGCTGTTTGTTGAATTTTGCCTTTCCATAATTGTTTCATTTACAACCAAGTCTGTGATATGCGATCTTCTGCATCTCGTGTAGGCAGTGTACGGCAAGGCAGTCAGCTGTAGTCAAGGACAAAAGAGAGAAGCAGCAAAAGGTGGGTCAGGTACACCTTATTGTTATCCCTCGATATTTCAAGTTGGTCTAATTCTTCCTTGTAACAGGACAAGCGTCTAACCTTGACAATGGAGGATCTCTCCAAGGCTTTGCGTGAGGTAAACATCAGTTGCTTCGATATAATTTTAGATGCAACAACTAACCATTTATGATGCCTAAGTTGCACCCCAGATTTTGATATGTTATGCGATTTTAGAGCTCGTGCCTCCCTTCATGATTTTATTTGAGCCCGATCAACTATTATCATCTGTTTCTTAATGTTTTGTATGATGAATGGCACCTTACTTTCTCCTGAGACATGGTCAATGGATGATAGACCTGTATGCAGTTTATAGAGAATGTTCTTCTGCCAATCCTGTACCCAGTAAAATTTGTAAAAAAGCAAAAGGTTTGGTCACCAAAATTAGTTCCCTTGTACAATTTGGATTTCACTAAGCTTTTTTTTGGGTGTATTCAATGGAGTCAAGCTCGAGCCTCAGGTGCAATGATCTATCATTGGTTGATTGCGCCCTAGTTTGGTTGTCAAAAATTGGAAAACCACAACAACACGTCCTGAATTTGGTGTCCTTTTTGGTTTTTGTTGATATTTCGAGAACTAGAAGCTTTTACAATAATTACTAGTAAAACCTAAATCTAGATGAGATGTAATGTTTTTGGATTCCTCTATTTAGATATGTCGCCATGTGGAATCCCAAAGTTGTGGTAGGCCAGGGCATTGGTAAGACATGCTTCCCTATATGGACCTCAATCCTCCTTGTTTAGGGGTAAATGGAGAATTTTTTGTTTAATTGACCGAATGACACACCTCGTTTCATCTTCATTAAGAAAACAGGCAAACCAAATGCGCCTTTAGTTTCCCTTGTTTGATATTCTATATGGTGTTCTGACCAAGTTTACCTTTCTATACTATTGCAGTGTGGTGTGAATGTTAAACATCAAGAGTATTTTGCCGATAGCCCTTCTGCTGGGTTGGAACCTGCTTCGAGAGATGAGTGAGACGAGTTTGTGTACGTACTACCTGCACAGTTCATTCAAATGCTGGGATGGCTGCAATTCAGTCTTGCTGCTGAATCACACTTCCGTTTACCATATAAACTTTTCTTGAATGTGGATATTGTTACTTGTAGCACCCAATCTGCTTTGATGTAGCTATGCTGGCTTTATCTAATTCTCGGAACTTGAGTTGGTTGCATATGTTACTGTTAGGAAGATTTTCGTTTTTGAAAATTTTGTGAAAAATAGTTATTATTGCTTCAATTAAGGAGGAAAACAAGAAACACCATTATTTCATTACAGAATTGTTTTTGAATCTCAATTTTGAGGGCAAATAATACCATTAGAAATTAACAAAGGAAATAGTAAAGCGAAGATATAGTGTGTTGGGCAGGAGATATTATGGACTAAGCTCAAAAGTGATCCTGCGTTCGGATTTAGTTCCAAATTGAAGTGATTGAATGTTCACCTTGTGTCTTTTTAATTTATCCAAAGTTTTAAGTATTGAATCTGTTTCTGTTCGTAAGTATAAATAAATCAATATAATCAAATCCAAACAGATCAAAATATGAACATTTATGCGGAACATATAACAAACAAGAGTTTCTTTTTCTGACAACGGAAAGTTCAGCTAGCATCAAGTGACAACTCTTAAGTGCGTAACACGTTCCTTATGCTTCTTATACTTAATACTATTTAAGTTGCAAATAATATTAAAATTTATTATTAGTACGCAACACCTCTCTTGTACTCTTTACCGCTTGAAATGGGGCTGGAATAAGTTTTATTAAACACCGCCATACCAGAGGACATATTATTCCCGCGCTCCCTCTACCACCTTCAGATGAGTGAAAGGTCACTTTTTTTCCAGGCTGCACATGTATTATATTATTGGTTCGATTGCTGCTACATTGTGTGTGTGTGTGGAATCTCTCGTGACTCATTTCATTGGTGGTGTTGTGTCAAAGCTTTGCCAGGTACGGACTGCTTTGTTTTTGGCTCATTTGTTGCTCACCTTGTTTCTTTCCCTTTTTCACTACTAATGCAATTACTTTGATGTGATATTTTTCCCCTTTTTGATACATATTATGATAAATATGATGACTCTGAAGCAATCTCTTAAACATTGTAGTTATACCATATGCCCAACTTGGTAGGCGTAGTAAATTTGTTTCGGGTTGTGTCTTAGGAATACCTCTTGTGACGAAAACTATGGTGAAGTTAATTCTCCCGGTTAAAGGTACTAGACATGGCAGTATCGTGATTTAAGGGCTTCTGCAGTCCTTATCCCCGTATTCTAGTTATTCAAGTACAATTTATGATAATCGACAGTGTTATCCGTAAAGAAGAAGAACTTAACATAATTGGCATAGTTTCAAGTGTTTGGGATATTGTTACCTGATTTAGTATGTCAGAAATCTATACTTCACAGTTAGTCATATTATGGTTTCCTGCCAGTTTGATGAACAAATGGTGGAAATTTTTATAGTCGATGCTTTCTCTTAACCGGAGTTTTCTAAAGATGAAATCGAGAAAAGAAAAAAGAGGGCGAGGAGAAAGAGAGTCGCTTCATGAGGTTCTTTTCGCAGTCCAGTTTGCATCATTTTATTAGAAAGACAACAGCCTATTTATCAAGAGAGTAAGAATATCTTTCTTACAGAGAGGAGACCATGTATCGTGTTTACCGTGTATGTTGTGGAAGTGCAAGTAGTAGAAAACACTAGCATAATACTTTAAAACGGTTGCTATCGTAGATAGTAGACTATTTCTGGACAGAATTGCTCCATCTTACCAATTGTCGGTGATGTATATTTCAATGGATGAGAGGGGAATGGAGCCACAAAGAAATGTGGAAGAAGGGAAGTATACATATTAATTACTATTGGTTTCAATAGAAGATTGATCAACATGGAGCAGATGGAGTAGTCTGATTGACTATAGTCACATTAGACTATCAAACTAATGTTTAAACCAATTGTTTCTCCATCTCGTAATGAATTTTCTTGATCAAATTCAACCTTAGTCCAGAAAGGACTGATGTAGCTGAACTTTGTCCGTTGTCCAGCAAGCATTAAGGATAGCAGTGAACGTCTCCAACTAAATGTAAGTAGAGAAATCTACATAAAATTTCATATCTAGGGCTTTAATACTTGTAAAATTTTGCGTCAAAATCTGCCTTGAGGTAACTTCTACTATCTCTTTGCAAATTTTATGTATGTCTTACCAAAGAGATGAATAGATAGATAGACAGACAGATAAGTTGATATATGACAACCAGGTTTCTCAGTGCTTCAGTTTATAACTTTTCTCTTTTCTTCTTCTAAGGGGAAATAGCTAAATTGACCTTAGTTTCTTCAGTAAATAAATGATGCTTCTGATTTCACAAAAGAAGAAAATAAAAACTATGAGATGAAGAATAAATAGAACTGAGATTCTAGAAATAGATGAGTCGAGAGTGTCAGAGTAACATACATACCCACGCCATGAATTTTAAGAGTTGTGTTTCTGATAAAGAGAATTCTGGAGCAGTAATGCATTTTAAGATATGAACCATTACCACATAGTTGAACATAAAAGTAGATAAAAGAGGTAGGAGATCTATGCATATCTATACCGTGGCATCTGAAATAAGTATTCAATGACTTATTTATTTTCATTTTTTTAAACTTCTAGAGAGTGTAAAAGGAAAATATAGCCAATATGGCAATGCAGAAATTTAATAGTAATATTTAATATGTCCAGCAATTAGTTTTTAGATTGGATACATTCTCCATGATTTGGGAGTTTGCGTTTTTTACAATTGAAATCCACTATCTTCTGTAGATCTTCATAAGTTAGCAGATTTTAACTAGTTTGTTATTCGCAGGTTTGGATTCACCTGCGCGTGGACAAGAACTTCTCACAAGTATTTATTATATTGTCCCGGAAACCCTACTTAACTGAACAGTGTTTGCTGACTGCAAAAAAGAAAAAGTGAAGGGGGACTTGCAGTGAAGGCATCTTTCCCTTGACTCTATATTTTGTTTGTTTGATTTGAAGTGATTAGAAGTTGACCACACGACAGACTCAACAGCGCTGAAACTATGGAGTTTGGCGGTTGAGAAACAGATATGGTTGAATGAGAATCTTTCAATCAGCTTTATGATACTAAACTGATCTGAATTGGTAATAAATAAAATTCAAACAAGAACACTAGCTGAAATCTATATACTTGAGAAAATAAGCTGAGATATGCAATAGGAGATAGGTTTACTAGCAGAAGAAGTGCACCAGAAAGAACTATTGTTTGGGATAAGATAAAAGTGAAGTTCAGAAATGATGCTCCAGTTGCATTATCTAAAAATAGTATGGTATCAAGTTTGTCTGAAAGGGAGAACATACATCAATGTTAGTGTTGATATTTTAAGGAAATTTTACAACCAACTGAATTTGTGAGACATGCTAACTAATTCACGTTATTCTTATACCGTGATCTCCTAGACTTCCCAGTTGTCCCTACCTCTTCTAACATTTAAATGCGGGTAAAATTTAGCAGAGATCAATCCAACTTTAGCATATTTTACTACTACAGAGACGCTAATGCTTAATTACCTGAAAAAGGGAACAAGTAGCAACAATAACAAAGAAAAAATGCCAATACTAGGATAATAGCTTTTTTCTGTACATACGTCTTTATACTTGCAAATTTGTTATATGTTTATACATCTCATTACTTCTCATGAAGAGCTTATAATATTTCAAAAATTTTTTCTCTCTCTGTATTTATTTAAATTGGTGCATCCTTAGCATGAGCCAGTATAGTTTTCTTCTCTATTGCTCATGTAGAAAATATAATACGACTCAATTGTTAATTACTTGCAGGTATGCATTCTCATATTTGTTGGATCAACTGGTGAGACCTACTTCTATGTGTAGCTCTTGCGTCCTGTGTGCAGAACTTCCCCGGAAGTGGGGTTCAGTATTGGGATTTCGAAGTGACTTGCTGGTACCTTTTTGGCTCAACTTGTGCTATGGCAATTTTCCAGATTAAGCATCAAGGATTTTTATGGTTTCTGTTGGAGCACCAATTATAGCTTTTTTCCTCTTTTGCTGGCAAATAAATCATCTCATTTCAAACATAAAGACTACATACAAGCAACCAGTATCCATACACCAAGTATGCTCCAAAAAAAGCTATTTTCTAAGTTGTATTCATACTTTGCTGAACCTGTGGGAGGTCATAGATGAGTCAGGCCATCTGAAACTTGTGGCAGGTCATAGACCAGTCAGGCCATCTGAAACCTGTGGTAGGTCATAAAGAAGTTAGACCATCTGAATTCAGGCTTCTTATTTGCTTCTGTTATTGTGGCTTCCTTGCAGTTCTGCTGTCCCAAGATTTATTTAGACAGTCGAAATAAGGGAAATATTTCATGTCTTTTTTATATTGCTTCTGTTCTTTAGGTCTTTTTTTCTCACAACCAAGAGCCTTCTTTTGAGCCTCAAAAGCAGGAACTTGGTGTTCTGCAAGATGATCAGGTCATTCTCCATGAAGTAGAAGACGAAAAAATCCCAGAAGTTGATTCACTTCCAGAACTAGAAAGAGAAAAGAGTTGCTCATTTGCAAGCACATGTTTCAAGCTGCAGCAGAAGGAACAGTTAGGGTCAAGAAAAGAAAAGGTCCATGTAGAGGAGGGGACTGGACTGTATTGCACACTTGCAAAGGCTATTTTTGGCTCATATTCATCTCCCTAGTAATGGTTTCTACTTCTAAATTGACACTGATAGATAACTTGGGTCTGATGTTTCGAACATGATTAGGATATACAAATATGCAGACACTAACATTATAAGGTTTGGTTATAGTTTGATGTTTGCTTATGTGTACGTAAATTTTGCCTTCATATTTTTTGCTGCCATGATACATTTATCTAATTCTTTCTTTTCTATTGACCAGAAATTATGCATCCCCAATACTTGTGACAATTTATGGCTGCTGCACTTGTCTCTATGCTATGGCATAGCCTGCGGGCAATTTATATGGTCTCTGTGTTTATAATGCTTGGTTATGGTGTGCACTGGGTAATCATACCAACTTCACTTTCTGAAAATTTGATCTAAAAAAGTTCTGTTTGGCTGATATGGCAAGTCCAGCAGCATCCCCTGACCTTTTTGTGTTGTATTGCTCTGGTATACATCCTATGACATAGCTAAAAGACATTGTGGTTTTGCAATATAAGGAAATGTTTGGTAGTCTGTGTGCTGACATTGGAGTCTCTCCATGCAGAGAGAAGCAACATGCGTTATTGACAGAAATGAAAACCAGTTGAAGATCACACTATCCATAAAACAGGAAGCATTCGTGAAGTTCCTTTGTATCTTAGCTGGAAGGTTGGAAGTATTTCCGCACACAGAGAAACAGCGTGAGTTAGCTACACAAGTGAAAACCAGGTCAAGACCATTTGGTTATATAAACAAACCAGTGTCTGAGAAGTCCCTTTATTTTCTGGATGGCTGCAAGACATTTAATTCACAGAGAAGCAGCATGTGTTATCTGCGGAAGTGAAAGCCAGTTCAAGATCAGTGTCCAAATCTCTGCTATCTTGTCATGAAGCCAAAATCTTTAAACAGGTTTTTGACTTGCAACTAGAGTGATGGTATCAGAATTCAGAAATCTGTTTTTCTTCATCTTTCTGAACCTCCTTGAACATCTATGATTTAGGCCTTGAAATAAATAATTTTCAGTCCCTTGGAGACATGCTTTTATTTACAAAACGCAAGGCATCAAGCTCGGATGATCTGTTTCTGTAACTACACTATTAAATCACACGGAAACACCATTTGCTGTATCATTTATTCTTCTTTTCTCATTAAACAACTATGAAAACAATTATTGCAGCTCTGGAAGATAGGATTTCTTTTACATTACATTCATTTTTACTGTTAAGATTGATGATACTGGTGATGAGCAGTGAGATTGAGACATCTGCATTCATCTGCACAGGATATGTGAGCTACAAAACAACACAAAAATTGTTTCAGAATGTGATATAAACACAGCATCCATTATCTACACATTGCTAGGTAATAAATGTGATTTTCTTGGTCAAGATTTTCATAATCTGAAGCAGATTTTCAGAATCTGAACCTAATGGAGAAAAAATTAATTCTCCTGTGATGATCACCAACAAAACTTTTTAAGGGAAAAGTTTAAAATATTGACTAGTTTATTTTGAGAATAATCAGTTTAAATATTATAGCCAAAATGACATGTGAAGATTTTTGTTGAAATACTTTTTAGTATGCAGGAAAATAATGGTATTCGTGTGATGAATTTCTTGCAAATCAGATTTTTTTAAACAAAAGAGATTAATTCGGGAAAGAAAATTCCAAATATTATTTCTGCATTACGTCATATATGAATATGAATTTTTTAAAGGAGAAAAACCAACTCAAAACTGTTCTGTCTTTTTGCCACAATTTCATTTATTGCCACAATCTAGAATAATGTACACTAAATTACTTACCCAAAACAAATACAGTAAAAAGAAAAAAGAAAATCTATGCTAAATTACAACTGGCCATGACAAAAGAAATTAACCATGGTTAAAACTAACCATGATTGGGGTTTAACTTCAACCTCAGCACCTTCAAAGCACAATATTAAAGGTGGGCTTCTAAAACAAAGAGAAAAAAAGAAGAAAAAAAAAAACTATATTACTTGTAACACCAAAAAAAAAAAGCAAAAAAAATACCCATTTTTATTTTTATTTTTAAATTACATCAACATTTTCCGTAATTTTTATCACATTTCAAAATTGTTGAATTTTATTCAACCCTTGATCGAATTCAACAAAAACCATCAGCTTTGCGGCCATTTTTTCAAAATAATTTTTTATGTGATTTTTTTTTTTTGGGTAGGAGAAAAGGAAAAAAGCAGAATCCTTTGGAGTAATATTAATCAGCAGACAAAGAGATGGTTAAATTCAATTCACACCTCTTCTATTTTCGCCATGCATGTAAGTTTTTTTTTTTTTTTTAATCTATTTTTAATTTTTTTTCGTCTTTTCGAATGTATATATGTATGTATATATATGCTGCTTACACAACGTGATTTTACAAACTAAATGCAATTTAGCTGAATTTTACTAAATGTGGTTGCTTTGCATGTGGATTTGTAGCTGTTTTATGCATTTTTTCTGATTTCTATGCTTTATAGCTGGCTGATACTTGTAATTTTAATTATATATGTGTGTCTGTGTGTTTATACGTACATATGAACACTCACAGAAGACATACATGCGTTTGTGTGTGTTTCTTTGTGTTTTCTAATATCCTTATTTATAGACACACACAAGGCATTCGCGCACACACACACACACTTGTGTTATTTTTGTTTTAATTATTGATTGATGTTTGTGTTTCGCTATCATTAGTTTTAGGCTTATTTTAACCGATCAATTTTTTCCCCTCTGCTCGGCGCTTGTTTAATGTAATCTAATAGCTTTGATTTTCTTTGTAGGATGTACTTATATTTATTTAATTTGAACCTTGTAAATGATGGACTTTGATGGTATTAGAGCTCCGATGGAGATATTCATGAGATTTAGTTTTCTTGTCTTGTGTTTTCCGAGTCTTGCGGGCTTAGGAGGAGTGTTCTTCTTAGGCTCGCGGCGATCACGGCCCCAGGCTCGCATTGGCAGATTTGGGGATGTGACTGAGTTTTGGTGCATGAACTTGAAGGAAGAGGAGGGTTCGGTTCTTCAATTGCTTTTGGTGTCTAAATGTGTTTCTTGCATGTTTGTGTAGGTATATTTGTGAGAAAGGTAGAGAATGAAAATAAAAAATAAAAAATTAAGGTTTCATTTTAATTTTCAATTTCGTTATAAGCCGTATATATACACACACATTCATATGTCTTGTGGCAGTGTGTCTATGTATGACACATATCAGCACAAAATCACATTACACATGTTATATATGTGTTCTTATTAGGGATTGTGCATCATTAGTGATCACTTGAAAAGGTCATTTGGTTGAGGCCTATGGCGTCTTATTGCCGTGGTCCTGGACAATATTAGTTTGCGCTTATGCGCTTAAAATGGGAAGCAGCACTTCTTAGATCTTTGAATCAACAGATGGATGTTTCTCTAGAATTCTTGCTGTGCTCTGTGGAATTTTGCATGCATCACTAAGAAATTGGTTATAAAAATTTAAGTGACGTGCCAATACATTACTTTGGTCAAAGGTTCATATTATAGTTTGCCATTCACATCCTTGTGAATTTTGGTTTAATTTGAAGGACGTCAAAAAATATTTGGTCCTTCTGATTTTATTCTTAAGATTAACAGAATAGGGTTTATTGCTGTAGCTGTTTCAATATAATATTTTGGATTTGTTCTGCACTTTTTCTTCAAGGGATTTCCTGATTCTGTGGTTTCATCACTTCTAAGGATTTCTTGATTAAGAAGATTCATCATTTGGCATGATTCTGCACCTATTTGACAAAGGCTTGTCCAGGGTATGGACATCTAGTTTGTCATCTATTGACTCAGGTCCTTGTTGTTGTCTGTGGATTTCATATCTTATAATATATCTCTTGGTGATGCATTAATGTTTGGAAAATGTCGGTCCTTTCTAAAAGAGACAAGTCACTTTGTTTGCCTTGCTCACCAATGTGGTTTAAATGTTGATATTTTTGTTAACTAATGGGTACATGAGAAGACCAGATTCATTTATATACCTAAATCAGCAACGTCATTGTTGTTTCCATTTTTGTGGTGTTTATATGACTCGACGGATTGGATTCTCCAGATACTCGGGAATATTCTCTCTGTCCCTGCCTTCCGGACTTCCTGGAAAGATTGTCCCCAAAAATTTGAACAATGTACTTAATGAGAAAAATACAGTTATCTGCATTGCCAGATTTATTATTATATCTGCATCTTTAGTTATTCAAAAATGTACCACTTGCACTAAGTGTTCTTCTTTAGCTGAAACAATTTTCATTACTTACAAATACGAAATTCTTTCATGCTAGGGCTTGCAAAGTTGGAGATAGGCCTTTCTTGATTATGCAATACAGTCAAGTCAGCAGGAGCAAAAGGTAGTTGAGTTTATATTAATAGAAGAGGCAGACTTAACCAGCTTGCAGAGACAGCAGAAGTATTGAAGAAATGGAGTGTAATAAAGATGAGGCTGCCAAGGCTAAAAAACTTGCAGAGAAGAAGTTGACAGACAAGGATATCGCTGGAGCAAAAAAATTTGCCGTAGAGGCACGAAACCTGTTTCCTGGGCTCGATGGCCTTTCCCAACTCGTTGAGATTATTGATGTATATGTAGCTTACGAAAAGAAGGTATGTGGAGAAGTTGACTGGTACTCCGTACTGGGTGTTGAACCCTCTGCTGATGATGAGACCATAAGAAGACAATACAGGAAACTGGCTCTTGCACTTCATCCGGACAAAAACAAGGCTATTGGAGCAGATGGAGCTTTTAAAATTCTGTCTCAAGCATGGAGTTTGTTATCTGACAAAGTTCGCCGAGTGGCATATGACCAGAGGCGGAACTTAAGGTTTTCATATCAGAAGGCTACCAGTGGGATGCCATCAATGCGAACTGGAATGAATGGTTTCCACAATTTCACCAGTAATCATTCAAGTGTGAGAAACCCTTCAACTGCCACATATCACCATCCCATGCCCACTCCTGCTGCACCAAAACCTGATTCGTTTTGGACTTCATGCAGCACATGCAAAATCTACTTTGAATACCTCAAAAAGTACCTCAACCAATGTCTTCACTGCCATAATTGCCAGCAGCCCTTTTTGGCAATAGAAGTGCCTCCCCCGCCAGTAAAGTGTCAGCAGTCAGCGAGCCCCTGGTTCTCCCACCAACAGCAACAGGGTGTTAATAATGCTACTACTGCTGTTTCCGAGGCTTCAGGACGAAAATTTCCTTCTATGGGGACAAATAACTTTTCTCACATTTGCTCAACCAGTGCTTTGAAGATGCGGCCGACCTTTCCTAAAACATTGGGTGCCAGAACTGCTGCAGGTCCAACTACCTTGCCCACTGAAGCTGCGTCTGACCTACGACAAGCAAGTGAATGCTTGAAGAGAGGACGTGGGGGTTCAAGCAAGGGCGCAGTGAATGAGGCAGCTGTTCGAAATAAGAGTAACAGACCAGCAAAAAGTCGACGAGTAGATATAGAGAAATCAGCTGGTATCCAAAGAGAGACACTAAACCAAGTGGCTTCAGAGAATCAGGGTCACGGACAAGGAAACTCATCTCAAGACCAAAAAGGTAGTTTGAGAGGAGAACGGACTGCAGTACTTGGAAATAAGGCTAAGAATGTAGAGGAGTTGTCACAATTGAAACTTCGCAGTATGCTTGTGGAGAAGGCAAAGACTGACATCCTCAAGAAGCTAAATGAGTGGACACTGACTGCATGTTCAAAGTCTTCAGCCAAGGAATACATGGAAAAGCAAACTGCTATAGGTTCTTCTGAAATATCTGTTGCAAGTGGTACAAAGAAGGCTGACTATGGTAACGGATTGCTCAAGAATCCCCATGCCTCGAAAATGTCTCAGAATTCTACAGTTTCTTCTGCTCATGCGAGTAAAGAAGCAAAGGGCACTGAATTCGTTACGATGGCTGTTCCTGATCCAGATTTTCATGATTTTGATATGGACAGGACAGATGAATCGTTTGCCGAAAACCAGGTTTGGGCTGTATATGATGATGACGATGGCATGCCCCGTTTTTATGCTTTGGTACATGGTATTATATCCAAAAAGCCATTTAAAATTTGTATTAGTTGGTTAAAATCTAAAACCAACACTGAACTTGGTCCACTAGATTGGATTGATTCTGGTTTTGCTAAGACTTGCGGGGAATTTAGGGTAGGGAAACAAGAAACGAATACGACTCTCAATTCTTTCTCACACATGGTTAAGTGGACAAAAGGTGCCAGAGGGGTCATCCAGATTTTTCCAAGAAAGGGGGAAACGTGGGCTCTTTACAAGAACTGGTCCCCTGATTGGAATGAGCACACCCCAGATGAAGTTATTCACGAGTACGATATGGTGGAAGTACTGGAAGACTGCAATGAGCAGGAAGGGATTGTTGTTGCTTTGCTAATTAAAGTTGCTGGCTTCAAGTCAATATTTCGCCAGCACGCAGATTCAAGTAAAACCTGGACGATAGCAAGACAAGAGTTGTTTAGATTCTCTCATCAGGTTCCGTCATACTTGCTAACTGGTCAAGAAGCTCAAAATGCTCCCAGGGGATGCAGAGAACTGGATCCTGCAGCTATGCCTTTGGAACTCCTTCAAGTAATACAAGAGGATAAGTTGGTGAGGGCAATGGAAAAGGCAGAAAATTCTGAATATATGGAAAGGTCAGGAGGTGAAAGAATATCTGAAAGAGAATCACATGCTGAAGCTGATTCATCTGCAACTGAGGACAAAGGTGCTAGTGCAGGTGCCAATCTTCGGTTCAGAGAACCAGTTTTGACATACTCTAGAAGGAGAAAGGTTAAGCAAGTTGCAGGAGAGAAGGATAAGGCCATGGGAGAAGGAGAATCTACAGATGCTAAGTAGCCATTGATCTAATTTCAGTTACACAGATTTGACTTGAGCATAGTGGATGTTTTCAGTCATAATCACATAAAATTTTGTTGAAAAGGCTTTGAGGATTTTCAATCCAGCACACTGGATGGAGTAATAAGTAGATACTTTCTCATCTGATCAGGATAGTATGTAATGGTACCCAAAAGGGATGCTCTAGTTTCATATTCTATTACAGATACAGATAGAACCATACAGGTTTTTACAGCAAAAATTAGTCTTATTTTTTGCCTAGGTGTTTTATTATCTTTAGAATGGATTTCTTGGTTAAGTTATATCTAGTGAGACAGTATGCTTTGGAGTTCTGGAAAATGTTCAAAGGTTGGTTTAGCTGTATCCTTGTCTCAGAACAGCTTCCGAGGTTTATTTACATGGCCTAAGATTGTTCCAGTAACTTTACATCTTCACTCTTTTTGCTGCAGTATTTTCTGGTGTCTAACAGCTTATAACTTTCTTTCATTATCATGGATGAGCAGAGTTTCGCTGTTTCAGCATTAGATAAATGCTTTACCAGGAACTATCAGTTCCTCTTTCAACCTTAAGTTGCTTTGTTTTTGGCTCTGACGGAAATTCACAAAATATAAATGAAAGTATATAGTAAATTATATATGTTGAATTGGGGACACCCTAGCTCAAAGCAAAAAAGAAAAAAATTATATATGTTGAGTTTATCTACCATCTGATATGTATCTCTAGCCTCAGCATCTCAAAAGCTAACAGTTTTATCAAGTATTATTTTGTTAGCATGTTAATATTAGTATCTCTTATATAAATATACATTCGTTTATGCACATATTCTCATTTTCTTGGATTAGATGTTTCCCATTTCCGGCACATCTTTTATCACGCCATTTTGCTCTTTGCAGATTGTCACCTAATTTGGTTTTTGAGTTGATCTGTTGCTTGTTCATGGGCTAATATATTAAATTCTTAGTATCATTGTTGATGATTTAAGCTTGCCAAATTTCCCTCTTCGGATCTAGTCTTAATTACAAGCTTTTTAAATGAGAGATTTTTTTCCATGCTGTATCAGTCTAGCAGCCAAAACCTCTCTCCCCAGCTATTATGGTATATCCAAATGTTTGGTGATCTGTCTGTATGTGAAGGCATTGAATAAATGCTATGGTGTACCTCTTTCTAAGAAACTAAGCTGCCTTTAGGTGAGTTAATATTCAACAAGTGAAATTAAAATGGCCACTTAAACATTAGTAGCTGTCTTTCTAAGACAATCCGTAATGTGAATGGGAAGTTGAAATCTTGTTTCACATTAAAGGATTCAATGATGAGAGTTTGCGTACTGCACATAAACTACTTAGTGATGAGAAAATGAATAATTACTTGGTCAAAACAATATTTTGCAGTAAATTATAAAGCTTATAGAGAAATCTAGGTCCGAAAATTCAAAACTAAGAAAGCATAAGCAGCAGACCAAGTTTGAGACAGTTATAGACAGTTATGAACTTTGAGGAATAGAGCAGTAAATTTTGGCCAATGTTTCCACAGTTGATTTGTCTTTCTTTGTCTGTACCAGGCCCCAGGTGTTATATCTTCTTCTCAATCTCCTTCAAAGAAGAGACACAGGTGTGTGAATCATAGAAAATGATGGTAAATGCGTGATGACATCTTAAATAACCAAGTGAGTTGGTTGTATCTGATTACTATCAGTGTTTGCTTTTGGTTTCCTAGTTTTTTTTTAACTCCTTTATTGATTGCTTTTTTTTTCCTGTATGTCCTGTATCTGATCAATAATTTTTGCATGAAAACGCAAGGAGAAAAGGAGTGCTCAAAACACTTATGATGCCCGTTTAGGTCGAAGAACCAGAAAAGCTCTTCCATATGAAATTGTGGCTAGTAAAAATTATCTGTGATATAAGATCTTCATCTATGCACAGAGTCCATCTATGTTTCCGCGAATTGGAAGGCAATCCTATAAGAGATATAGCAGCTTGCTTTTACTCTATCACGTTGTTTGATTACATGAAGCATGTATGCAATGTGACAACTGCAGGTCACGTTTATTGTAGCTGGTTTTAGTCTCAGTAAAACATTTCAATATCACACGAGTACCTATTCAATCAGTTTCTCTTCTTAAAATTTTTTATTCTTTTTGTTTTTAATACAATTTCTTGTATTGCTAGGATTTTAATATTGTTATTGTTTGCATGATAGCTCTCTGGTTCTTTTGAAGTCACATCAGGAAAATGGTTAGTTATCTGAAGCAATGTCATTTCCGCAATACTCATCCATAGAGCAGGTAATTCTCTATCATTTTTAATCACAAAAAATAATGATTTCATGTATATAATTGTTCTTTTTCTTGTTAAATATCTGAGCATAGATTTTCTTTGCAACTGATAAAAAAAGGATTTCTTTAGCTCAACATCATTTACACCTTCGTTGAATACAGAGGAATGAGGTGTAGACATGCATAAATTAAATACCTGAGAGTATGCGAACTACTATAAACACAAAATTGTTCAAGAATGTGATAGTGAAAAACAGAAAAAGATTGGCTGACAGTGCCTGCATCACTTTTTTTCAGAGTTGGAGGTAATAAATGTGTGTGTTAGTCAAGAATCTCAGGCAGACATTGAGAATCTGAAGCTATGAGAAAAAAGATGATGCTCCTTTGTGTTTCATATGGTAAGTCCAGCACTTCTGTCCCACTCTTAATGTTTGGCAACAAAGAAACCAACAAAGGGAAAATTTGAAATAGTAACTTTTTTTTTTAAAGTAATCAGTCAAATTGCAGATGTTATGTAAAAGCATATTACAAATATAAAATCCTTAATTATATTAGATAAATCTGATAAGGGAAATGATCTTCTCAATACTTGTTGAGTCTTGTTTTGTATACAGAAGATGGTAGTTATATGATTAATTTCAAGTAAACCTAGTTTTGAAATGAAAAAACTAACTTGGAAAAATCATGCTATTACTTTTTCAATATTTCACATCTGACCATTTATTTTTATTCTGAAAAAGAAAAATATCTGAAAAAACAACTCAACGCTGATCTGTCCTTTTGCCAAATTTTCAAATGACAAGATATCATTTATTGCCACAATCTAGAATAATCTACACTAAATTACTTACCAAAGAGGAAAAAAAAAAAAGAAAAATCTACACTAAATTCCAGCTGTCCATGACACAACAAACTAACCATAGTAAAAAACTAGCCACAGTTTGGGTTCAAATTCAACTCCTGCACCTCGAAAGCTAAAAAGAAAACGGTAGGCTGTCTAGAAAAAAGACTATATTAATTTTGATTTTTAGACACATACATTCTTATTTTTATTTTTTAAATTACATCAACATTTTCCATAATTGTATTACATTTTAGAGTTGTTGATTCTATTCAAACCTTGGTTGAGTTCAACAAAAAAACGTCACCTTGCAGTCAATTTCTTTCTTTTATCTTTTTTTTTTTATGTGATTCCTTTTTTTTGCCGGAAAAAGGGCAAAATCAGATTCTTTTCGAGTATAGTTTATCAAAAAGAAAAAATGGAAGGTATAGTTAAATTCAACCTCTTCTATCTTCTTCATGCATGTGCTTTTTTTTTTTCATTTGGATTTTGTTTTTTTTTTTTGTGTGTGTGTGTATGTATATCTATGCTGTTTAAAGAAATGTGATTTTACATCAAAAACAATAAAGCTGAATTTTACTCAATGTGGTTGCTTTGCATGTGGATTTTAAGTTGATTAATGCATTTTTCTTTATTTTTGTGCTTTATATTCACTATTGATACTTGTACATTTAATTAAATGTGTGTCCATGTGTGTGTGTGTGTATGCACCCACACATTTGTGAGCACTCACAGAAGAAAGTATATACGTATGTATATGTGTAAGTGGTTTTTATGTATATATTTGTTTATATATAAACGCACAGAGAAGACATATACATGTACACACACACAATGCATTCTTTTTCTTTTAATTATTGGCTTTTCTCTTTTGGTATTATTAATTTTTGGCTGATTTTAAATAATGGACTCTTTGCCCCTTTGTCGTGCATGAATTAAGAAAAGGAAAAGGTTGCTCTTTTCATTTGTGTTAGGGATCTATATGTGCATTTCTCCTATGTTTGTTTGTATGTGTTTGAGAGAAAGAAAGAGAATGAAAATAAAAGTTTTGAGTTCCCATTTGATTCTTTATGATTGTTATAGTTCTACGTATATATGCACATCTACTGCTAGTTGGGTGCCTCTCTACACACGCATATACCTGTACATTATATATATATATATCACATGCTTTTGCTGTTTTGGGAGTTGTATATCTTCGATGATCACTTGAAAAGATTATTTGCTTGAGGAATATGTGATGTGTTCTTGTCATGGTACTGGACAATCTTATTTTGTGTTTAGAATACGAGGTATTGCTTATATCTTGTTTGAATCAACTGATGGATGTTTCTGTAGATTTCTTGTTATGCTCTGTGGAATTTTGCATGCATGTATAATAAATTGAATGATAAAAATAAGTGTTCACCGATATGATTAGCATTATTCAAAGTTTGGTACTCTAGTTTGTTAATTAACACCCTTACCAGTGTGGTTCTTTCTGAAGACCTTTAAAGAAATGATTGGTATTTCTGGTTTTATCAGAAGATTGACAGAAAAAGTTTTGTTTTACAGTTGTTTCCAGAGTAGTTTCCATGAGTTCTCCATTTCTTTTTCTGTAATTTCCTGATTCCATGGTTCCATCACTTCTAAGGATTTCCTGCTTAAGAAGATTCATTCCTTGGCATTGTTTTGCACCTGTTTGACAGAGGTTTTTCAAGTATATAGACATCTATTTGTTATTTACCGACTCTAGTATTTGTTGGTTTCAATGGATCTCATATCTCATAAATATATCTCTTGATGATGCATTAAGTTTGGAATCTCAGTACTACTTACATGAGAGAAGTCATTTAGTACTACTTTCATACGTTATCCACATTATGTTTACATGAGAGAAGTCATTTAGCTACATGAACAGAAAGTCTTATTATTAATAAAATCAGCATCTGGTTTAAATCATTATTTTCTTAACGTCATCGTTGTTTCCACATTTGTCATATTTATGTCATTTCTAGGTTGGATTCTCCAGAAAGTTCGCAATATTCTCTTTGCCTCCATTATTACCTTCTGGACTTTCGGGAAAGATTGTCAACATAATGTGGATAACGTATGAAAGTTGAAGAAGAATACATTTATCTCCATTCCCATATTCATCCTTATGACTGTGTTTTTGGTTATTCAACAATTGACTATTTGTGCTAGGGCTTGCAAAGTCGAGGATAGGCCTTTCTTGATTATGCGATACAGCCAAGTGATCAAGAGCTAAAGGCAGTTGAGTTTATATTAACAGAAGAGGTAGACTTTACTGCCTTCCAAAGCCAACTTAAGTAGTGGTGTAATGGAATGTAATAAAGATGAGGCAGCTCGAGCTAAAGAACTTGCAGAGAAGAAGTTGGCAGAGAAGGATATTGCTGGAGCAAAACAATTTGCTTTAGAGGCACAAAACCTCTTTCCTGGGCTTGATGGCCTTTCCGAATTTGTTGAGATTATTGATGTGTATCTAGCTTATGAAAGGAAGGTATGTGGAGAAGTCGACTGGTATGGAGTACTAGGTGTTGAGCCCTCAGCTGATGATGAGATGATAAAAAGACAATATAGAAAACTGGTTCTTGCGCTTCACCCTGACAAAAACAAGGTTGTTGGAGCAGACGGGGCATATAAAATTCTGTCTGAAGCATGGAGTTTGTTATCTGACCAAGTTAAACGAGTGGCATATGACCAGAGGCGGAACATAAGGTTTTCGTATAAGAAGGCAACAGGTAGGATGCCATCAATGCCAACTGGAATGAAAGGTTTCCCCAATTTCTCTAGTAACCCCTTAAGTGTAAGGAACCCTAAAACTGCTGCAGATCACTGTCCCATGCCAAATCCTGTTCCACCAAAAGCTGATTCATTCTGGACTTCATGCAGCACGTGCAAAATCTACTTTGAATACCTCAAAAAATACCTCAACCAATGTCTTCACTGCCATAATTGCCACCAGCCCTTTTTGGCAATAGAAGTGACTCCCCCACCAGTAAAGGGTCAGCAGTCATCGAACCCCTGGTTCTCCCACCAACAGGAGCAGGGTGTTAATAATGTTACTACTGATGTTTCCAAGGCTTCTAGGAGGAAATTTCCTGCTATGGGTTCACCTAGTTTTGCTCACATCAGCTCAACCAGTGCTTTGAAGCTACAGCCGTTCTCCTTTTCTGAACCAGTGGGTGGCAGAAGTGATCTAGGACGAACTACCTCGGCTACTCAAGCAACATCTAACCTTCAACAGGCGAGTAGATACTTGAAGAGCAGTGATGATTCAGCCAAGGATGGAGTGATTGAGGTGGCTGCTCAAAATAAAAGTGACAGACTAACAAAAATGCAACAGCAAGATGTCAAGAATTCCACTGCCTTCAGAAAAGAAACAGCAACAAAAATGGCTCTAGAGAGTCGGGGTCTAAGGCAAGGAAACTCATCTCAGTATCGAGGTAGTTTGAGGGGAGAGAGGACTGCAGATCCTGGAAAAAAGCATAGGAAAGAGGAGAGCTCACAATCAGAATTTTGCAGTATGCTTATGGAGAAGGCTAAGAAGGACATACTCAAAAAGCTAAATGAGTGGAGAGAGGCTGCGTTTTCAAAGTCTCCAGCTAACGAAAACAAGGGAAAGAAAACTGCTATAGATACTGCTGGAATATCTTCTGCAGATGGCATGAGGAAGGCAGATGAGAGGAATAGCATGGTCAAGAATACCACCTTTGAACATTTCCCAAACTCTTTAGTTTATGCTGCTCAATTGAACTCAGATGCTAAGAGCTCTGAATTCGTTACAATGGCTGTTCCTGATTCAGATTTCCATGATTTTGACATGGATAGGGTAGAAGGTTCATTTGCAGAAAACCAGGTTTGGGCTGTATATGATGATGATGATGGCATGCCCCGTTTTTATGCATTGGTACATGGTATTATATCCAAAAGGCCATTTAAAGTGCGTGTTAGTCGGTTAAGATCCAAAACCAACACTGAACTTGGTCCACTAGATTGGATTGATTCTGGTTTTGCTAAGACTTGTGGGGAATTTAGGGTCGGCAAACAAGAAATCAACGAGACACTCAATTCTTTCTCACACATGGTTAAGTGGACAAAAGGTGCTAGAGGGGTCATCCAAATTTTCCCCAGAAAGGGGGAAATCTGGGCTCTCTACAAGAACTGGTCTGCTGATTGGAATGAGCTTACCCCAGAGGAAGTTGTTCACAAGTATGATATGGTGGAAGTGCTGGAAGACTACAACGAGCAGCAAGGTGTTACTGTTGTCCCGTTAATGAAAGTTGCTAGGTTCAAGTCAATATTTTGCCAGCACACAGATTTAAGTAAAACCTGGACAATAGCAAGACAAGAGCTGTTTCGGTTCTCTCATCAGGTTCCGTCATACTCGCTAACTGGTCAAGAATCTGAAAATGCTCCCAAAGGTTGCAGAGAACTTGATCCTGCAGCTTTGCCTTTGGAACTCCTTCAACTCATACAGGAAGACAAGCTGGTGGAGACTGTGGAAAAGGCTAAAATCTCTGCAAATATGGAAAGGTCAGAAGGTGAAAGAATAACTGAAGGAGAAGCAGATGCTGTGGCTGATGCATCTGCCACTGAGGAGAGGCGGACTGGTGACGATACCAATGTTCGGTGCAGAGAACCAATTTTGACATATTCAAGAAAGAGAAAGAGAAATCAAGTGGCAGGAGATATGAATGAGGCCAAGGGAGAAGCAGATTTCACTGGTACTAAGCAGCCCTTGTCTCAGTCACAAGGATTTGACTTGAGCATCGCTTGATCATATAAATGTTTTAGAAAAGGCTTAGAGAATTTTCAATCCAGAACACTGAATGGACCAATGAGTCGATTTTTCATCTGATCAGGAATCGGATGCAGTTTGTTTCATATTCTGTACCAGATACAGATAGAACAAGCAGTTTTTCAGCTAAAACAGTCTTAAGTTTGGTTTTAGATGTATCCTTCCCTTTTAGCCTTCCAAGAGATTTCTTGGTGAAACTGGATCTGCGGAGAAAGTTTGTTTTGGGGGCTGTGGAAAGTGTTTAAACTTCTGTTTAGCTGTATATGTTGTCTAAGAACAGCTTACTAGGTTTATTTACATGATATAAGACTTTAGTTTACATCTCCTATGTTTATTTGCATGATATAAGACTACTCCAGTTTACATCTTCAGTCTTATTCAGTCCACTACTCCCTGGTATATAGGATGCGCATGGGTTGGTTGTTTTCAAAAGTGTTTTTTTTTTTAACTTTTGAAGTGTTTTTTTGAGAAGTTAAAAATTCTGACTTCTAAAAAAGTTCAAATTTCAGCTTTTTTAGAAAGCAAGTCATATATATACACACACACACACACATATACAAGGAAAAAAGTATTTTATCCTGAAAAAAGTCAATCTAAACATACTCATAATTGGCTTATAACTTTCTTTGGTTGTCGTTGATGAGCAGAGTTTTGCTGTTTTCACATTAAATAAATGCCATATATATCAGGAAGTAGAAGTCTCTCTTTCAACCTTGAGGTGCTTTCCTTTGGGTTTTGACAGAAATTCATAAAATATAAGTATATACATGAAATTATATATGATAAATTAAGTTAGCATGAGATAATTTTCTCTGGTCTCAACATCTTAAAAGCCTAATGTTATCCAAGGATTATAGAGAGAAATTGGTTGGTTTCTAGATAAAAGTTTGATGGCATGCTAATGTTAGGATCTCTCGTATTTTTGCATATGCATGCATTTATGAAAGTTCTTAGATGAGATGTTTATTTACCTGCATCGTCAAATTCATATAGTTGATTTCACCAAGTGAAATAAAGTTTGATTTTTTGACCCAAAAAAAACAGATAAAGTTTGATTTGATTAAATGTGTCCGTTTCCTGCACAGCTTTTTTCATCATATTTTGGGTTCCGCAAATTGTTCTTCTAAGTTGGTTTTTTAAAGTGAGCCGTTGTTTCATCATGTAAGATTGATTTTCTTTCTCTGCTTGTTATAAGCTTATTATAAGAAGCTTTTTAATATAAAAAAATATGATATATTTTGAATTTTATAAGTTGTTTTATTTATAATTGTAAAAAATAAGTCAAGAAAAATTACTTTTATCTTATAAGATAAAAGGTATAATTTATTTTGAATTTTCATAAAATACTTGTCTTCTATTTTACAAGATAAAGAAAATAATAAATATTAGCTCGTTCACATCAATAGAATAAGTATCTTATGGCAAGCTCATTCCAAACACGGCGTTTAGTGTCATGGTTGGACAATTCTATTTAAAATTGTTTCTCGTTAAAGGCTATAATGCTGAGTGAATTTGCAAAATGCCAACAACATCAATTAGTAGATGATGAAAAGACAAGCTACAAGACATCTCAAGGATGAAGAGAAACCAAAGAAAAGAAAAAGATGAAAAAGAAAATTGCAGTTGAATCGATTTGACACAACAACAGCGCAAAAAATGAAGATCAATAGAGATTAAATTAAACTGAAATTTGAAGCTGCACAAGCATAAAAACCAATCTTTGTGACTTTTTAACGGAAGTTCCGTAGCCTCCTCATCAAGTCACTGAAAAAGGAGCAAGTATTAACTTAATCACATGCTTCAAAGATGAAAAAAACAAAACAAAACTTCATGTCGCTTCAGCAACTCATAAGATCCAGTGCTGCTGAGAGTCCAATAGCACAGAGCTGTTTTAACTGCAAGATGGAAAAGTGAAGCAAAGTCGGTCAGTAGTCGTATCTTCTATGCAGCACTACCTCTTCAGAAAACCCGCTCATCAGTCATCATCATTCATCAATATGTATGTACACGTAACATAGAAGTAATTAAACGCACATACGTATTTTCAAACTCTACGCACGCAGATTCCTATATACGCCTCAGTTACTGTACATTCAAGCCAAAATCACAGTTGATGCATATTCATATATTTGCAACTATACATGTAGATACACAAACGGTAGTATATATATGTTTCAATAAACGAGAATACATATAAACGGGTGTGTATATATGCTTCAATAAACACTAACAAGAATCAGGAAGAGAGAGACACAAATTAGCCACACTCCCAACTTTGAATGAAAATGGCAGCTTTCTATTCACAAACCAAACAAGGATCTAGGGCGAATGTGTTTGTGAGTGAGAGAAAGAGAAACTTCTCTGAAGGAGGACTGCTGCAATATAAGGACCTTCAGACTGCTCGAGAATACAGTCGCACAGAGGAACCTTCTGCAGGACTTTGAAAACAGGTATCTGTAGATAAAGTCAGTCAGCAGTACTCCTTACTAAGAAGGATCCTCCTCAAGCAACATCTATATCAGAACTATATTCTGAATCTTCTAAGTAGTGTTGCCAGTTAATGAACACCATCACCACCTTCCTATATGGACTGTCCTGTCAGACTCTTCAGCAAAGCTTCAGACCTGACTAATCTGTAACATGCGTAGGACTTATAATTTATAACACTAACAGACACCTCCATAGTTTCAAGTCCTATGATCAGCATTTAACAGGTCGGGGTAATTGAGCACTTATCGAACAGCTATTCTTATATACAACAATATTAGTACAATAACTGTTGACAAGGAATGTTCTAGAAAAGGAAAGTTGAACACAAAAACTGAGATAAATGAGCTTAACAGCAAATTACTTTTCTGTATGAAAGAAAGTGACGTCTATTCTACAGAAGAGTTAGCTTCAGATAATTGACCCATTTCGCCATGTGACTTTAGAACAACCCAAGAAATCCTTGGAGATTTTATGGTAAATGATTGTGCAATTAATACTAAAGTCCTTGGGATACAAGAATTTGTATTACACACTAAAACAATAAGGAAAGGAAAATTTTAGCTAAGAACAGAAACTGATCTAATAGTTAATATTATGATATTGAAGGATAACCTACTGAAAGTGAAGTATCCAGCTATAATAAAGTTGAGCTGCACTTGTCAAATCTTACGTGCTTGATGTAACCATGCAGTGTGATAGAGCAAAAGGAAGCTGCTATAATAATATCTGACAAGAAATAAGATTGCCTCCAAGTCGTAGGAACATAGAAGCAAGAGGCAAACTTGTCCACGTGTGACCCTTAATTTTGGAGGACTACATCAGACATTTAAATCTCTATTTGCCTAACTTGTTTAGATGTTCTTGAATGCTTGTACAAACGTCCATGCTGCTTCGGTATCTCATAGATTTCAATTTTTTAGATAGATACAACACAGGATAACCACATAGCCTCTAATTAAGGGCCCTCAAGTAACAGAAAGCAGTTTACTCAGACCTGAACTTGAATGATGGCAACTCAGATTAGGGCTACACTAAATAGATTCTAAAAGAACATAAAATACCAGTAGACTCATTGCTGGTTAGGACTTGATAAACAGTGCTATTCCAAATTTTCCAACAGAGTCACTTATAACTAGTGTCTATAAAATAAAAATAAAAAGAAATGGTTAATAAGAATAAGTGAACATTTTAAGTCAAGGATAAATTTTACTAAACATAGTTCCATGCAAAATATAAAGGTGATAACTTTTTATAACTAATGGTTCTCTTGACCTAACTTGTTTAAAAAACAAAATAAAATCTTACATAATCTCATCTCAAAAAATTAAATGGGTTACTTCAGTTGCATTTTAAGGCGTTAACTTTTGTTCCCAGAATCAACAAAATCAAACAAATGGAGAACCTCCAGAGTTTGGTTTCTTTCAATTACTCTCCTCGCCCACCTATAAGGAAAGTCATGATCTTAAGTAAATTATCCAACTAGTTCCTTTTTCTACATGAACCACTTCCCATCATTGATCCCATTGTGTTCAGAATCTGGCAACACAAGTAGGATGTCATAATTGCAGTACTACCACGCATCTTCAAGCTGTTTCCACATCCTTGTTGCGTATCCTGACTCAATTGAGATCATGTAGCTGAACCTTTGAAGTTCGCCAAATTGTTTACTAGCAAAAAGGGGGAAATGTAATGCGGTCGAAGAAATCTGGAAACATATACGTATATGCATATGTATGTACGGATGTATGTATATAAATACAAGAGATATACTGCAAGAGCTCACTATTAACAGGATAGAGAAAGACATAATTTACTCACTGATAAGCTGCAAAAGGGGTAACGCTGCATCACATGGATCCTTGCATAGGGTGTGAAAACAATGTAGGAAACCTGACACTCTAACAAGGGTCTTTTATACTTACTATTTATTACAAACTGCAACAAGTGAAATCTGGTATGCCATCTATAGAGTTAAATCTAGTATGCCATTCATCTATAGAGCATCTTTGTTAATGTCATTTTGGCATAAGCCCACTTCACATGGGTGTAATAAATATTTTTCAGCAGTCTATGTTCCATGAAGTCACAATTCCCCAGTACAAAGTTGATAAGATTTCTGTATTGCTGATTTTTTTCTTAGACAGTTGACAAACGTAAAAGTTCGACATGACCTGCTTATGTCCAACATATGGAAAGGGTTGGAAAAAATTTGCAGCCAGCTCATTAAGATTCTGTTATCATCAAGGTTTTTGAAGTCGATTTTTATCATTACGTGTTAGATCAACTCTTACATTGGTCTTTTTCTAGCATTAAAATATTGAGAATTCAAAACTAGCCAGGAACTCAATAACAACATTCCCAACATGAAGAAAGGGAGTTATAATTAGTCAGTTCTTGTGATGAATGAAAAGGAAGGACAACGATCAAGGGCCTGTTAGGAGTAGCTTTTTTCCATGAAAAAACACTTTTTCTCCAAAAAAAATACATCTTTTTCGCAATAGGTATTTTGATTAGATTTCTAAAGAAGTGCCATTAGAAAGCTCAATTTAAAAAGCTAAAATATTTTGCTTCTAAAGAAAACACTTTTTTCAAAAGCTTTTAGAAAAAGGCAATCAAACCGAGCCCAAAGTCCATTATTTTTCACATCTTCATTAGTTTTTGTAGAGAAGGACCAACATTTTCGGCATATAAGCTCAAAAAAGAAAAAGAAAAATCATAACTTTGAATATTAATGTGCCCTAAATATCAACAGTAAGCCAAAATCGTAACTTTATAGATTTATTTCCAGAGGATAAGAATACTGAGTGTGAAGATGAATTACCCTTGAGCAAGCTATCAATCAATCCAGGTTAGATTGAGCAGCATTGCCATTGCCACCTCCGCTGCCACTTTCACCACCACCAGAGGAGGCGGCAGCAGCATATGAAGCATCGTCGGCAGTCTGCCACACAGACTGCCAAGCCTGGGAAGGCGGCATGTAAACGGCGGCCGGATCAATAGCAGGCCTGCCCATCATCATCCCGGGAGGAGCCGGAGCCGGCTGGCCCATGGGAGGATAATAATAAGGCATCCCAGGCCCAGGGCCAGGCCCAAATGCAGCAACACTACCACCAGCACCAGCACCACCAACGGCGGCCGCGGGGGCCAATTCATCTCTATGAATCTCATCCCTGGGGACGATATCGACAAGAAAATCGAAGATATCGGTGCGAGTGATGGCAGCGGCGACGTCATTCTTCTGGAGGGTACGGCGCTTGTTCTCCTCGGCGTGGAGCCAAGAGCGGATGGTGAGCTCTAGGATGAAGAGCTCGCAGGCCTTGGCGAAGAGAATGGGGGCCTCGGCGGAGATCATGCGGACGTCCTCGTCGGCCTTCATGATCTTCTTGATGCGCGCCAATGGCAGCTGGTGGTTCTTGAAATCGTTGGCTTGCTCGATCTCTTGCCTTTGGTACGTCCAGAACATTTGCAGCTGCTGGTGCTGTTGCTGCTGTTGCTGTTGTACCATGTGCTGCTGGTATGGTACTGCTGCTCCCGCTCCAGCTGCAGCTGTTGCCTGCGGGTTGTTGCTGTTCTCCATCGTCAGTGTGTGTAGTGTGTGTGTTTTTCGTGGAAGATGAAGACAAAACAGAAAAAGAAAAAAAAAACAAGTTACAAAAAGTTATTTTTTTTTGTTTTTCTTTTTTATGGTTGTCCAGGTCAGTTACAAGTAATATCGGTTGGTTTGAATTGGTTTTTTTTAATTATTTTTTATAATTTTTTTTAAAAGAATATATTTTGATAAGTTAAAAATTTTTATTTTAAAAAAATTAAAATTAAATTTTTTTGAGTTTTAGTTTTTTTTTGAAATTTAATTTAAATATTTATTATAAAAAATGTGTTCTTTTAAGGAAAAAAGTAAAAAATTAATTTAAACTGACCCTATGAATGGAAAATGTGATTGGTCTAATTTCACTATTTTTAATGTTTGAGGGTTTTATTATCCGTTTTATATTATTTTCTTTTTCTTTTTGTGTTAGGAACAATAATAGGAAATTTTATATGAACAATAATAGTTTTAAATGTTTCAAATTACTAATATTGATATTTTTAAAAAATGTTTTAGTTTCAAGAATTAATTTTATGTTCAAGAAATGTTATCCAAGTCTCTACTTTTAGGAATTAAAATTTAAAATTTGAGTGAATATTACAGACTTTTGAGTAAACACTTAAAGAACGAATTAGAAAATCGAAGAATACCACAAAAAGAAAAAGTTAGAAAATCAAGGGAATAATTTGAAATTTGTTAATGTTAGAGACATTTGATAGTTTGGGTCCAAATTTGATAGAAAGATAATATTGTAGAATATTAAGCTTATAATGTGACTTTTTATAACGTTGGGAACTATCCTAAAGAATCATGTGAAAGTTATAGACTATTTTAATAATATCGTACAAGTTTTATTTTATAGAAGTGACGGGAGAATAATTTTATCATTGTTGTGAAATGGATATTCGCAACTTGTAAAATTCACTTTTGCTAATAAGTCAACAATTGATGTTATAATTGCTTAGGAATTTGTTATAGCATGCAAAGTTTGAAATTTTGGAGATATGTATATCCTCTCATTTAATGCATTGTCTTCTCAATTTTTGCTATAAAAGGAGATGGGATGGTAAAAGCTTGGGATGAAGAAAGAAAGATAGAAATAGTATATACAAGAAGTAGTAGAAAAAAGAAGATAGAAACAAGAGTGATATTATATTGTAATAGCAAAGATTTTATTATCCAAGTTATTTTTATACCGCATTATATTTAAGTTATTTTACAACACGTTATCAGCACGATTCTCTGCCGACGAGGAGTCCTGCAAATTATTAAAAGGTGCACGATCCTGCAAAAATTTCGGTAACGGTTCTTATTTTATTTTTGGTATTACATCATATTTATAGTATAAAGTTTCTTTTTACTATCCTATTTATTTTACATTACATTTATTCTAGAAATAAAATTTGTGTTATATTATTTCTTTTAGAATAGATTATTACAATATTTCATCCTTAAAATAATAATGATAAAATAAAATAATAACAAATACCCTAATTTTTCGGAAGACCTAATTACTATGACTTTTGAGTACGTGATAACCTTGACTTTTAGACATGTGATTATGATGACTTAATTTAAAAATAAAAAATAAAAAATAAAAAAAATGATGATAACCTCCAAGGACATAAACAGTAATATAGTTATGTAACGATTAATTGTAATAATTATACAACATGTTATTGGCATCTTATATTATATTATGTCATGCTTATAAGTTTTATATGCCATATTTGTAACTATGCCTACATGCTTATATTTATTGATTTACAAGTTACGTTAGATAAATATATTATTATTTCACTTACTAATTTATTTTTGAAATATGCTAGATTTATAATGTCAAATCTCACGAAGCTTGAATTTGTGACCCTTGATATTTCTGAAAACAATTATTTATCATGGATCCTAGATGCCAAAATACATCTCAATGTCAAGGATCTTGGAGAAACAATTAAAGAAGGAAATAACGCATCCTTACAAGATTGCGCTAAAGCATTAATATTCCTTCGTCATCATCTCCATGAAGGGCTTAAAGCTGAATATCTTACAGTAAAGGATCCACAAATCCTTTGGCAAAATTTGAAGGAAAGATTTGATCATCATAAAACAGTGATCTTTCCTAAAGCTCGCTCTGAGTGGATTCACTGCGATTGCAGGATTTTAAAGCTATGCGAGTATAACTCGCTGTATTTAGAATTACTTCACAATTGAAATTATGCGGAGAAAAGATCACTGATGAAGACATGTTAGAGAAAACATTCTCTACTTTCCACGCATCTAATATGCTCTTACAACAACAATATAGAGAGCGTGGTTTCAAAAAATATTCTGAGCTAATCTCATGTCTTCTAGTTGCTGAGCAAAATAATGAGCTTTTGATGAAAAACCATCAAACACGACCAACTGGCTCAGAACCATTTCCTAAAATGAGTGAAATTGCATCTCCTGAGGTGAATGCTACATCATCAAATAATTATGGTCATGGATATGGTCGTGGTCGTGGTCGTGGTCGTGGCCGTGGTTATAGACATGGTAATGATTATAATTTTCACAAGTCAAATAGACCACATTTCAAAAGATAAGAAAACCACGACAAAGGAAATTATCCACGACATAAATCTTTCCAACGTACTGAAAGTACTTGCTATAGATGTGGCATAAAAGAGCATTGGCATCAAACATGTCGTACTGCTAAACATCTCGTAGATCTTTACCAAGCCGTTGAAAGAAAAAGGAAAAGGTGTGGAGACAAATTTTGTTGAACAGAATACTCAAATGAACTACACGCACCTTGATTGCTCTGACTTCTTTGAATATGCCACTGAAAATATCGAGCAATTGATTGGTGATGGAAATATCCATCTGAATTAATATTTATGTAAAAGTAGAATGTTTCTATTATGTCGAATTGTCTGTCACTTTAATGCTTAATTTTAGCTTGAATGTAATATCTATCTTTTATAAATGAATGTTATATTTTTACTAATATTTTTCTACTTCCTTTATTATTATTGTGAAGAAATATGGATTTGCATCATGTCAATGATGGAGAAATATGTTTGGCTGATAGTGCTACAACACATACTATTCTCAAGAATAAGAAGTATTTCTCCCTGTTGAAATTTGCTGATGCAAATGTCAATACAATAGCTGGTTCTACAAAATTAATTGAAGGCTCTGGTAGAGCTTGTGTTTTGTTTCCTAAAGGAACAAAGATGATAATAAGTGATGCTTTATACTCAAGTAGATCACAAAGAAATCTACTCAGTTTTAAAGATATAAGAGAAAATGGTTATCATATTGAAACCATGAAGGAAGGCAATAAAGAATATCTTTATATCACATCGCTTATATCTGGCAAAAAGCACATATTAGAAAAATTGTCAGCATTATCTTCTGGACTATACTGTACTTATATAAATCATATGGAATCACATGTTATGATAAACCAGAAGATAATTGATCCAAAGAGTTTTACTCTTTAGCATGATCGCCTTCGACATCCAGGCGCAATAATAATGAGACGAATTATTGAAAATTCGTAAGGGCACTCATTAAAGAGTCAAAAAATATTCTCATCAAATAAATTTTTATGTGCTGCTTGTGCCCAAGGGAAATTGATTATAAGGCCATCCTCAACTAAAATTGATACTGAAAATCCTGCATTTCTAGAACGAATTCAATGGGACATATGTGGGCCTATTTTTCCAGCATGTAGACCATTTCGATACTTTATGGTATTAATAGATGCCTCCACATGTTGGTCACATGTCTCCTTATTATCCACTCGAAATATGGCATTTGCAAGACTCCTTGCACAAATAATCCGCCTACGTGCACAATTTCCAGATTATACGATTAAGAAAATTCGTCTTGATAATGCAGGAGAATTTACATCCCAATCTTTTAATAATTATTGTACATCAATTGGGATTATAGTTGAGCATCCTGTGGCTCATACACATACTCAAAATGATTTAGCAGAATCTTTCATTAAACGTCTACAGCTAATCGCTAGACCACTACTTATGAGAACTAAGTTGCCTAGTTCTGCTTAGGAACATGCCATATTGCATGCTGCAGCACTGGTTCGAATAAGACCAACTGCTTATCATAAATATTCCCCTTTACAATTGGTTTCTGGTCAAGAACAAAATATATCCCATTTAAAAATATTTGGTTGTGCAGTATATGTTCCAATTGCTCCACCACAACGCACAAAAATTGGACCACAAAGAAGACTGGGAATATATGTTGGTTTTGAATCTCCATCAATTATTAAATATCTTGAACTCTTAACTGGAGATCTTTTTACAACACGTTTTGCTGATTGTCAATTTGACGAAACAGTATTCCCAGCATTAGGGGGAGAAAAACAAAAGCTGGAAAAGCTAGAAATTACATGGAATGCATCATCTATGACTCATTTTGATTCTCGCACAAATCTATCTGAACAAGAAGTTCAGAAAATTATTCATCTACAAAGGATTGCTCATCAATTGCCAGATGCATTCACTGATACAAAGAGAGTGACTAAGTCACACGTTCCAGCTTGAACTGTTCCCGCTAGAATTGATATTTCAGAAGAGCAATCTAATACTCTAGCAAATGAGTCTACTGTTCGTCAAAAACGTGGTAGACCAGTTGACTCCAAAGATAAAAATCCTCGAAAAAAGAGGGAGCTGAGTAAGCAAGTTGGCATTTTTGAGGTTCTTAATGATCCTATAGATGTCGCAAAAATTACTGGAAAGGCAACACCAGTAAAGAATCAGGTACCTGAGTATGAGAAAAATAGCGACAATATTGAAAATGAAGAAATCTCAATTAATTATATTACTACAGGAAAAAGATGGAACCGAAACGAAATTGTTATTGATGAAAAATTTTCATATGCGGTAGCTACTGAATTAATAATAGAAAGCGAGAATTGTGAACCAAAGTCCGTTCAAGAATGTCGACATAGAAATGATTGGCCTAAATGGAAAGACGCAATGGAGGCTGAATTAAAATCTCTTACAAAGCGTAAAGTTTTTGGACCTATCGTCCAAACGCCTCAAAATGTAAGGCTTGTCGGCTACAAGTGGGTATTCGTGCGAAAACGAAATGAAAACAATGAAATTGTCAAATATAAAGCACGACTTGTAGCACAAGGTTTTTCACAAAGGCCTGGAATTGATTATGAGGAGACATATTCTCCTGTGGTGGACGCAATCACATTCAGATATTTAATCAGCCTAGCAATTTGTGAGGGACTTCATATACACCTCATGGATGTAGTAATGACATATTTGTATGGGTCACTTGATAGTGATATTTATATGAAAGTTCCTGAAGGACTAAATATGCCTGAAGCATATAGATCAAAACCTCGGGAGATGTACTCCATTAAATTGCAAAGATCCTTATATGAATTGAAACAATCTGGACGAATGTAGTACAATCATCTAAGTACATATCTCCTAAAAGAAGGATGTGTTAATAGTCCCATAAGCCCATGTGTTTTTATCAAGAGATCAGGAAAAGGATTTGTTATTATTGCTGTATATGTTGATGATTTAAACATCATAGGGATTATTGAAGAGCTTAAAGCAACAGTTGCATATTTATGTAAAGAATTTGAGATGAAAGATCTAGGCAAAACTAAATTTTGTCTTGGCCTACAGATTGAGCATTTGTCAGGTGGAATTTTAGTCCACCAAAAGACTTATACTGAAAAAATTTTGAAGAGATTTAATATGGACAAAGCTCATCCATTGAGTAACCCAATGGTTGTCCGATCTCTTAATATTAAAAAGGACCCTTTTCGTCCTCGAGAAGATAACGAAGAAATGCTTGGCCCTGAAGTACCGTATCTTAGTGCAATTGGTGCCTTGATGTATCTTGCTAACAATACACGTCCAGATATTGCATTTTCTGTAAATCTATTAGCAAGATTTAGTGCTACACCAACACGAAGACATTGGGCCGGTATTAAACATGTACTTCGTTATTTTCATGGAACAATTGATATGGGCTTATTATATTCAAAGCATACACATCATGTATTAATAGGGTATGCAGATGTTGGGTATTTATTTGACCCGCATAAAGGACGATCCCAAACTGGATATCTCTTCACATATGGTGGTACAGCTATTTCCTGGCGCTTAACGAAACAAACTATTGCTGCCACTTCCTCAAATCATGCTGAAATACTTGCATTACATGAGGCGAGCCGAGAATGTGTATGGTTGAGATCTTTAACTCAACATATTGAAGAAAAATGCAACATTTCAACTAGCAAAAAGGGACCAACCATACTGTATGAAGATAATACTGCTTGTATTGCTCAAGTAAAAGGAGGCTACATCAAGGGTGACAGAACTAAGCATATTTCACCAAAATTCTTCTTTACACATGAACTCCAAAAGAAAGGAGAGATTGATGTTTGTCA
Source organism: Cordia subcordata (assembly GCA_028554755.1). Taxonomy (NCBI): domain Eukaryota; kingdom Viridiplantae; phylum Streptophyta; class Magnoliopsida; order Boraginales; family Cordiaceae; genus Cordia; species Cordia subcordata. Next base: position 9,861,285 of record JAPTOF010000023.1, read on the forward strand.
AATTAGCTCAAGTGAGAATTTAGCAGACTTGTTTACAAAGGCGTTACCTGCAACAACATTAGAGAAGATGCTACATAAGATCGGTATGCGACGACTCAGATATTGCTTCTGATTGCCTTCATGAGGGGGAGAATTATACGTGCTGTACTCTTTTTTTCCTTCGCCTAGGTTTTGTCTCACTGGGTTTTCCTAGCAAGGTTTTTAATGAGGCAGCATGAAGCGTATAACAAGGATGTTGTACTCTTTTTCTTCATGAGGTTTTTTCCCACTGGGTTTTTTCCGAGTATGGTTTTAAGAGGCATATTCTTGTGATGAATGTCCAAGGGGGACTGTTGTGAAATGGACATTCACAACTTGCAAAATTCACTTTTGCTAATAAGTCAACAATTGATGCTATTATTGCTTAGGAATTTGTTATAGCATGCAAAGTTTGAAATTTTGGAGATATACATATCCTCCTATTTAATGCATTGTCTTCTCAATTTTTGCTATAAAAGGAGATGAGATGGTAGAAGCTTGGGATAAAGAAAGAAAGATAGAAATAGTATATACAAGAAGTAGTAGAGAAAAAAAGATAGAAATAAGAGTGATATTATATTGTAATAACAAAAATTTTATTATCCAAATTATTTTTATACCACATTATATTTAAGTTATTTTACAACAATCATATATTATTACTCTCGTGACCCATTTCATAATAGAAAAGGACATTGTTTGCTGGAACCAGTTATTCTTTTGTTAATTAATTGGGAAACTAAAAGAATGATATAGATATTTTTGGTTCATTAAAAAAATAGTATTGTCTCATCAAATGTATATCATTCAATGCATAGCCTCGAAATTTGAAGCTAGAGGGAATTTGGGGTATAAATTCGCATATTTATATCAGTCTTTAATGTCCTTATCGTTTTAATCTACAGTAAAAGTTGAATAATTAAACATCAACTAAAGTGAGAACCGACGCACACAAGATTAAGAACACTATCAAAGGCTATTAAAGTGAGAAACATGACATTGGTTGAAGGAGAGTATTAATTATGGAGAGAGGATCTAGTAGTGAGAGAGGATCTCATGTCTACAATGGCAGATTCATCAGCTCCCAAATTGATAGCCTCTTTGCTTGCCCTTATGAATCTTGAAACTGCACCCTTTACGTATTCATGAGCCTCCTTCACATTCATGTTCTTGCTCATCTCATCTGGGAAGCTGTTCAAGAAATGATCCCCATTAAGCACAGCTGCCAATTGCACCACCTCTCCCTGGAATTCAGAGAGTCCCCTGGTTTCATCTGCTGCCCCCCTCCTCAAAGGAGCCACATCAGGCAGCACCTCTGCAACCAATAAGAAAAACAAAGCAAATCCAGTTAATGTTTGCGCCTCGAAAGAAGATATTAGGGTCTGTTTGGCCTAATTGTGAGATTGTGGTGTTGAGATGCAGAATTTTTAGTAGTAAAGTTTTGAGTAAACTTGAGAAATCATATGATTTGCACAGCTGAAAACACTGCAGAAGCCAATAGATATATGCTTACCAGGACAGTCTGTTCTTGGAGATGTCAATTCCCCAACAACCTGCTCAAATGTGGCAGCCCAAGCATCTCTATGAGTAAGGAAATTGGATGAGAGGTTAAACATCTTCTTGATGGTAGCAGGGATCGAAGAATGCTCAAATTCGGAGTTCGGTGCAAGTCCCTTTGGCCTGCTTACCACTGCATAACAGAGTCTTGTAAGGAGAACGGAAAGTTCGTATAAAGGAAAGTATGTATAAGGAAGTTCTGTATATAGAAAGATTTGCAATAATTAGTGTCTTATTCTATTATAGCTCTTAGCCTATTCCATGTATAAATACACCTTTACAATCAATGAATGAGATTGCGGGTTATTATTGTCTACAACTTTCACATCATAATTAAAGACATCTGAACAAAGAACTGAGATGAAAAGTTTGAGATTGAAGTATGAGTTGCTCAATCATTATTTCATATCATCACTCGAGGTTTAACCAGACTACATTAAATCATGAAGAGCTTGAACATGTACAGCAAAAACTAGGATCTGTACTTGAATTATTGGCTCTTCTGTTCAGCTCAATTGTGTGTAGAATTTAAAAAAGCAAGCTGATCTAGGATAGATTATATGCTACACAGCGCTATGGCACAAAATCATGGACAAGAAGGCATCTTTAGATCAACATACTCACAGGTGTAAATGCATTCCTTACCAAGTATGAAACACGTAAAACAATTAAAGGCATTTTTGCTTACCAGTTCCCTTTTTGATCCAGGGAGAGACCATGATAGTCGGCACGCGAACCCCAAGCCTATCAAACTTAAAGAAGTAAGGGGCAGGGCCTGTATTTCCATCTGGATTGGGGATATTAACATAAGGAGTCTGGACATGATCATAGAACCCTCCGTGCTCATCATAAGTAATAATCAGAAGTGTCTCATTCCATTGAGGACTTGCTCTCAGTGTCTCATAAACCTCCTTAACTAACTTCTGCCCATTAGCAACATCGTGAGAGGGGTGATCATCATTCGCCGGCAACCCCTTGAGATCAAAGTACCGAGGCTCAATCACAGTTAGGCTAGGCAACTTCCCATTTCTGGCATCTTTCTTGAACTTCAAATCATACTGATGAAACTTGAATATATACTTCAATTTCCTCATGTTTCTGTAAAACAGAGTTGTGGGAATGTTCTGAAAGTAAATCCCAAAGTTCAAACCATTATCATGGACTGAATCAAATATGGTCTGCTGTGGATACCCTTTAGCCAACTGCTTCTTCACATGGCATGTCGAACCATGAGAAGTCGCGGAGTAGACAAATAGCCTATTCGGCTGTGTTGGCCCTGGAATAGAAGAAAACCATCTGTCAAAAACTGCAAATTCACGAACCAATGCTGCGTAAACTGGCACATTTTCAGGCCTGAAACCTTTCATAACAGTTTCAGACAGATTCTGGGACATGGTTAACGCTTGCTCTACAAAGCCGGCCATCGAAGGAATCGAGCCAGAACCAAAGACTTGTTGCCTCACAGCTTCAAAAGAGTGACCGGGGTCTGGATCCACATACTCAGCATCATCAGTAAAGCAAACTGTTCCTCTGTTTTCTGCATTTGTAGAAACAGGGTTGCACTCTTTCCCAGTGACACCATCGATGGATGGATTCACATATTTCTTCATCCACCCAAGCATGTGATCAAAAGATCTGTTCTCCATGACTAACACAACAATGGTTTTGATGGGTTGCCGCTGCTGCTGCTGATGTGTGTACTGGAAAACACTTGAGAGTGTGAGATACAGCATGAGAAGAGCACAAAATGGAGGTGTCTTGGTTCTGAATCTTCCCATTGTTGGGTAGAGCTGAAATGCTTCTGTGGATTAGCTTATTCACCTTGAACTGATTAAGTTAGTTTTGCTACTTCTGAGTTTTCTTTCTCCTTTTTGTGTGGAGGATAGTGCTTTTGTTGTTTGGCACTATACCATACAGCCTATACTGATACAGTGGAATTGGCTAGGAAAACATGAGTTTGCAGTAACAATATTCTTTTCTTCAAGCTTGAATTATATGTATTGCTTTAAAGGTGAAATGGAGATGATCCATAAAGCACACCAAGATTACAGATATCAGACAGGATCTAGATATTGAATACGAAAATTACACGTACAGTGAGATGAATGATAGTAAAATGACAATGAAGTTAAGATGTGTAAACATTATAATTTTACGAAAGAATCTAAATTTTAATTTTTAACAGAGGTGACAAGATTGGGATAAATCTTTAATGCTATATAAGCTTTCTTAAAGCGAGTGAGGAGTTGACATGCGTCCAAAGTGGCTGGTCTCCGGGATGCAATTAATCCACTCCGACGGTTGCAAGTTGCAAGATATGCGGTGATGCACGTGAAAAAAAAGCAAAAAGAAAAGGAAAAAAAAAAAGAAAATGACGTCGATTTAACTGGATTTTGATCCTCTTGTCAAGAGTCCGTTTGGCTTTACTCTTTTTAAACTCCTTCTAAACAATTGTTACTTATAAGCCGTTTTTTTATACTTATACATAAATAACAAATAGGTAGAAAAATACTTGGATAAAATGTGTTTAAACTGTTAACATGTTTAGTAAACATGTGTTTAAAATAACAATTTTTGTTAAAATGTCATTAATAATGTAATAATTTTTTTGTATTGTTAAGGGGTATGAATGTTCTTTTACTAGGTCAACTCTCATTGTCATAAGCACTCAGAAAAAGTTAGGGAACGATTTTTTTTTCTTATAAGTAAACTTTACCGGTTTAGAAGCATAATTTATCAAACGTGTATATTATATTTTATTTTTTATTTATAAGTAAATTTGACCAATTTATAAGTACTTTCAACACCCTCTAAATAATATAATGTTATGTAACAATAAGAAGATACTTGTATCATTCACTTGCCTACCTAATCATTCGTATTAATCTATTGCCTATTACAAACATGCCAAAAAGGAATCTTGTTAGCACATTATTGCAGAAGTTAGTAAAATGGAGCATAATGATTAAAGGTGCAGCTGCTTTTCCACCCGCTACTGTGAAAGTTAAAGAAAAGCCAACATGCCATTTTTCTTTCTACCCCACCTTGCTTTTTCAACAACTCTTTTTTTCTTTTTTTGGGCCCAACCCCTGCTTTCTCTCCTGCAATAGAATGTCCCTATTGACTTTTAGTGATACTTATCTCCTGAGATTGCCTTAGGTTATGAGCAGAAGGAGAATGTCACTCATAATCGAATCAGAGTCCTATGTACATGTATTAGATATAGCTTTACTAGTTTACTAAATTTCTTTGTCAATAAAATAAATAAATAAATAAATAAACAAATAAAAGATAATACACCATTGAAAATGTTGCAATTGCAAAGAAGACAGTCTCAACAAAAGCTTCCCTTTTCTCCACCCACATTTCCATCATTCATATAAAATACAAGCAGCACATTCAGAAAACCACCAGTATTACATAGAACAAATGCCACATGATATCTTCTCTTGCAATCTTTGTATACGGAATTTCATAAATATCCAGTTCAATTATTGAGCATAACTTCATAATCTTGGCTACAGAGCCAGCGGCTATCTCACCTAAAAGCCTTATTGGCAAGGCTTTAATGTAATAATGTACAAAAATTGAGAACCAACGTAATAGCACTGTGAAAGGCTAATTAAGCCACTAATTTCGTGGCACAGGATCAGTGTCAAACCTCAAAGAATCAGTTTTGTGCGTCGAATCAACCGACATGCAACTGACAGATGTTAAACCAGTTAACTTGATCTCTTCAAGAATGTTAATATGCCTAAACCAGCAACTAGTGCAGTTCCAGCTGCCACAGCACTATATGCTGAAGCCCATGCACTTGCATGAGCATAACCCATATTTTCTGAGCCAGAAGCCCGCCTTCTTCCGGTTTTACCCGAGTAATCTAAATGCAACCTGAGTCCCTGTCAATGTGGTTTGATATGTCAGCCTTCATAGAGCAATTAATGTCTCCGTGACTAATAAACACTAAAATATCTAATCATTAAACAGACACTAAAATATCTAATCATAAAACAGATCTCTAAAATATCTAGCCGTAAACCATCATGGGGGGACTTATATGGCTGTATTATGGGACCTGTCATCCCCAACAGCTTAAACTGCCAAGTGTCATGATTTCCCACTTTGAACAAACACGTAACAACCAAAAGAGAACTGAGCATACCTTCCACCCTGCTGCCCTTGCATGATCTACAGCTGCTGCAAGATCACTATCTGATGCAAGTACAACATTGTCATGGTCTTCATCCTCATACTGCAAGACATATCACCCGTTAACACAGAAGCCGATAAAAGGTTTACCTTTTGTCTCCGTGCATCAGAGGGCCTGGAGGAATAATTGCAAATAAAGAAGGGAAATATGATCTCACTACCTACCAGGATCTGAGGAACCTTACTGCGGTCAATATCATCCCCTACTCTCTGAAGGATTGCAGTTATGAGGTCTGTCAAACTTTGAGTATCTAAGGAATCATGATAACAGCAGGAAAAGATCAGACCCTCAAAAAATATGTACATGAGTGCCAAAGAATGAGCTGGAATTGGGCAAATCATATGCACATCATGAATTAGAAATGATAAAGCAGACGGGTCACAAAACTAGTGACGACTCAGAGGTGGGTCTACACACCAACTCTTCAAGGCATCTCTAATGACTATCCCACTTGAGCTGGCTACATGCACTTGGCATACAGCAATTGCCGTCCCTCTGTCGCATTAATTAGGGTCCTTCCCTTTTTGGTCTGTTCCAAACAGAAAGACGACCATTTGCCCGTAACAGCTGCTATTATTTTTGCATACCCCTGCTTTCAAAAAGGAGTGTCTAATTCTCCTTTCTTTTCGAGAAGTAAAGGAGTCCCCAATTCTCAATTGCAATAGACAGCAAAGAACATTAGTTTTTATCCCAAGTTTTAAATAAAAACCATACTTCCGCAAAAGTTGGATCAAGAAAAGAGACACAATGGCTCGGAACAATGAGTCAAAAATATCAGCGGTACCTAATTTCAGAAACTAAACTAAAACTTACCACAAATGAACCTATGCATTCTCCCCTTTCTATCTTCAATCTTGAAAGCAAACGTATTGGGTAGGGTTGATGGAGGAAAGTGTGAAAATCTCGCCGTCTCTCCCCCTTCAGAAGGCAATCTCAGGGAATTTTCACTGGCATATCGAAGTCACATGTAGGCATAAAATTACCAGAGAAGACAAATGAACGAAAAACAATAATTTTCAAGAAGCAAGAAACCTTCGTGTCTCTTCGTCGTCATCAGGAGTTAATGCGATTGCAGAATCCCAAAACTTTTGCATCAAAGTGTTTGCAGTCTCATTGTTGACTCCAGCAGCATTTCCCACCTAGGTAAGTGGAAACAGGGTAATAACAAATCATTCGACGAAAAAAAGGAAGTATAATCTGGAAGAGGAATGTTTCAATGACAAAAAACAAAAATCTGCTTGGGTACTCTTGAGCTACTTTTAACATGTAATGACATGTAAGAAAGTAACCAGATTCACTGGTGGGATAAAAAATTCTCTATCGGGGGCACAAAAAAATTGATACATCATAATATTTAGCTAATCTTCAGACCACTTTCTACCACCCAAAAAATATAAGTAGAAGAAGAAAGCATGTAAAAAATCATGTATAGCGACTTTTGCACCTCATTGACAAAGAGAAGAATAAAAAAGGAGACAATTAAGTGAAAGAGCTTCCATACGTTATTGACTATTCGCTGTCAATATCATTTGATAACCAACTACAACAAGTTAAGTTCCAAAGAAGAAGGCAATAAAGCCCATAACTTACTGGGCTTGGATCATTACTGCAAAAGGGAAAAAAAAAGTTCAAACATAAGCAATAGGCAATGGTAGGAAAAGGACACCGGTAAATGTTCTGGCATCTCAAGGGATTCTTACATAGGTTAGCAGAACCATTTCCAATCCCAATGTTTCAAAATGTTTCACCATAGCTCCTTTAGACATTACGAAACTTTGCAGTAAATCATCTGGTCTCTCCATTGCAATTACTTGAAGACATTGGTGATTCGAATACTGCTTTTAATATGGGATTAGCCTGGAAAAGTTTTTAGTGGTTCTCTTTCATTTATGAATACAAGATGGTGAGGCACTGGTTTGTCCAACAACCAAATTAGAAATTCTGAATTTATAATGTGATCGAGGTCCAGCATTGGTCTACTTGCTAGGGAAAACAAATCATTCTAATTATTAACATTTGAAGATTACAATCAGAGACAAGTAGAATACATGATATGCTACACTCTTCAGGCGAACTACGTGTGTATATACATATATAAACTGATTGTCAAAGGAGTATTTGCCATACAGAAAAGCACCAAATCTGAACTCTTTTTGAAATATTAGCGAACTTGATTACACCACTCACTGACCAAGTGCGTCTCACTGGGAACCACACAGGCCATAACTAACATTGTGAAGCAAAGTGGATTGAGGATCACCAAATACTGTGGTTGCCTGATTCATATGTGCATATTGATCTTATGCCAAATAAACAAAATCAATCTCATCCGAATGCCAAGAGAGACTTATTTAAGAATAACCAGAAAACATCAAAAGATGAACACAAATCCCTAAAGGACCGACATCCATCTCTATCATACAAAGACAAATTAAAGAAAAATGGTATAAACTAGCTCAAGCATGTGTTGACAATGTGGCTATCAAGCTTCGGCATGGCCTTTTCAATATTTGAAAACATAATCCTCTTGACACAGCCTGCCAAGTTAGAAGTTGACTTACTGTGGCCACAGCAGCATGAGTTATATGAAGCACATCGAGAACAGCAACTACACCTCCATCTGCCTCAAACAGGACACTCATGAGAAAACCATTTGAACGTGCAAAGGAATATGTAGCAGAGTATGCCAGCCATTAGGCAAGTATTCACCTCTGTCGAGAACAGGCAGGTGCAAAAATTTCCCATCATGCATTGTATGTAAAGCATCAACAATAGGTGTATCAACTGTGGCGCATTCTGGATTGGGGGTCATCACCTAATGTTTTTCCATGATAGGAAAATAGCAAGACAAAACTGGTTAAGTGAACCACACACACACACACACAAGCACACACACACACAGACAGAGGAAGGAGGACAAACCTTCTCCACTAAAGTGGAATCGGCAGCAAGACCTTGGGCAATCAATCGCATTAATATGTCCTTTGAACTGCAAGATCAAGAGGCCAAGTTATCCCGGCATCATAATCACAAGACAATTCTTAAAACTCAGAAGCTTTATCAGTCAGAATATAAAAAATTTATCACAGGAAATGAAAAGGGGCCCACGTTAAAATTCCACGTGGTTTGTTCTCAACAGTTACAACAGCAGAGCTTGTATGACATTCAAGCATCTTTTTTGTTGCGTCTAGAACAGTGTCATTCGGTGCAACTGTGACAAGCCTGCATGGCACAATTTAAGAACATGACTTGCATAATGTCAATGTTAAACAGAGTCTTCAAGAAGTAATAATACTAAATAGAACAGGGTACCCAAGAAGCACAAAGAAATTACAAATAATAAGTAAAGATATTACCTACTTTGAATTCTCAGAAATTATTGTTGATAGGGAGGGCCTGAACATTCTCTCCCGTAGTGTGTCAATGAATGTATTAGTACCTATAGTTGAGCAATAGTAAAAGATCAAATAAAACATGTCAATGCTAATGATCAAGTAAACAAGCAGTGCTTGCAAGTACGATCAAGAATGGTTATACGTTTGTGTATGTGTATTTACATACAGTAAAAGGGAAGGGAAGGGTATGGAATATATATTATTTTAACTTGTAAGTTCTACTATAAAAATAAGAGTTTCCAGTTTCCACCAACCAGAATCAGATGTTCCCCAGTGTTTCTCAACACCTTCAACAGCAGCAGCAATTGCTTTTCCCTTCTCAGATGCCCTTTCCATGCGAGCAATAGCATCATAAAGGCATTTCGCTATATCAAGCAAAGCAATAACCTCTCCATTTTCCACAACAGGTAAATGTCTGAACTTCCCTGTAAGCATGAAAAGGAGACAGAAAGGAAGACTTAGTGAGGAGCTCCCTAAACAAATACAGCGAGCTGTTTAGGAAGATACAAACCTCGCACCATCTTCTGTAAGGCTTCTACAGCAAGAGTGTCAGAAAGCACAAAAACTGGATTCCTTGTCATTACCATTGAGACAGGAGTTTCTTCAACATTGAGTTCGCGAGCTATTACTCTCATTGCTATATCCTTCACGAATTAGTGACTTCATTTAAAAAATATAAATTGTTTTGCAAGAAGGTAGGAAATGGTTAATAAACCAAATGGGCACATTAGTATGCTTCAAGTCAAACCTTATCTGTTAGAATTCCACACAACAATGCACTTGAATCAGTCAACAATAAAGCATCGACTCTTCGAGCAGCCATCCGACGACAAGCCTCTTGGATAGTTGTTGTATCGGGAACAGTCAGGGCTCTTGACAACCGTAGTCGCTTCACTGTTCGCTCTCCAGTCAGTCCCCTGTTCAAATAAGAGCTAAACTGAAAACTTGAACCAAAACCAAACAAATGGTATACTGAAACTCCCTTTCAAACATGACAAAGTAACACATATTAAGAAAGAAGTAAGCTATACATGTAATAGCATTCATGATTATTACACATCCACCATGAATTTCAACCGTATATAACAAACTGCAACAAAAGAAATTTAAAGGAGTTCAAAGGGTCTGAGTTTTGACTGCTAACAAGTAACAATTAACTAAAACAAAGTGTATTTCAGTAGTAAGTTCTCAAAGTGATCGTAAAATCAAAAAAGCATGCATGAGGGTTATATAAATCCATCTCAAGAGCTAGCTGGAAAAAAACATTAAATGTTAAGGTGAATACTCAGCTGAACACAGATGAACAAGGCCAGTAGGAGTTAGTTATTGAGGTCAGGAAGTTAGTTGTTAATAGAGTTAGTTAGACAGTGAGTTAAAGCAATCACTGTCACTAATCTGAGATGTACATCTAGCAGTTAATTCCTTTAGCTCCAAATCAGTTGAGCAATTCATAAATATCTGTACTGCTGTGTAAACAATTCATCAATTGAATCAGAGAAGCCATTGCTTCAGTTCTCTTTCTGCAAAAGTTCTAACTTCAACATTAAGTAGAGTAACATGGTATTTTCTTGTCCTATGTTCCATAGCTGTGCCAATCCTAGCTGTACCAATTGAAAATCACAGGATTAAGTGGATTGGCAGTCACATACAGAGGTACTGATACAATACACCATATACAGATCAACAATAAATATTCTCACATAACTTGGTACGATTGTTGAACTAGGATTGAGTTGAAGGCCTAATGTTATCTCACAATAAATTAAGAATAGATACAAGACCAATAACATGTTTGCATCTCAAAAACCTTGTTTCCATTTGCCCTCGGAAAACCAAGCAATAACACCATAAAGGACCTATTCATAATCACAAAAACGCTGTTTGCCTTAATGTTCTACCACAGAGAAGAAAATTTCAACATTGTCCTTTCTTCTTCTTCTTTTAATATCCGTGGAAATGACACTAAGGGAAAGATATTTCTTGCCCCAGTTTCTACCTCAGCAGCATGCTTTTTCCAAGTTCACTTGTAGCATAACATCTTAAAAACGTAAATGATCATTACACATAGGGATCCGTGCGCGTGTCTGCCAGCACAGTGTTGTGTTTATGCACCTCTCTAATTAACATATATGTGTATAAATCTAAACAATAGATAATAAACCCCAATACATATATAAGCATCATTAAGTAAGATGAAAAACTAGACACAGAACACAAGAATCCAATCCAAACGATTCATATGAGCATATCCATGATCTAAAAACAACCGTTAGACATGATGCTCACATACGCACACTTCATATGTACATATAACATGTATACGTATTAGGTATAAACACAAAGAGCCACACTCGTACACTTTGTATGAACATACATATTTGTGCGCGAGTGTGTGCATCCGCTATCTATCTACAATCTATCCATACATTTATAGCAAGGAGAGAGAGAAAGGACGCACATGGAGCGAGAAGCTGAAACAGATTTCCGACGAGAAGTATCGGAGGCAGCGCCGCCGCCGCCAGTATCGGCAGCTGCGGCTTGCTTACGCGGCAGAGATGACGTCAAAGACATGCTTCTCCTCGACGACGATGATCCTCCTTGACTAGTGGTCATACTGGATTTCTTCAACGGTCAAAGGGAAAAACAAATCAATCGTTTAGGCAACGAGGGAAATTGAAGCGAATAGTTTTAGCGCTTAAATTTGATTTTCCGGGAAAATCATCAAAAGTAGAGGGGAAATTTGGAAGGGAGATTATGGTAATAAATATGAAATGGAAAACGAAATTGAAAGATGATGATGGCTGCGCCTAAATGCTTGGGGAAGAGTTGACCAAACGTGACGTTGACGCGGACGGGCATACCAAATATGCGCCTAAATGCTTACGCATAAATTTTCACCGACCGAAAATATAAATAACTAAAGAGGTTTCTTTAAATAAGGCATAAAGAATTGGTATGCATCTTTTGATGACATATATAATTAAAAGATAATTTGTATTATTGAGGTTAAAGATACTCCGGTAGTCCATTTATGAATTTGAAGATGCTTAATTTTATTGTATCGAGGTGCTATAAATCTCTTACCCTAGAAAAAAGAGGAAAAGAAGTATTTTATGGTATTAGAAATATGAATAATGTTATATATATATATGTAATCACGTTTATATCCTGATTTATGTGTAAGTTCGGACGCATAACATCCTAAAAAGAGAGGGACAGAGAAGATTAATCAGGGGCTATGTGAATTTTAAATTTTCATAAATTACATGGTTGAATACAAAACTAAAGGTACTAAAAAGGATCAACTACCAAACAATGGACTACTCAATACAATAATTAGATCAACGATATAATAACTCTGTTATAATTGCAAAAATTCTAAGAAAACAGATAGATCCAATTAAATGAATATGATCCTTGTTATTATTTGAAGTCATTGTAGAAGGCATCTCCAGCTTCAAATTGATCCACCAGAAATAGTGCTCAATTTGATCCACCAGAAATAGTGCCTCCTCAAAAGTTATATGGAGATAAAAAGAGCAAAACAATTTCATCAATGGAGGAAGGGCTCTTCACTTCTTTGCAGGGGCAGCACCTCCGGTAGTTGGTCTGCAAGAGTGACATATCGTCGTCATATATTAAGTAAAATAATTAATATATTGAACATCAAGTCTCTCGTGTACATAATAAAAATTTTAAACGGTAAATAACGTATAATAGTACTCGTGCTAAAAACAATTATAACTAGTTGTTATAGAAGAAACTTACAGTCCAACAGATACTTTGAAAGCATCATAGATACCCCATTGTGCTCCAGTAAGGGTACCTATCATGACGATACGAAGAGGAAGTCCCCGAGTACACAAACCCAATAAGCCTAGCTTCTTCACTGCCTGCAAAAATGCATGTTGCCCCGGAATTTGGTAAAACAATCTTGGACATAGATAATACAATTTCAATATTCTATCACGTGCAGATTTTTCCATCACTTACATCACCAACAGTTGCTCCCTTGGCATTGTTGAGGAAGGAGACGAGATTATCAGCAGGATGTGACACAACAGCACAGAATACCCCAGCCACATAACCACCAGCAAAGCTCACCCCAAGCTGCAAGCTTTTGCTGCACTGATCCTTTGGAGTTGGAATGGCATATTTGTAAAGAAGCTCCACAATTGTCTCAAAAGTTGCAAACTTCATCATTGTATCTGTAAATTTACCCATTAGGATCCTTAGTAACTTAAATCTTGTATTATTTTGTTGACACTAGAAAGTATCAGTTGCATTAGTTGCATAACTGCAATGATCTGCAATTTTTGACTAAGCTAAATCAACAGGGGAAAGAAAATGAAGCATAAAGTCAATTGCTACACTGAATAGATTGTGGGTGCAAATGAAAGAGTGAAAAAAAGGGGGGGGGGGGGTGGGGGGAAAAAAAAGGCAAATAATCAGCTTACATGGAATCTGTCTTCCCCAAAGAGGAGCAATCCCCTTGTAGAGCCTGAAAGCAAAAGCATAAGTAGAAAGTTTTTAGTAAAAATATCAACTAAAATAAATGGTACAACATTTATGCACAATAGCAGGAAAACATGTAGCAGCAAAATGTTTAACTTGAAGGGGAAACGCATACCCTGCAACACCTTCAGCCTTGATAAATTTTGGTAGTCCATCGGACAAACCTCTGGCGAATCCTGGTTGAGTTTGGACGCGAACCTTAACAGCCTCAAAGGGGCAGAGAGCAACATCAGCAATCAATTCTGCAGATGCAGAGCCAGCAAGGAAAATCAAGGTTTTGTACTTGGCTGCATACTCTGGACCAGCAATGTCAGAGTAGTACTTCTTGAAGAACTCATAGAATCCAAACTTGCAAGCCCCCTGTGCGCTGTAACCGAGCAGTGTCGGAACCCAACCCCGGAAGAACCCTTTAATTCCTTGCTCCTTGAGCAAAACCCCAAAGCCAGAAGAAATACTCTTGTACTTTGAAGGATCAATCTAAGATATCAACAAAACAACACACTTTAACATAATTGGATAAAAGAAAGTAAATTCATAACCTAATAACATATGAAGCTTCAGAGTGTTAGAACTTGTAATCCCATATATATTTGTTTCTTTTTCTATTTGCCGAAAAAAAGAAACAAAAACAAAAACAAGAAAAAAACGGATATTAGTGCACTTTTAGCAAAGAGTAGCAACATTCACAATAAGCGAGACACAATTTCATCAATTAATCAGCAGGTATATGTATATTGATTTGATCATCTATATTGCGAACATAAAGATCTTACTATGCCACCAGATTTTAATCATATTGGATAGAAATTATATAGATCTTGCTGAAAATGGAAAGAAAAAAATTTAGAAATGAGGCATCTCACCTGCATATTGCATTTGACAAGATCAAGAGGGGTGACGGCCGTGTGAGTTAAGCCGCAGCTGAGTATGCCTCCGAAAGTACACGCCATGTAATACGCCGGAGAAAACAACTTAATAGAAGGCTCCTTGGGTGATGGTATCATAATTGGAGCTTTGCTGTTTATGTCGGCCATAGATGATGAAGATGGTGAAGCATTACCATTCATTTTCATGGCATTTTGATGATGATGATGATGGTCCAACTCAATGAGTCTCATAGATGACTCGAGAGACGACGAGTAGAGAAAGCTTGGGATCAAAGGCTGCTGCTTTCTTGAATTCTCTGAGCATGCCATTTTTTTTCTTTCTTTCTAATTTCTTGATCAGTAGCAGAAGAAGAAGAAGAAAAGAAGTGGTTGTGCTGAATGTTTAGAGGTCACTTTTGTGTAGTAGTGAAAAAAAAGCATATGAAAACGTATGAATATGAGAGGAAGATACATATACAGTTAAATTGAGGGGCAGGAGAGAAGCAAGGAGCGGCGAGGAATGAGGAGTTTGTCAAAAAGGCTTATGGCTTCTCAACACATGGTTGGTCTCTAATTCATATTCTAGTTTAAGGTCCCCTTCGCGCGGCTTTTTGGGAACCTCGTACGTTTCAATTCCTTTTCTCTCTCTTTTTTCCTTTTTTATTATCTAATCGTTTTGTAAACTTGACTTTTTATCTAATACGTGTCTATTAATTTCTTATCCAAATTCTTGTTTTAAAACATGATCAATATCCCTTAAACAAATGCTATATCTCTTCTTGTTGATAGTAAGTGATAAGGGTAAAATAAGTCGTCCAATAAAAACGCGCCACGTATCCGAAAGGGATGCCCATGAAACAAAGGCCACACCCCACGCGCAATGCATTGGCCGTCAACTCTCCAAGGCCGCACCACCATGCACGGGCTTCAGCCATCAACTCTCCAAGCCCTTCACCACCCTGCAAGAGCTTCGGCCATTAGCTCTTCATGGCTACACCAAGAGTTATAGGCTTCAGCCTTAAGCTAACAATCAACAGACTCGCGGACACACCCTGTATAGGGGGTTTCGTCCTTCACTTCACAATTAGCCGTCTCATAGCCGCCTCTAATGAAGGGAGCTTCGTGTAACGCTTGGCACATTTTGGCTCTTCAATTTCTGCCTTGCCAAGATGATGCCCTGGTTTTGGGCCTAAGTGAGCCCAGTTTTGGGGCTTGCATTGTCCCTTTTTGTTGCTAATCTCGTGGCTGAGGAGCAGGCCCATTCTAGGAGCCTTTTAGAAGAGTTGGTGCTTGAGTTTTGGAGGGAAAATAGCTGGCTCCTACCTAGCTGCCCAAGATGTCCCAGCAGCTGCCCAAGAAAATAGGAGGGAAAACCAGCTGCTATATTGTAAAAATATCTTGTATTTTGCATTGTACATTGATATAAAGAGATAGGCACATAGAGAGAGCAAGAAACTCTATACACAATTGTAAAGCAAACTCTCTCAAAGAGAATATAGTGATATTCTTGCCTAACTCTTCTCTGCCCCTTTTCTAGCATTCTCCAAGCTTGCAAGTCATATTATTCGTGCCTGGTAACCTTGGTGCAGCCTCCATTTGCTGTCCAGACTTTGTTGGTTCAGTGGCTGTCCACCCAACACTTATTTCGTGGGCCTTTTCTTGGTGAGGTGTTGAGCTCGTGCTTGGCTTCCAACCCTCCCATTCTCGTTGCTGATCTTTGATAATCTCAGGGAAGCTTAGTCAGCCCTTTGCTTGGCTAAGCGCTGCACAGTGGTTGGGTTTTCCATACTCAAACTCTGATCCCGTGACATTCGGCTAGCTTAATTGCCCAAGCATTCCATGTGCGAAGCGTAAAAGATATGAGGGGGCCAATACTTCAAGCACCCCCACTCATGGTCTAAGCAAAGAGGGAAGGCTTCGGAACCTTAACATAGATGACACCTAAACAGCCGAAGGTCAAAGGGGAAGCTTCGGCCATACTTCTAGACTCGGCAATGACATCATTATTTCCCTATAAGAGAGGACATAAGACTGGCAGAAGTTATCAGAGTATTCAAGGCAACGCGAAAGCGGTAAGCCTCATAAAGGGCATTCCCAACGCCTATAAATACCCTCTCTGTTTACAAGGAGAAAGATTTTTTCTCAGTATTTATCTTTAAAATCTCTCTAAACTCTCTGAAAACACCATAACTAACTTAAGCATCAGAGATGAAATAGGGGGGAAAGCCCTGCCTTCTGTTTTGCAGGTCGAAGCAGCCTACTCTTTCTTTGGAAGGCGAAGCCTTATTGGTGTCCAGCGGAGGGCGAAGCCTTGCTTGTGCTCTGCAGAGGTCGAAGGACGAGGCTTGAGTAAAGACACATCATACTCTCTTTCCGGTCCCAAAAGACTCCTAACGTTTCAAAGTTAAATGAGTTACTGACATGGCATAGGTGAATACCACATCAGTAAGAATTATTATTTTGAATATCAAATCCCACAATAAGCAACTGAGTTTCTTGTTTCTTCGATAACTTTTGTCTTATTATACATTTCATTTTAATGAAAGGATGTTCTTCTACCAACAAGGGAAAAAGAAAAGGAAAAGACTTTTCATCCAAATACAAAATCTTCCACATACTAAGCCTTATTAGTGATACTCTTCCAAGATTTGTTGTGCAAGAAATATATGTGAAGTTTATAATGATTCATACAGATTAATTAAGTTTAATATATTTACAAACTAATAATTGGATCTAAGTTCGTAAGTGACCACTTTCAATTGTTCATAAATAAAATTTCGACAATTTCATGTCAAAACGCAAACTATAGAAATTTAAAAATGTAACATTCAGGAACTTTGGGAAACTAGTGTGGGCTAGAGCCAATAGATGACTTCTTCTCTCAATAAGATAGATCTAGAAACTCAGTAGGTGATTTTTGACCCATAGACATGTTGCATAATAAGATATCTCACATTCTTTTCCTTCCTTTGTAATGTCATAAAATATAGTCAACTTGTATCTAAAATGTGCATGCTTCTACAAATAAATTTTGGCTTGTATTGTAAAACACAAGTCAAGCAAAACTATACATTTGTAAGCTATTTTTGAAATACTGAGGGCCAGTTTGGATTAACTTTTTTTCAGGAAAAAAAGTTTCAAGAAAAAGTACTTTTTTTTCTGAAAAAGTTATACTAAATTTACAATAATTATTTGATTTGGCTTCCAAAAAGCTGAAATTATGAAAAAAAAGCTCAAATACAGCTTTTTTTGGAAGCCAGAATTTTCAGTTTCTAAAAAAAAACTATTTTTCAAAAGCTGTTAAAAAAAATACTTTTAAAAAAAGCCAATCCAAACGAGCCCTAAGTGTTGCATTATTGAGAATAACACAAAAGTTATTCACAATATTCCTACCCCAAGTTTTGTTATTGATTAAAGAGTTAAATCTATTGTGAGAGATATATGTATGTGTATAGTTATCATTCCTTATTTGAAGTTCTCATAAATTCATAGAGAAAGGCCACAAAACCAATTGATTAGTCAACTAAAATTTTCTTTGTAGTTGTCATTGTAACATTAAGTTTCTTAACTTAGTTAGATCTTGTTGGTGCCACCTAAATGACAGGTAGGTGGCGAACATGTGACTTTTAAAGTTGTCGTTCATGCACTTATCCCTAATAAAAGAATGAGTGATTAGTTCTTCTACATATCATGACGTTGCTAATTGTTCCTTAATGGCTAATAGAGGGTTTGATATAGCAGCTCACGTTCATTTAGGTTGCGTGTTTTCGCTGGACTAACACACATGTTAGTTGTATGAATTATGGTTCCAAAAGTGAGTTCGGTTCACCAGTTCAAGCCCAATTCCTTGTTTTATATTAGTGAACCTAGAGGTTAGTTTTAATCTATTGCAAAGATATTCGAAGGTATGCAATTATAATTATTTTCTTCCAGTTTGATTGTCGTCACTATTTTTGAATGTTATTGGATTGGCTTTAATAACATTTGTCGCGAGCGGAGAGTCGAGCACATATTGTTCGTGTAAACAAGCAAAAAAGCTATGAAAGGCAGCTCATTATACGAGGTGGACAAAAACTAAATAATTATTAGTAGTTTATGTAACAAGAGCCTCAAAAAAAAAAAAAAAAAAAGATCAACAATAACATGGGCCTATAGCATATCCGTGTCAGATTGATTTGACCAGAAAAAACAAAAGGCCAAGGGGCAAAAGTTATGAAACGGTGACATTGCTCAACGTACGTGGTCAATCTTTACTGGGTATTATATGCCACGTCGGATAGCCCACTGCCTCTTACATAACAAAAAAGTGAAAATTAAATACAGTATTAGTCATTTTAGATTCAAGGTCTAAACCCCACTTCACAAGGTACAACACTTCGAGGCCTTGCTTAGATCCTCTTTCATCTCTCTCTATATATGTATTTATGTAATGTAATAGATACATACATTTGTACAACTTTAATTCTCTTTGAATTATATAAAAAATGGTGTAATTGAGGGTTTAATAGATCCGAATTCGTTATTAAATTCTGATTTATTATTCTTATTTTTTCCCAGCCTTCAGATCATAAACCGGTGGATCATCGGAATCTGGTCGGGAATTCGCCGGCTCAATCCTTAACGCCACCGCTGTTTCGGCTTCGTTATCTTCTCTTTCGGTAATCTTCTTCGCGTCTTTTTTTTAAAAATTTTTTTTTACTTAATTTGGCTCGTGGAATGATTTTTTCTTCTACGTAGTTATGGGTATATGCGCCTTAAATTAGATATATTCTGTTTTCTCTTTCATTTTTCACTTAATTTGGCTCGTGGAATTATAAAAATGCAATTTTGAAGTGGAATGTTTCGAAGTTTCGAATCCGGAAATCCAATGCCCTTGCTGGATAGCACCAAAATGTAGGATGTAGACATAAATGTATATAGGATAAAAGGTTATCCATTAAATTAGTTAAAACTTGAAGGTTCCTTTTGCATTGATTTATTGGGAGTTGATGTTTATTTAAACTTCAAGAATGTATATTTTCTAATGAGGTTTTCGGGGCTTTTTTTTTTTTTCCTATACAGGCAGGTTTTCTATAATCAGGATTTTCGTGGATTTCCAGTGGTTTTAGTTAACTCTCGGTGTTTTGAACTTGTATTTGATTAGGATAATCCATGGCATCACCGGGAGGAACTAGGCCTAGTAATGTACCACCTAATTATAATCCTAATGCACTTGCCGACAATATACAAAACCTACAAATTAATAGACCCAATCAACCCCCAGTCGTTGGTGGACCCAGACCTTCTGCACCATTCGGCCAACAGCCTCCACCCTTTGCCGGGTCACCTCCTGTGTCTCGTCCAGGACCGCCTCCGCCAGGTGCTTTTCCGAGGGCTCCTATGCCTCCTAATAGGCCCCAAGAGACTACATTGCCTTCAAATGTGGGTTCTAGTAGACCTACTGGTCCACCTCCTGGGACTCAGCCACCTCCACCTTTTGCATCTAGGCCCCCTCCTCCAGGGGTAGTGCCATCTTCTATGGGTGGACGCCCTAATGTTTCCCCATCTATGAGTCCTGTCCCACCTCCAGGCTCAGGTCCTCGTCCTGGTCCCTTCATGTCTGCTCCATTGACATCAGGTTCCATGGCCCCGCCCTCAAGCACTTCTGCTCCAGCTAGTAATGGACCACATACAATTGGGTCAGGACCAAGGCCAAGTGCTTCTCGTTTTCCTCCACCTGGTGGTACACTACAGCCGCCAGTTGGTCTTCCACCAGCAGCAGTGCCATTATCGGGGACTCCCGCTCAGCCTCCAAACTTGCTTTCACCATTCGGTAGCCAACAACCTGATGCATCACTGGGTATGTCACGAACAAACACACCATTTTCCACTGCCCCACCAAGTCTGCAGCGTCCTCCGGGTTCCTCGCCTTTTTCAGCACCGGTTCTAGGCATGGCCCCGCCTTCAGGTTCTCCTTTTGGTTCGCAGACATGGCAAATGCTACCCCGGCAGGTGATTTCTTTGGACTCGCATTAAAATTCTATCATTATCTTATAATATTGCTTATCATGTGTAACTTAAATTATTATTTTTCTACTAATGCACAAATGTTTCTTAGCTTCATTCAGTTTGGTTTATTAATGCACATATTCCTATTCCTGAACTTTGCTGGATGACAAGTATAGTCGGATACTATTTTATTATCTGAGAAAACAAATCAGGTAATGGGATAGAAAATGTGCAAGCTTCCCTGAGACTTGGCAATATCATTGCGTAGAGCAGATATTTCTGTTTTAAAGATGAGAAATTGAATGTAACAGAGATTTATGAGTACTGAACATTTCACAAAAGGAAAGGATAAATTTACTATTTCCTTCAAGCTTGGATGATGTATATACAGTTGTCTGTCTGCCTCTCAAGTTTTGGTTTATTTAAGGAATCAATACAAGATCCAAAGTAATCTTTACCAGTTGTGTGGAACAAAACCAATGAGAAGCTAAATATATTCATTTGGACCTCTTAAAATTAAAGCATTCAACTATTTTGTGCTCTTAGTTGCACCACTCTCTTGGACACGATTCTGGAGTGACTTAAATTTCTGTTGATTTTAATCAAATTGTGATAATTTACAGAAATACTAATAAGGGCCGACAACATCATCATATAGGAAGAACCTTCTTTTCTTCTGCATATGTTTTTGTTTCTTCAGTTAAGGCAAGGCATCTCTCATGCCAGCAATGCCTCTATCTAGAACACAGGGAACCTATATTAATTATCCAGATGAACTAATCAAATTTAACAGAATAATCTTGATATTTTAAACCCTGTTTCAATATCGCTTACGCCCATGTTTGGCATAGTGGCAAAGATATCACCTTTTACATAATTGTTTACATTGAACTCTTATTATGTCCCTTTTTACTATCATTTTGATTCAACAGTTGGGATTTAAATTAAAGCTAAGTTTTGGAGACCATTTTTCGATGGGTGTCTTTTCTGGTTTATACTTCTGAACGCATTTTCTCCTTTGTGTAATTCAAGAGATTGAACCACATGATTTATGGATACTTAGAGTTGAAGTTTGCCACATAGGTGAAAAGCAAAATACCTGATAATTGAAAGGCAGAATTAAGTTAGCTGCCATATGTAGACTGGAACAAGATTTCCTCATAGGTTTATTACCTTAAACCTCCAGCACATCCGCCTTCCATATGTTCTGAATCAAGCAGGGTTGTATAATTTGATCAAAATTCCTTATTTTCTTTTTCCTTATTTTTTTTTCCTTCTTTTTGAGAAGTGGAAAGTTTAAATATGCACCAAGGGGGTGTCAAAGAAAACAAAAGTTTAGATTCCTCTTGGTAGTTGCCAAACCATGAATGGACATCCATTTAAGCCTTTCATTGAGCTAAGGCTTGTGCATATTCAATATGTTGTACCCAAATGCCTCTTTATTCTATAGTACTTAGGTCATATTTCCTAAATTATCTTTAGCTTAGGCAGTGAAGTCCTAAAAACTTTAGGGGTAAAATGAACCAGACACCCTTGCGGTCCATCAAAAGCGCACCGGATCCCCCTGTAGTCTAAAAAGTCCCTCACAACCCCCCTATGGTCTATCAAAAGTGTATCGGAGCCCCTGTTGTTAAAAAGTCCGTTATCTTTAACCATAAAATTTTGAACTACCCAAACTACCCTTCTCTTTTATAAAAGAAATACTCCTAAAAGGATTTGAACCCTTAACCTCAAATTAAAATAACAAATACTCTAACTACCTAAGTTATAAAAAATTTATGTTTTAACTTATAAGTTGATAAAAACTCCCATAGTAACGCAGATGAGCCATTTCCTGTCCCCCTCCCCCTCTTTCAAAGAATATAAACGAAGATGAAACAAAACATATATTCATCATCAATCTGATAGAGAATATGATGATGTGTGTTTTTGTTTTATAATTATATTATTTTATTCAATGTATATCACAAATTGCTGCTTTGTTTCTTGTATAGAGAGCATTTGAAAAGCTATTTTCAACTAAAGAGGAGCAAAACCTAACTAGAAATTCAGGAAGAAGGAAAAAAAATAGAATGAGATTAATTTTAGCAGATTTCTTTTGTAAAAGAGAAGGGTAGTTAAAAATTTTATAGTTAAGAATAACGGATTTTTTAATGGCAGGAGGTCCAATGCGCTTTTGATAGACTATAAAGGGATTCTAAGAGACTTTTTAAGCCACAAGGGGGTCCAATGCACTTTTGATGGACCACAGGCGGTCTGTCATTTTACCCGAACTTTAGTCTTGTAAGTGATTTTGGGTAAACCTCTAATGTATCAGGGGGCCTTGCTCTCAGCCTGTTGGATTCACCTGCATGGAAAAGTATGGGTTGTGAAGCCAATTACAGTTAAGTTGCTAAATATTGATCTTAGGAGAAAAGAGAATGCATTTCTGTAGATTGTGGATACTTTAACGAATAGCTTAGAGATTATGATAGATGCCTCTGACTTGGATCTAGATGCTGGATCTGGAAGCAGAAACCTAAAACTATGACTTTGGATAGGGTCTTTGACATATTTTTGCCTTTGGTTGCGCAAACAAGGTCTGATTTTGATATCCACCTTAGACATATAAGTGTATAAAGAAGAGAACCAGCAGTAGATGAACTGACAGAAGCAGAGTAGGAAATGACTCTTTGAAATTCTAGTTGGCATATCTTTAATTTGGTGCTGGAATATTGCTATGAAGCTATTGCCATATGATTTATTTAGGAATTCCATATCTTAAAACTCTGTTTTGCAACTAACAAAATTGGCCAAAGTTTGAGTCTAATTGCCCGTTTGGTATGATGGAGTGGCTTTGAATGGAATAGTTATTCAAGGTAGAATGCTCATGGAATCCTTATTCTTTTTCTTGTGTTCGGTTAAAACCACAAAAAAGTTAGAATGGGATCACTGTTTTATTTCATATGTTTGGTAGAATTATTTAACAAGTTAGAATAAAATGAAAATCCATTCGATTAACCAAAATAAACTTGTTCTTTGATTTGGCAAAAATTTAGGCTTATGCATGTCATTATTTTTACACAATATTAACATAAACTAAAATACTCTTCACAGTCTTTTGATCAGTCATAAAACATAGCATTATTGTTCAGTCATTTTTTTTTTTGTTTAACACCATATTTTAATTTATTTACTTTTTTAACATAATTGAGAGAAAGGTTAACCACCTAATAAAAATACACATGTTTTCTGGGGGAAAAGAGTTAAAAATAAAAGAGACACGTGTAATTTTAATTTTTTTTAAGTTTTCAATTTTTTATTTCTCAATTTTTACTTTTTCCATTTTTTTTTCTTTTTATATGTTTAATAATGATTTAGAATTTGTAAGAGTGCAAATGGGGAATAAGTTATTTTTTGGTTTTAGTTTGTTTTTTGTGGTTCCTCCTTAAGTTGATATTCATTCCTTTGGTTTGCCGAAGGAACAAGCTTTCCAACTTTTTTCTAGAAAGGTCATCCCAACTTCAATTAGTCCTACCAAATTAAAGAAAAGGAATCAGAAGCTAGAATGACCATTCCATTTCATGTGATTCCTACATACCAAAAATAACCCGAGTAGGTATAAGAGCCTAAACAAATGTTTACCAAACTACCGAACCTGGTACCTACTTGTACAGGTTTTCCTTGCTTGTTTGTAGGCAAAACCATCAACCCTTCCCTGTTGGGGTTTTGTTAGGCTGGCTCCAATAGATCCCTTAAAACACAAAAACCCCTATATTTAGGGGAGTTGTTAGTAGTAAAGTGTTCCAGCAGTTCCCTTATCTCATCTTCAAATCTTAGGTTTTTTCCCAACCCCAAAACAAAACACTCATATGTAGGGGTTTTTTTCATTCTCCAAGGCCAACACCTAAATCCCATCCCCCATCCCTCATAGCTTTAAGACTACAATATTTTAAACTAGGAAAGCTGTTGGAGTGAAACTAAAATAGGGATTCCTTAAATTGGGAGTTTGATTAAAAAAAAAAAAAATAGGGGAGCTATTAGAGTAGAACTAAAAATAGGAGATCCCAAATTATAAGAAAATGACTCAAATCACTTAAATTTAGGGGAAAAAATGAGAGAGCTATTGGAGATAGCCTTATGGAAATCCATTTCATTTGATCAGTTCCACTGCCAAACGAAAATATAAGGTGTCTTTTCACCCGCATTTATAGAGTTGTTGAATGAGTGACCTCAATTTTGCAACATCTATGTCAAGTTTTTAAGTTTATACTTTATACTATAGTAGTTGCAAAGGTGCATACTGTGTAGCATTCTTGTAAATAATAGTTTAAGCATATATTCAGATTTTAGTGAATTGTGTAGGTAGCTCCATCTCCACCAATTCCTGGTTCTGCACAGCCACCAACAATGTTTGGAATGCCTCCACCAGTCTCACATCAGTCTATGGCTTCTATGCCTCCTGCTGTCGGTCATACTGGTGCTTCAGTGACAGGGCCTTCAAGGATTGATCCGCATCAGATTCCTCGCCCTATTCCGAGCTCTGCTGTAATTCTTCACGAGACTCGTCAAGGCAATCAAGCTAATCCTCCACCGGTAATTCGTTTGACTGTTGACCATTTGAAGGAAGAAATTGTCTGATGTATGCAGAAATATTTTGGTCTTATAGTTGTATATTTCTTTTTCATTTTGTTAGTTAGAAGGCAGTTGGTTTGGTTTTAATAACACTGAAGAGCAACTGATAAATGATCTCTTGTGCTTTAGATACATTTGTCCGGACATGTGAAAAGTTTGCTGTAATGGTTTGTTTTTTCTTAATTTCTTTCTTCTGATTCAATATTACCCTGTGAAGCCGGCAACAAGTCAATATATTGTCAAAGACACTGGGAATTGCAGTCCACGTAACATCAGATGTACTCTTAATCAGGTCCTGATCTTATTTCTGCATCAAGCATTTTATTGCTCTTCCATTGAGAATCCTTGTATTATGCGTAGGCTAGAAAATGCGCTTTTGCTAGTTCTCTTGATCCTTGCTGTGCAATTATAGTGGCTTATGAAATTTCTTGTTGTTGTTTAGCAGATCCCGTGCACCATCGACCTGCTGAATACATCTGCAATGCAGTTGGCTCTTTTGGTGCAGCCATTGGCGCTGCCTCATCCGTCTGAGGAGCCAATCCAAGTAATTCATGGAGTTTTATTTGTTAATCTTTTAGTTATCTTTCATATTTGATATTGTTCCCTAGAAGTGAAAAATGTTAATCCTTTAGTGAAAAAGACAGACAACTTTGCAGTTCACAACAGCCTTATAACAGAATCTGGTTCATTTGTAAATTACTGGTTCTTTTCCTATACACGTGCTTCCTGACCATCACAAATTTTTTGATGAGTTGCACAAAGCAAATTTGAATTATCATTCTCAAATCCCTGTCATGTTTTTCAAACTTGCTTGGCACATGCTGTATTTTTATGTCATTCTCTTTTATTTTACATCTGAAAGTGAGAGTGTTATAAATTGCTCTTTACTGTAACGGAAAAAAAAAAAAGAGCGCTTATGTAACACGAAGTAATGTGAAAGACAAAATTGTAGTAAGTTATGCCTGTGTTTGACTATGTCTAATCTGTTGACTTGTGCAACTCATGGACGTTCCTTTTCTGTTCTTATCATAATTAATAATGTTTCTGGGACTGATTAAATCCTGACCTCTTTTTCTTGCGTTGACTGGACTATTTCTCCTTGATTGTTGCCTTGTTTCCATCTCTTTAGAATTCTAAAGGCTCCTTTCATATGCCCATCCCTTTTCGTATTTTAAAACACCATCATATTTCACTCTATGTATAGTTGGCTTCACCTATAGTCCTGTATCAAATCCAATGTTTGGCTTTCCATAAACCATCTGTAGACTTGTTGGGGTTGCCAGTTCTTTCTGACCCTCAACTTTGTCTTTCTTGTTCCCCAAGATCCTATGATGTTTTCTCTTTTCACATTGAACTCCAGCCAATGCTGAACTTTAGTCTTGGGAAATACAAAAAGGACTTGTCACTCTTCCTTGGCCCAACTTGTCTTAAAATTTTAAAGTCATTGAGATAATTTTAGGAACTTATGTTTTATAATGACCAATGTATAACCCATGCAATGCACAAGAAAAATGAGTACTTCTAATGTTTTTATTTATTGTAGATGGCCAACCTTTTACAGTCTATGCAAGGATAAAATATAAATCTATTTTTAAAAGTTAATCTTTAGCAGCTTCTAGCACTAACCATGTTTTCTCATGAGGGATTTGGAGTGACTAACTAGAACATTTGAATTAGGAAAGTGAAAACTTGAATAAAACATTTGAATTGGGAAAGTGAAAACAAAAAAACGAAGGGTCTGATATGGGAAACGAAAGCAATACGAGAGGAATAATGCATTTATTGACGTTCAACTCATTTTTGAGGGAAAAGAACTCATAGAATTAGGACATGTGGCATCGAAAGAGAAATTTGGATTTTACTTTGTAGAATATAAAGATATAGATATAGTTGATCATGTGCAGTTATGCTGTTGCTTTTCCTTCGTTGTGATTCATTTAGTATTTTGCCTAAAAGTTTCAACTGAGGTTGCAATTATTCAGTATAGTTTATCGATAAATCCTCCCTTTGGTGCCTTTTGGAAACATCTTTTTATGAAGAAGAGGTTATTGAGTACAGTGATAGTCATTTAGTTCTAGTAACTAATTCCAGGTCTAGGGAATGAGTAGAATTTTTCTCCAAATTCATTTATGATATACGTAGCTACAACTTTTCTCCAAATTCATCTATTGTCTTCTTGTGAAACTTTCTCATACAGCCAGTCAATATAGCTCCATTTATAATACCTTATCTTCCAAAATTTTTTACAACTAAGATAATCATCTCCACTGTTCAAGTTTTTCTCTGTTCTCTTGGTCTCACTTTGTTATCAGTTAGTATGTTAACCTAATTAGGAAAATTATAGCTTACCTTCATGTGAACAATTCACTATTGTGAATTGGCTGTGTTATAGTATTGTTTCAGGGAATCTTTTTTCTTGTGCTTTATAGGTTGTTGATTTTGGTGAAAGTGGTCCTGTTCGGTGTTCCCGCTGCAAAGGATACATAAACCCTTTCATGAAGTTTATTGATCAGGGAAGGCATTTTATTTGTAACTTATGTGGTGAGTATACTTATTGTTTCCTTCAGGAATTTGTATTTCTCAGAAATTAGCTGGCTTTTTAGCTATAGTGGTCGTTTATATGAGATTCAGAACTTTTGCAGGATATACTGATGAAACCCCTTGTGACCAATTTTGTAGGATATTCTGATGCAACCCCTCGTGACTATCATTGCAATTTAGGTCCAGATGGTCGGCGAAGAGATGCTGATGAAAGACCTGAATTATGCAGAGGAACAGTTGAATTTGTTGCAACTAAGGAATACATGGTGAGTAAATAATGATGACAATCTGGATTTGGGCCTTTTGGGTTGAGAATTTTTAGTTTGCATTTTATGATTTTAGTCAAGCGTTGGAATAGTGATCTCCGATAATTGAATAATACTTCGATTAAGTATTGGAATGTGAAGCTGCTGCGTGGATGTTACTTAGTCCTGCAGGAGCTATTAAATTCTTACTAGATCTCCTATGCATCCAAATAACTATGGGAACTCAAAGTATGGTCTTCTTTTATCATGTCATAAATAGATATTGGTTTCTAGTCCATTAATGTACTTCAGAGTCACTAGTTGGCATCGTGCTGAGTTCAAACATAACCAATTCCATCATCTTCTTGGACAATTTGTTTCTTGTATGCCTATATGGTATTATTCTGTGTTACCGTATTCTAATTTGATCCGTGATTTGCCATTGAGAACAAAGATTGAAATGTTATAGTTTTCAATTGACACTAATGGTTTGGGTTTATCATAAGCTTTAGATATGTTAATAAGGAAGGAAACATAAGGATAGAGAGAATGGTTTAAAGACTTCGTACCTTTTTAGAGTACTAGCCTACTCTATTTATAATATTATGAAAAGCAACAAATATGATATCTCTTCCGATGTGGGAGAGAGACTTATTACAATAACATAATATACTACCTAACTCTTCACACTTAACACTCTCTCTCAAGCTGGAGTATATATATCATAAGTGCCCAGTTTGTTACAAATATATTTAACCCAAAAACTACCAAGAGACTTTGTAAATAAATCAGCTAACTGATTGCCGAGCTAACGAAAGAAGTAATAATCTCCTTAGATAATAGCTTCTGCCTAACAAAGTGACAATCTATCTCAATGTGTTTAGTCCTTTCATGAAACGCCGGATTTGTAGCAATATGTATCGCAGCCTGATTATCACAAACAAGTTTCATAGGACTTGAATAGGTGACTTGAATCTCTTTCAGGTGATTTTTTACCTATATCAACTCAAAAGTAGCTACTGCTATAGCTCGATATTCTAATTCAGCACTCGAACGGGCCATTACATGTTGTTTCTTACTCTTCTAGGAAACAAGATTTTCTCTGACGAACACATATAAACCAGAGGTGGACCTTCTATCAGTAAGATTACCTGCCTAACCAATGTCTGAGTACCCAACAACCTTTATGTGCCCATGGTCACTATAAAGCAAGCCTTTCCCAGGTGAGGCTTTAATATACCTTAAGATTTGAATGACTGTTTCCCAATGTCTTTCTCGTGAAGAGTTCAGAAACTGACTGACAACACTTAATGCAAAGGAGATGTCCGGTCAAGTAACTATAAGGTAATTGAGTTTTCCAACTAACCTTCTGTATCTCTCCGGATCTGACATCAACTCCCCTTCATCTAGAAGAAGCTTCACATTTGGGTCCATAGGTCAGTCACAAGGTCGCGCACCAAGTAACCCTGCCTCACTCAATGTCTTTAATGCATATTTACGTTAAGTAATAAATACCCCTTGCTTCGATTGTGCAACCTCAATAGCCAAAAAATGGTGAAGCGGTCCTAGGTCTTTGGTTTGGAATTACTGATGAAAAAAGGCCTCACCTGTTATGACAATATCATCTATATACACAATCAAAAGAAGTCGTTTACTGGATGAGCATCGATAGAACACCGAATGGTCCACATTACAATGAGTCATGCCAAATTCCAGAACTGCAGCACTGAAGTGTCCAAACCACGCCCTCGGAGATTGCTTGAGACCATACAGGGCCTTCATAGTTGCAAACGAAAGGAAAATACGAACAGAGGACATCTTAGCAACGGGAGAAAATGTGTCACCATAATCAAATCCATAGACCTGTGTGTATCCTTGGCCACAAGTTGAGCCTTCAAACGATCTACCTGACCATCTGATGAGACCTTCACTGTATACACCCATCGACAACCAACAGGGGACTTACCTGCTGGCAAGTCAACTAACTCCCAAGTTCCATTATGATGTAACGCAGACATCTCTTCAAGCATAGCAGCTCGCTAACCAGGGTGAAAGTGTGCCTCTGCCACAAACTTAGAAATGGAAACAGAAGAAAGAGATGCAACAAAGGATACATATGAAGGAGACAAAGAAGAGTAAGACACAAAGTTAGATATAGGATGCTTAGTGGTGCAAGAACGAGTACCTTTACGAAGAGCAATGGGCATGTCAAGATTAGACGATTGAGCAGAAATTGGATCTGAAGGCGGCGAATCAGATGATACCGGGGCAAGTGGCAACGGACGTGGTTGGCGTGAATAAACCCGTAGGTCCGGTCTATCTAAACGTACAGTAGGCGGCAATGGTGAAGTAGCATCTGAAGTGGTTGCGAGGTCCGGAGTAGGAGAAGGGGCCAAAGGGGCATCAAAGGTGGGTACTGGAAGTGGTAAAGACTCAACCACGGTATCAGAAATGGTGGTATTAGGGAAAAAAGAAGTGTGTTCAAAGAAGATAACATCAGCTGACACAAACCATAGATGTAACTCAGGAAAGTAACAACGGTAACCCTTTTGATGTCGAAAGTACCCAAAAAACACACACTTGATAGATCGAAGGCCTAACTTGTCTACCCCAAGGAAAAGATTGTGGACAAAGCAGACGCATCCAAAAACCAGAGGAGAAAGCATGTAAATAGCATCTCGAGGGAACAAAATAGAGAACGGTATTTGATTATGTAACACAGAGGATGGCATACGGTTGATAAGATAGCACAATGTTAGGACCACATCATCCCAAAAACAAAGAGGTATATGTCTATGGAGAAGAAGAGTACGAGCCGTCTCAATGAGATGACGATTCTTCCTCTCAGCCACCCTATTTTGTTGTGGGGTATGCGAACGAGGTGACTGGTGAAGAATGCCATGAGAAGATAGAAACGAAGAAAAAGAAGAAGAAAAGTATTCTTTCGCATTGTCACTGTGAAGAAGCTGAATAGAAACCCCAAATTGCGTGTGAATTTCAGCATAAAAGTAGTGTAAAAATAGAAAACACCTCAGAACGTTTTTTCATTAAAAACAACCATGTCACACGGGAATAATCATCAATAAACGTAACAAAATAACGAAACCCAGATTTAGAAGTAGTTCGATAGGGACCCCAAATATCAGAATGAACAAGAGCAAAGAGGGCAGCAACCTGTTTATTGACTTGATTAATGAAAGAACTACGACTATGCTTGCCTAACTGACAGGACTCACAAGACAATTCTTTGACTAATCCTAAACTAGGAACCATTTTCTTGAGATTAGGTTGGGAAGGATGACCAAGACGAGAGTGGACTTGTTCTGGTGAGGGGGCAATAACACGTGGTAGATTGAGGGACATCGAGATAGTAGAGTCCTCGCTTTGCACGCTCGGTACCAATCTTTGTGTCGGTCTTCAGGTCCTGGATGGACATAAAGTCAGCGGTAAATGTTGCAGAACAGTTAAGTAGTTTGGTAAGTTAACTAATAGATAAAAGGTTAAAAGGGAATTTCAGAAGATACAGAACAGATGATAGGGGAAGATTAGATGTAGGGTGTGCAATACCAATTCCACGAGCAGAGGTAGACAACCCATTTGCAAGTGTGACATGTGAAAACATACCAAGTCTAAAATCAGAGAGTAAACATACATTACCACAAATATGATCAGAGAGTAAACAGACATTACCACAAATATGATCAGAGAGTAAACAGACATTACCACAAATATGATCAGATGCACCGGAATCAAGGATCCAAGGTCAGGTATAGTACGAGTCATAAGAGCTGTGGGTGGGCTAGCTTGGGCAAAAGAGGTGGTTGAAGCGGGATGCATAGCTTGTTTTGATGCCTTATATTGTAGGAACTCGGAATATTCATCTCCTGTAACAGTCAGCGAAATAGGAACTACAGAAGTAGAAGACTCGACCGAATTTGTTTGGATTGTATTGGCAACTTGAGAAGGATGACCATGAAGAGTCCAACAATTTTCTCAAACATGACCAAGTTTATTACAGTAACTACAACGAGGGCGCTGGCCATTTGAGCGACCTCCCTATCTTCTAGAAGTACCACAACCTCTACCGTGACCCCCACTATCAAAGTTATCCTCATAGGTCGACGTAGGAGCAACTAAGGTAGATTGATCATCTTGCGAACCAGAAATCAAGGAGTGAGAATAAGCACGTTGTACTCGAGCATAAGCATTATCTAGAGTTGGCAAGGTAGAGCTAGATAGCAATTGAGAACGTACAGCATCATATCGAGGATGAAGTCCGTGTAACCAGAAGATCAAGCACAAATTATCCCATTGTTGTGCTATCCTTGTGGGGTCTGTACTAAGTGGGAAAAGGTCACGGACTTCAATCATGGAATTGTAAAACCGGCTGTAATAATCTGTTAACTCCATATTTGCCCGGGCCCACAACATATCAGACACAAGATCAAATGCTCGAGTAACTTGATGAGAATATCGTACTTTAGCAGAAGTCCAGATAGATTTACAGGTTTGGCAATTCCGAAAGCATGTTTGAATAGAATCTTCCATGGATTGCCAAAGCAAACTCACCAACTGGGCATCGACACGACGCCAGGTACGAGAATCAGTCACTGATAAACCAGATAGGCAATCAGAGGATAGATGATCTTTTAATCCTTGCCCAAGAAACCAAATGTTGACAGCCACAGACCATGACGAGTAATTTTTGCCATTCAATTTGATTGTAGTGACGGTGGGAGTACCAGAAAAGGGGGGGACAAAAACTGATGAAGTAGCAGCAACTTGAGTTCTTGAGGACTTAGCATGAGTCTCTGTTTTCTCAGTAGAATCGGATTCCATGATAACCAAAAAATGAATTAAATGTGCAGCAACCTGCACTATAACAATGGCACTCCCACAAGCTAATGCAATAATGAAGAGACCAAAAGAAAATTAATTCTGCATTTTTTTTTTGTCTCTTTTTTTTTTTAAGCTCAAAGATTCTATTGATCATAAATAAGGCATGATCGAGAAAGAATATTGCGAAACCAACCAGATAGCGGAGATGGGCAAACCGGTGCGAGCATTCTGGTCGGAGATGGTGGCCGGCCGGAGCTCCGATGGCGGCGGCTGGCGGTGCGTGGAGACGCGTGGCTTGTTTGCCGGCAACAAGAAAGCGACGTCCAAGGTTGCCTAAGCACAATAAGGCTACTGGTGGGTTCAGATTTGGGAAAAAAATGGCGGGATGATAGCTAATCGGAGATGGCATCTAGGGTTAGGGTTTTGATATGGTTTTCCGGCGAGATTCAGGCACGGCGCCGGCGCTTCCTAGGTCGCCTAGACACAACAAAGCTACTAGTGGTGGTATTTTGTAGTGGGTTATATGTGTGTGTGTGTGTGTATATATATATTATATTTTAGGGTTAGGGTTAATATTTTAGAGAAGGGTTAGGGTTGGTTCTGATACCATGTTAATAAGGAAGAAAACATAAGGATAGAGAGAATGGTTTAAAGGTTTCGTACCTTTTCAGAGTACTAGCCTACTCTATTTATAATATTATGAAAAGCAACAAATATGATATTTTTTCCGATGTGGGAGAGAGACTTATTAGAATAGCATAATATACTACCTAACTCTCCACACTTAACAAGATAAAACCAATATTCTTCATGATTAAGTTTTAATTCCTTGACAGATTTATTTAAGAATCCAAGGCACAAAGAAAAGAATTGCTGAATTCTTGGTTCTGGATCCTAGACTTGGAATCTCTTCGATTGAGATCCAAATTTCTTATGGTTAAGATTATTTTGTGCTTGTTGTCACTCAACCCTTAAGTGAGATTCACAATTTTCAGAGAATAAAGGATGATGTCAAACTTTTTCTCACTTTTCTCCATGTTAAAATGAAAGTCAAACGCGTTGATGTGGGTAGTTTTGAGAGCTTAACTGGAGGGTTTTGAAGGTAACTGAGATGATGGAGTATGAAATTCACTTCTATATATGCTTTTGGAATTTTTCATTTCTCTTGACTTGTTGGACTTGGCATGGCATTCATTCCTCGCATTGTCAAATGTGTATACCACATATACTTTTTTATTTATACCATTTATTTTAAAATTAAATCTGAGTGCAGAATTTCCTGGTAGCAAGAAACCCATGTTCCTAATAAATGAATGACAAAATTAGACCTAATTTGAGTTTCATAGTTTGTTTGAGCCTACTTTTGGACACTCAAAAGTGCTTGCTATGAGTTCAAAGCTGAAACTGACCTATTTGACCTATTTTTAAAGAGTTTTTATAGGAATGCCGAAGCTAAAAATCTGAAAACCAAAAGCTCCAAATTGGGAGCTTTTCAAAGGGCTTGTTTGGATTGGCTTTTCTCATGAAAAAACAGTTTTTCCTGAAAAAAGCACATCTTTTTTGCAACAAGCATTTGAATTAGATTTTAAAAAAGCTAAAACTCTAAAAAAAATCAATTTTAGCTTTTTCTAGAAGCCAAAACTTTTAGCTTTTCAAAAAACACTTTTTTCAAAAATTTTAGAAAAAAAAACGCTTTTGAAAAAAACCAATCCAAACGAGCCCAACAAGGCATTTGAAAAGCTATTTTTACATCATGTTAGAAATTGTTTCTATTCATTTCTTCCCTCAAAGTTACTACTGCATATTTTTGAAAGTCCAATAATGCTCTCAAAATAGCTGAAAGCTTGACTCCTAAAATACAATGCCAAACAATTAAAGACCTTTATTCTAGCAACACTTTTACTCAAAGTTTTACTGCTAAAAGCTCTACAATTCAATTGTTGAAATCTCACAGCTAGGCCAAATAGAGCTTCAACCTTGTTGTTTGACTTCTTTGTTTAGACAAGCAATGAAGTAAAGTGATTCCCTTGGCAATATTCTTTCATCCTTAAACTCTTTTCTTTTGTTTTATGCTAACATTAATTAACTCTTCAAGTTGGTGAAATTCTAACCTGCTTTCTTGGTGCCATTTCTCTTATTCCCATACATTGCTCTGATTGTATTTTAGGAACAAAACCCTTGGTAATATCACATTTTTTCCTCCAGGTACGAGATCCAATGCCTGCAGTATTTTTCTTCCTAATTGATGTATCGATGAACGCCATACAGACTGGTGCAACTGCTGCAGCATGCAGTGCAATCAACCAAGTTATTGCTGATATTCCTGTAAGTTTGTTGGCTGCTTGTGTTGTAAGATTGCATTTTGACATGTTATGAGTTTGTTGGCTATTTAGAACATTTGTAAATTGTAGCTTAAGACAATCTGAAGCTGTACTTATTGTTGCAGGAGGGTCCTCAAACAATGGTTGGAATTGCTACATTTGACTCAACTATTCACTTCTACAATCTAAAACGAGCATTACAGCAGGTTGGTACACTGAAAACTCCTGTTGGATAACTGCAATCAATTCGAGAGTGAGGCTTAATTACAAGTTACACTCTTGAGGATTTCCTTTCATGTTCATTTTTCAATATATGTATCTTTGTATCCACATAAGCATTTGGAGAAACCAGTGGTATAGCTTTTACTTAGAGCTTTGAAGATAGACTCTTCCCCTCTTTCTGTTCGTGAAACAATGCAGACTGTATTATGTTCCTTAATCCGGAAAATTTTACATTGTGATGGGCATGCTCTCAGCATTTGAATTATACATGCAGCCACTGATGCTTATAGTCCCTGATATTCAAGATGTTTACACTCCTCTCCAAAGTGATGTCATTGTTCAACTTTCCGAGGTTAGTTCCACAAAGTTTCTTGTTCATTTAGTTTCTTAATAATCTAATATTTCTTGATTGTTGAGGTTGTTAGTGCTAACTTTCTCATGTTCCCAGTGCCGTCAACATTTGGAGGTTTTGCTGGAAAGCATCCCGACAATGTTTCAGAATAACCGAACCGCTGATTCAGCTTTTGGTGCAGCAGTCAAGGTGCTTGATTTGTTTGTATACTTCACTTGTTGATTGGTGGTATTGTTCTAGGAGTTCCACGTCTTTCATACCTGTAAAATTGCCTCTATCTGACGTATATCCCGAGTCTCCTGACTTACATTAACTTCTTTGAATAATCTTCCCAGTCCTTCTGATGATTGGACTTTTCATCTGATTTATGTTTTGATGAGGCTGAAGCTCTCGTGAACTGGTGGAACTTCAATTTTCCAAACCACTTGATATTGGGAGATGAAAGTGCTAACTTTGTGCAGCATATAGCTGTTTGTTTTATGAATTATTTGTTTAATAAGTAGATTATTCTAAAGATCAACTCTTCATGGTAGATGTAATTCTGTTCGAGATGCATGTTTGTGATATATTTGTTTGGACTTTAGAATAATTCAATCCTATATGATTGACTTTAAGTCATAATACTTGTTTCAATCATATTAACTGTTCAGCATATATATTGCTTTAGGCCGCTTTCTTGGCAATGAAGAACACTGGAGGGAAACTTCTTGTGTTTCAATCAGGCAAGTTCACCTACTCCTATATCTGTATATGAATTACATGCATTCTGCATCACTTCACTTGCTAAAGTGACGTTTCTATAAAACATTAGTCAAAGATATTTATTCATTTGTTTTCTGGCAAGTGTCTGCCTTTTTTGTCTATTCCATTATGCTAATTCAGGCACAAGAATGTGTTTCTGTCCATCAAGCATGAGTTTTCCATGCCATGTGTTGCTGGAACTTTTATGCTTAATTTTTTTTGGATTTTTCACTTGGAAGACCAGAAATGCTTGCATCCCAGGCATTTCTCCTTGTCTGCAATTAATAGATAACTGTGTAAGGACTTGTTTCAAGTGTGAAGACCATATGAGGACTCTTCTGCTTATATGACAGGCATAACTGTGTAACCCTTTCAGGCATTTTTCTTTTTCTTACTATATATGCTAGCAGTTTTCCTTGTGGAACCAGGGGTTTGCTACTTACTAAATTTTGGAATCCTGATGTGATCAAGAATGCTTTATGGAAATGACTGATTTGGTCCATTTTAGTTAAGTAGAATTGCTAGAATCTTTCAGATGTATGTCGTCCATCCATTGCTGTGGAATAGGTAGCTCTTCTTTATCCTCCTTATGTTCCAAGGTTTTGGGTTGATAACGTTCAGAATTTGGAGCTCCTTCGGAGTAAATTGTTGGTCTCACATACCTCCGGGTCATATGTTATGGTTGACCTTTGTCCTTTCTATTAGTGACAATACGTATGAGTTGCAAATAGTTTTGTTCGGAATTGCAATCTTTGATTTCGTCACTTTCTTTCCTTCCTTTTCCAGTCCTCCCATCAATTGGCATTGGAGCCCTCTCTGCTAGAGAGGCTGAAGGAAGAACTAATATATCAGCTGGGGAAAAAGTATGTCTGCTGCATCTTTATCTACTTCCTCATAAAATGTTTTCCTCTGGAGTCCTTGTCACTGTTTTGATGTACTTATTTCCAAGTCTGTTTTCTGTTTATTAGCTAGTTGGGTCAATCTTTGCCTCCCTCTGAGGCAAGAACAATAGTTTTTATCATTGTCAGTTAAGATTTAGGTTGACACCACCTGAGGAGGTCCATAGACATTTTCACCACTCGTGGATACTTTTTAAGCTTTAAAACTGGTTGTTGGTTGATTCTTTTTTATATGAACATAGCAACTGGAATTCAATTCTGTGTATAGGACATGATCTATGAAGCCAATATTTAATGAAGTTAATGTAAGAGGTTTTGTTGTGTAATGTCAGTCTGTGCATAAAGGTTACAAATTAATATCTTATTTTGACCTTTTCTAATTTCCTTCTGAGGTTACATGCCTGTGGTATGTGAAATTTTGTTCTTGTGCTTTTGAGAAGTTTATTATTTGTGCTGTCCTGAAGTTATACATGTCTCAGGATACAGTTTAAATTATGTATGGATAAACATTTGATAAGAGTTTATGCTGCTCAGAGGTCTAATTCATTTTCTTTTCTTAATTTTCTTTTCCTTGCTTTAGTCAGTGCTTTATGTCTACTTTTGATGCTGCTCTCTCACCTTGAAGTGTATTTTTAGGACAACATCTGACTCAAGTACCATACCATAGTGAAGAATAAGACAGGAAGTGCACATTTTATTTATAAAGGGAATAATTGAGCATAAGCCTCATGCACAATGACTTCATAAAATAGGAGCTTATGGTTATCATTGAATTTCAGGAGGCTCACAAATTATTGCAACCATCAGATAAAACTTTGAAGGCAATGGCTAATGAATTTGCAGAGTTTCAGGTGAAGTGACCTTTTGACAGTTCTGAGTTCTTTGTTGGCTGCTTTTTAGATTGTGTAGTGCATACATCGTCCATGTTAATCCTTCACATCTTAATATTTTCAGGTCTGCATTGATGTATTTGTTACAACACAAACCTATGTAGACATTGCTTCAATATCTGTCATTCCGAGAACTACTGGAGGCCAGGTAACACGGATTTGTCTGTTGTTCTATCTTTTGATTTCTTGTGTTTTTTTTTTCCCCTGAGATTCCAATCTGTCTCCCATCAGTTTGTCAGAAATATATGCCGTTGATTGCTTTCTCACAATGTCTATGAAACCATTTCTTAAATTACTTTTCTTTGTCTAATGTCCGGCATTGATTTTATGTTTCTCTTCATTTAAATTGTGCTCAGCCTGAAAATGCTTCACCTGCTCGCAGGTGTACTATTATTACCCATTCTCTGCTCTTTCTGACACTGCTAAGCTTTACAATGATCTCCGGTGGAATGTCACTAGGCCTCAGGGCTTTGAGGCAGTAATGCGTGTAAGATGCAGCCAGGTGAGCTATGCCTTAATTTAGAACATGTCGACATAAGTACATGTTGAAATTACGCATTGTTCATTTTCTCTTGATGAGGCATTGTTGGGTTCAAGGAAAAGCTGCACAATACTTGTAAAGGCATCGACAGAAAATATTAAAATGACATTTTACTTTTAACTTCTATTGAATTGGCAGGGTCTTCAAGTTCAAGAATATCATGGAAACTTCTGTAAACGTATTCCCACAGATGTTGATCTTCCTGCGGTTCGTTACTTTTGCCTTTCCTTTGTCGGCCTGGCACTTAATTTGTGGTTGTGGTTGGTGATTTTAATCGGCTATTTCAGTGCCTGACTCTTGGATATAATTGCATGATCTGAATGCTTTTCTGTGGCTACACTGTTTGCTGATGTGATATCAAATTTGGCCGGCACTAGAAGAGCAGCATGTCCATGCTGCATAGTCTGATTTGCACTTTCGGGACTTGATTTGGAGTTTATAGCTTCTAGCAAAATCAGAATGAATGATGTTGTGTTCTTGAGATCTCATACCATCTGCCTCAATCATAGTAAATAGCCCTACTGGTTGAATCTTGAAGCTAAACTTCTAAATATTTGATGTATTCATGTCATAAACTCATAAGAACAGAAGAACATATTTAGCCATAAACTTTTAGGTGCATCTCTTGTATAGCCTTTTGATGATGGAATCACAGGATGCTAGTCTTTTATGCATCTTATGTTTATTAGTTTTGCTATTTAGAGCAATTTTATATCCATGAAGTATGCATTTCTTTTAATTATTATCAAGAAACATTGTTCTAGTATTCCTAGTTGGTGAATTATCTTGTGTTTGGTATTGGTAAGCGGGATTTTACTGAGAATTCCCAAGTTTTTTGCATGGTGCTGATATAGTTATTCTTTAATTCTTGTGGTATATATATGATCAAGTACGTGTTGCATCTGGCAACAAAGAATATCCCATTGACCCCATAGTACATTGATGTGATATCATTACCGTAGTATGATACTGAATCTATCCATATATTCTGCAGTGTTCATATTCTTTGATGCACATCCAGTCAGACATTTCCTCTTTTTTTTTTTTTCCCCCAAAACATTTCATGAATGACAAGAAGGGGTATAAGGAGCAACCCCAAGATCAAATACATAGGCAATGAAGATTAACTATATATTCTAGTATGCTATCTAAGTCAACTGTGCTATGACCTTTAGTCGATACCCAAACACAAATATTATTGAACAATTGATTTCCCAAAAAAAGATGGGTAATTACTGGACTAAAAATCTCTTACTTCTGTTGTGTTCTTTAGGCAGGGTCTCATCCAAAGCTGTTAACCACTGAACCATTTGTGATTTCCTCTCTAACCAATCTTATCATGCACAGATTGACTGCGACAAGACCATCATGGTAACCTTAAAACTTGATGAGAAATTGCAGGATGGATCAGAGTGTGCTTTTCAGGTTTAACATTTTTGCACTCTTTTATTTGTTAGCTTATGACAATTTTTTCTTTGGTGTGATAAAACAGGTATTTAGTTTTATTATTTATTGATGTCCTTCAGTGTGCTCTTCTTTATACAACTCTGTATGGAGAAAGAAGAATCAGAATTTCGACCCTCTCTCTGCCTTGCACCACCATGCTGAGCAATCTATTTCGCTCGGCTGACTTGGATACCCAATTTGCTTGTATCTTGAAGCAAGGTGCTGATTCATCACACAGTTCATTGTTCTGTCCAGATTTTCAAATTTATCTATCTCTATGCTGCTGTTAAGCTCTTTCTTTTTTTCTGCTTTTTGTAAGGGATCTTAATGAAATTTATCCCTGTTCTGTGCATTCACTTGGGTAACAGTGATCTTGGCACAGTTATGTTCACATATAAAATATTTTCGACTTGTAAATCTTATTGATAACTTGGGCTAAATTCCGTAGATAGTTCCTAAATTAATAAAAGTGTTGATCCTTTAATATGCTTGCACCTTTTTAGTGCCTGAACTTTTCTATATGTATCAAACTAGTCACTGAAGCAATAACAGTTAATTTCTTGGTGGATAGTTGCAGAATCTTGACTCCTGTTCTCCAATGCCCTTTTATTAATGACTTTTTCTAACTCGGTCAAAAAATAAATTCTCCAGTACTTCAGGAACCAATTTGGTAAAAGAGGTGGAGTTTATGGACTAAACCAAATAAACACCTGAATAAGCACTGCAGAACACCCTCTAAACCAATGCAAACAAAAAAGAAGGCACTAAATTGGGATTCATGGAATCATTTAGGGATATATATTGGTAGTTTATCCTGAATCAAATTTTTTAATCTTCTCTTTTGATTTGATAACATGCTCCTTCTCCACACTTCTCCATCTCCCTCTGGGTGTTTGCATATGTTCATGTATAGGTGGATGGGTGAGTGTGCTGCAAATTATCTGTAAAATGCAGTGTGGTATTACCTGTTAACTGTTAGTAACTTTCATCTTTTTCTATCAGAGAAGCTAATTATTTTGTTCAAAATTGTATTGTCTGCAGCGGCTAGTGAAATTCCTTGTATCCCACTCTTACAAGTCAGGGAGCAGATGACAAACCTTTGCATTAATATTCTGCATTCATATCGTAAATTTTGTGCTACAGTATCATCGTCCGGGCAACTTATCCTTCCTGAGGCACTGAAGCTATTGCCTCTCTACACCCTTGGTAAGCCCCATGTTTAACATCCATATGACTTCAGATTGCTGATGCCTTTCTTAGAGGAACTTCAACTTGAATGGATTAGATTGATGAGTAGCAGACTAATCTAGATTATTTTAATTTTCAGCCTCAGGGCGAAGCTGATCTTAGACTAGACCATATTTTTTGCTTATGGTAGTCGCTTTATCTATTTACTTTTCTGTAGAAATTCTTCTTGAACTGTTACCATGTTTGTTAGTTCTGTTTCTCTTTTCTCCTTCATAGTACAAAATTTATTATAGTTATCGTAAAGAATATTGAGTTAATGAAAGGAAACAAGATTGATAATTTGCAGTTTGTAGACATTCCTATACCTATAAATCAACAAGTTATTATACATGTGGAAGTCTTGATTAATGTTCCTAGGATTATTTGCTTATTTCTTGTGTTGGATAGCATCTCTCTGTTTCCTTTTTCCCCCTTTTCTTTGTCACCTCTGCCTTTGTTGTCTCTCATCTGCTTTTTTTTTTTTCTCCTGGTGAACTGTCATCTGCTTGGAAAATGCTCTAAATTCATTTAAAATGGTATTAGAGCTGATACTTCCTTTTATTGTCATTTTTCCAGCAT
Source organism: Cordia subcordata (assembly GCA_028554755.1). NCBI lineage: Eukaryota > Viridiplantae > Streptophyta > Magnoliopsida > Boraginales > Cordiaceae > Cordia > Cordia subcordata. The sequence goes on from JAPTOF010000023.1 coordinate 9,903,291, forward strand.
TGTCGAAAAGCACTGGATTGCGAACCGATGCTCGTATTGATCATAGGTCCTACTGGATCAATTATGTTTCCTCTCTTTCTACCTCGTTGGCGGTCCCATTAGTATATCCTCGTATGATAAGTATTCATGACCTTGACCCAAAGGTATTGGCTAGATCATGATTTCATGTAATTAGTGTTCTTAATATGCATCTCACTTTTTCTTTGCTTATTTAACTTTATGTTGACAGGATAACGATTCCCTTGTTCCTGACTTACTTCCACTCTCCAGTGAGCATGTCACTGATAATGGGATCTACCTTCTTGAGAATGGAGAGGATTGTCTCATTTATGTTGGGAACTCTGCAGATCCTAATATTATGCAACAGTTGTTAGGCATTTCTTCTATTGAAGAAATTCCAGCACAGGTATTTTTCTGCATCTACACCTTTTTCGACTACACTCTCTTGCAACTGTAATTCCACCTTGAAAGTGGTGGCACTGAAGCTACAACATCGGTTTGTTAAGGATCTCAGATTGTTTGTCAATACATGGTTTAAGCACGGAAAATTCTTTCCTTAACTAAAGATGAATACTTAAAAAGAATGTCAAATATCCTATTATAAAAGAACGACTTGTACTGCATCTAGTGGTGATAAAATTATGCCACTAGAGAGAAAGTAACTAGATAAAAAGTAAACTTCTAAGCAAATATGAGATTCAGACACTTACTGTGTGTTGTATCAGAATACTAATTTCTTTGACTATTCTACTTTGGCCTATGAAATGATCTGGTATCCAATTAATTAAGGAAACAGTGGAGAAAGGTTCTAGTTTAGGGTGGAGAAAAGCAAATTTGAGTTTGTCTTGTTTTTTGTAAGTCCTCTCTGAGTCGAATAGAATCTCACTCTATGAAAACCCGAGCATATATGCTCCCCTCCAGTACAACTTTCGCATCTTCTTCACAACCAGACCGACCGTCGTCCTTTCTGTCATCAACTTTGGAAATTGAGCACCAGGGCAAATGGCTTACATGTGACTAGACAATAAAGCACAGGAAGAAACTGAAGATCCAATCTAAAGCTGATTAAAGTTCATTGTTCTTCCTCTACTGAATATGGGGAACAGAGATATTGCCATATCCCGAACTGTAAATAGGTTAATGCATTGATGCAACCTATTTAGCAGAAGCATCCAACGTACATTTTGCTGCCCAAACTTATGTGAATCGCATACATTCTACTGTTGGTCGATAAGTAAACGGGATGATGGAGACCGTGGGTTAAGTTCTCTTTCTAGCTTCTCTGTGTTAGTTCATGATTTAGTCGACGGAACAATTTTTTGTGTTGAATGAAAAGTGCGTCAGCGAAGTGTTTTGCCGGGATATCTTCTCCTATAAATCTAATAATACACCCCCTTTCGCCTTTCAGTTTGTATTGCAGCAATATGACAATCCTTTGTCAAAGAAGCTTAATGACGTCATAAATGAGATTAGGCGCCAAAGATGTTCTTACCTTCGGTACGTTTCTACACTCCCTCTCTTTATCTCTCTGTGTCTTAGACCTGTTGATCTCGTCTCCTTGCAGCTGTCTTTTCCTTGACTTCAATTAATTTGTGTCTTCCGTGACTTACATTATTGAAACAGCTTTTTGATGATGTAATAATTTTGAAAATGTCATTTGCAGCTTGAAGTTGTGCCAGAAAGGAGATCCTTCTGGTTAGTTTACACTATTAATTTCTTTTTATGGCTCGTAGGTTGTAGCATCAATATAACTTTTGTAACTTTAAACCCCCAATGTCAAGTTCCATTGATTAATTTACCTGTATTGCATTGTGTTTTACGTTTCAGGAGCACTATTTCTTTCTTATTTGGTGGAAGACAAGACTCCTATGGGGCTCTCATATGTCGAGTTTCTTGTACATGTTCATCGGCTGATTCAAAATAAAATGCCTTGAAATACTATTGGTGGAGTATCTCATTCAGATTGAATTTTTTATAGAGGAGCAGAAAAGCAAGCTGAAGTTACTTTTTGGTTGCTCCAGTATTAAGTCCATACTTGCTCAGGATGACTTCCAATTTTACAGTGCTCTCTTCTGAAATATTCGTGTCACAAACCAGTGAAAAATGGAATTTTGTAAGGAGTGACATCATTGGATAGGTTTAGTGTTGTAAATTTTGGAATCTTGATTGAATCAGAAAAATGATTAGGGAGAGAGATGAGTTCAAAAGATTCACCACTTGTGTTTTTTGTGCTTCTCTCATTCTCTTCACACCCTTGACGAGCATTTTGTCTATTTCCAATTGCTGCATTTATTATCGTCCTCTGTGCATTTATTATCGTCCTGTATTCAAGAGGGGTTACGAATTTGAATACTAGAGTTTTTATTCTGACATTCTACCACTAAATTTCAACCGTTTATATTACTCAAAAATTTTAAAATTTTACTTTACTTCTCATGATTTAAAATTTGAAAAATCAAATAATTGATTGAAAATATGTTACTAAAATATTAAAATAAGTATTAGTTAGAAGAAATCTTAATCTTGGGAAGTCCATGAGACCACGATTCAGTGATCGAAGGCTACCATTTACCGTCATCAGTAAAGACAGCATTCGGCACAATCAATCCCTCCCTACCAGACTCGTGAACTTCTTATTCTTTCCTTAAATCTCTGAACCATGCGAAATAAAATAGGAGATTGATACAAGAAAAATGTTTAAGCACCTCCTCCGTTATCCATCGCAATCCCGCACCTAGGCTTCATGGCAATGGACATGCGATATCAACAATTGGGCAGCAAATGACATTGAATCCCAAACCACTTGCTCTTAAAAAAAAAAAAAGAACAGACAAATGAAGCGTGCATGGAAAACCAACTAAACCTGAATACCAAAAAATTAGAAAAATCCAATCAAATCCAAAAATCGTATATATCTTCAATAAACTCTTGTATCTCAAGCAGAACAAGCCAAAACTTCAGCTAGATAAACCTACTTTAATCCGATACTTGCAAAATTAAGAAAAGCACATAAATAAGCTTAAAAGAGTTTCTATCACATAATTCTAAGCTCCAACAACTTCAGTCTCTCCCTCGGCCATTGTCTCGTCAGCTGGCCTCTCCAACTTCACCCCAACATCTTCTGAATAGTCGCCATGAACCTGTAACAATGTAACGGCATAGTATTAGGGTTTAAGCACGGACCAATTATTGTCAGTGTAGTACAATAAACATTCCTACAGAAAGTTACACGATATCAATGCTTCACACAAGCAAAGTGCAGCTCAACTAGTCAGACGGAATTATTAGCATGTGAAAATGAGGAAAGATGTTGAAACAAGGAGAGTTTGCGGAACATGCCTCCATAAGCTTTCCAAGATCAAATTTGGGTGCCTTCAGAATCTTGACTTTCCTGATGTAAACATTCTGTAGAGGGAAGATGCTAGAAGTTGCCTTCTCAATCTCTCTTCCAATGGATTCAGGGATGAACTTATTAACCAATCCCTTCAAATCACATGAACTGGCCTGGTTCCTCATGATCTCAACCATTTTTCTACGGATCTGCCAGAATAAACACCAGTCAAGCAACAATAACCTACATATGTAATGGGAGAACATATGTTGCTTCTCACTGTGTCTGCAGGACAGGTGAGAGTCAAAATGATAGTCATGCAGTTAGACAGCATGTGCAGTCTAACAATAATGGAGGAATATTAGCTTTCACAAACCTGACGAATCTGGCTGGATTGAGCATAACATGTCCTCTTCTGTTGATTTGCACGCTTCTTTGTAAAACCAATGCAGAACATCCTGAGGGTGTAGTTGTCTGTGGTTTTCACATCGACATGAGCCTCAATCAATGTCTGCCACTTGCGAACCAAAGATCTCAACTTGTCTGTAGTGAAATTCATTCCCTGAAAATACAAAGCAATTAATTGTTTATATTCCAGCTAGGGAACCAAATTTTTTTACTCAACTACACTGTTTTACGATGGTTTCCTCCCTACCCAGAAGTTGGTAAGGACATTCCTCCCTTGAACATCTTCCGCTCTCAACCTGATCTTTCTGAAGGCCTGATCTTCATCCTTCTGAAGATCAGCCAGGCTAACCTCAAAGACTCTGTGTTTGAGTCCTTCTGAAGCAATCTGATATAAAAACAAAATTCAAACGTTACAACTTATCAAAATCATGTACGTAATCAAAGCATCTTTTAATACAAATCTCAAACACGGTAGCTAGTCAACTTCCAAATTTTAATGAACTCAAACACAAACTAAAATCCATTGAAATCGCAAGAGGTGACCACATTAGAACAATACACGAATCTCTACACATTTGGATCTTCATACCCGTTATTCTTTCTCATTTATAATCATTTCTCCTAATTAAAATTCACAGCTCCACAACCAACCAAACAAGGGGTAGAAACTCAAAACAAAAATAAGAGTGATAGATGAATGACACCCCAGTTAAATTTGAAACTAACTAAGCCACAATCAATTCGCACTAAACATTTTTTATAGTTATCTTTCTCAACTATCAACCCTATCATGTTTTGCTGCCATTAGCCACAACCATAATCAAAATAGGACTTGAATATAGACAAAAAGTAGTGAATATGACAAAATGAAGTCAGAAACGTGAAATGCACCTTGGTACCCTGAGTCCTGGTGACAAGAGTCTTGCCGATGTTTTTCACCTCGAAGACTGATGGTGCCTTGATATCATACCAATCCTTCTTAGCGAAGGGGTCGACCCTATAAAATCACAACACCCACCAAACAACACCAACAATACATAGAATCACGCAATGGTAACGGAAATAAACAATGATCTTCTATGAGAAAATTTTTAAATATATATATATAAATAAAAGATTCAATAATACTGCACAAAAAACAACATGCCAACATTGTAATCTAGACTTTACAGTTGCCAACAGATCAAAAGTAGACTTTTTAAAATTAAGCATTTAGCTCATGCTGCTCTTCTGTTTTCATCTAGATAGTACAACATATGAAGCACCATGTACAACCTCCAGAGACTGAAACTTTGTTTTGTATAGAGCAATAACAATACATTAGAATAAACCAGTGGTACATAAAGTAGAATAAGTTGTACCTCCGTAGCTAAAAAAATATGAACAGAGATAACAGCAAAGAGAAAAAAAACAAGAAAATGGATACTTACGCCTTCTTCTTTCCTCCCTTCTTTCCCTTGGAAATCCTCTTGTTCTTTCTGTTTCAAATGGCAATACAAAATTAGGAAACAAAAAAAAAAAAGGAAATTATTGGCATAAAAAAAAAAATGAAAGAATAACATGCATACTCATAAATAACAATGTTAGAAGAAAAAAGCAAATGAATCAAGAGATGGAGAGAGAGAGAGAGAGAGAGAGAGAGAGACCCGACGGCCATGTCGCAGAGGATAGATTAGTTTCTCTCTCGAGGGTTTTGTTATCGGCAAAGCACAGAGCAGGTCGAAGAGAGTGTTTGTGAGCGTGTGCTTTTTGTAGAAGAGAAACCCTAATGGCCATTCGACAGAGCTGCTTCTATGTTTAAATAGGCACATTTAGCTTGGGCTTTTCCTTTAGTTCAATTGGGCCAGATGGGCCCAATCTTTACTTGGGCTTTCTGTTTTTCCAGTTTAGATTCACCAGTTTGGGTGGCAATCCAAATCAAGCAAGTTCCTTTGTCATGTGGGGATATTTTTATAGGCTTTGTTTAACCCAACGTTTAGAGCCCATTTGGATTTGCTTATATTTTGTATAAACAAGCAAATAGGTAGGTACTTATAAGTAGTAATAACGTTGTTAAAATAATTAAAAAGAATCTTTCATCAGTAAATGTGATACTTTTCTTATGTTTTCAAGGTTTTCAAGGGTAAGGGAAGTTTTTTATTCGGTCGAACTTTATTATTTATAAGCATTAAGCTTGTAGACCAAAAATAAAAAGGTTTTTCTTTTCCCCTTTGCTCGTAAGCTACTTTACTAAAAACTTATCAAACATATAGCTTTTTTCTGTCTCTTACAAGCGAGTTTAACTAACTTATAAGTAAAGCCAAATACTCTCTTACATACTTAAAAGTATTTTTTGAGAGTTTCAAAAATAAAATTAATTTGTTTGGCTCATTTTTTAAATAACTTCCAAAACTAACAAAAAGATGAAAAGCCAAAAGCATCAAATAGGAGCTTATCAAAGGGAAAAAAATGCAAAGGTTTGTTCAATTAGTGAAATTTTATTTTTTGTTTCAAAAATATCACTTCATATTTTTTAAAGTCCAATATTATCTTCAAGATAATTAAAAGCTTCACAACAAAAATACAAAGCTACATAGTTAATAGCATTTATTCAATAATATTTTTATGCTCTACAATTTTGTTAGTTGAAATTTCACAATTAAGTCTTGCCTGTCAAAGAAGATTTGGAAGGTTATAGATGCCTTAGATTCCTAACTTTCAAAATGTAAGAATTAGGCACTTGTATGATGCGGACTAAAGATTCTAATGATTAAGTTAGTTGAAAAAAGGTTAGACAATTAGCAACTTTTTACTTCATAATATTTTTAACTAAAACTTTATATTTAACAACTAAAACTCCTTAATTAAGCAAAGCATATTAAACTCTTATTTTGCCGTAATTTGCCCACACGCATGATTTGATGTACCCCATAAGGACAAAGAGTGCAGGGGTCAACACGATGCGTGATTCCTAACTAGACGTATCTTTGACCTAACGGCTTCAAGCACAACTTACATTCAAAGACTTGATGGTTCACGAGATTTTGCAATTCACACAAAGTATTGTATTTCACTATGTGTTTTCATCCATGCAAGAGTTGAGATGTCTACTGCCGATAGTCATTTTTTCAGTTGAGAAAAAAAAAAAAAAAACCATTGCCCAAAGCCATGTTTTGCAAACAGGGAAAGAGAAGGATTAATCTCTTCAGCTTTATCACCTAGTCAGTCCACTCGATTTCTTGTGGCTTCTAATCCTAAATATTTCACCTAATCACTTGGTTTCTTTTGGTCTGTAATCCTATATACCACTATTGAACCCTTGATACTATCCACAAGCAAAGGGCATTGTGCACCTAAAATTATAGAGCAGATGAGTTTTAAACTCTTTTTGGGCTGTTTAATATAAGTGGAGAAATATGAGCTAGCGTTTGAGGAGGTAGATAATGTTATCGCCATATGTATAAAAATTCAAAATTATAAATATTTATACTATTTCATCATAGTTGTATGAATGAATGATTCATAATGTTTAACCAATACTTCGCAACTTGAGAATTGAGGTAGGATGGGTTATAAATGGAGAATTAATTAATTAAATGAAAAAAAGAAAAAGAAAAGGAAGAGCATGAAAAGTGGGCAGGCTGTGAGTCCCCACAACATTTTTTTTTAAACACTGAGGGCCTCCGGGTCAGGATTGGTGGACTTTGAAAGCGCGTCATGATTAAAATCTCGTCGTCCAAAAAATCTCAAAATAAAACCCAAAAAAAAAAAGAGAGGAAAAAAAAAAGAAAAAAGAAAAACAGAAGCCTCGTCTTCCTCATCACCGAAGAGAGGGGGACCTCTCTCTCTCTCTCTCTCTCTCCATTTCTTTGTTGTTTCTCTCAGCTCCGCGCAGCATCATCACCATTGCTCTTCCCGGCAGATCCCATCTCCACCGTCCAAAATGATCACAATTCCATACCTGACGGCCTTGACCACCTTCTTCAGCTACGTCTTGCTCTTTGCTTTCGGCCAATTACGTGACTTCTTCCGTAAGACCATTGATTGGTGGCACGCCAGCAATCTTCAGGTACTTTTTATTATTATTTTTTTATATAAATTTCTTTTTATGCCAATGTATTTTTTTTTCTTTTCAAAATGATCTTAATTTTTTCTTTTTTTAAATTTCTATGATGGCAGGGATATGCACCGATCTGCTTAGGGCTCGAGGATTTCTACATTCGCCGTTTGTATCTTCGTATTCAGGTGCTGATTAATATTCTATTTATTGTTATTATTGTTATTTGCTCTTATTTTTTGTTGTTATTATCACTGTGAGCTTCTTTTTTGTTTAAAGTTTAATTATATGCTCTCTAAGATTTTCTTTTTTAGTATATCTGTTATGTTTACATTGCGTAATTTTCTTGTTTGTTTAGCATGAAAAGGCAATGGATAGATAATGTTAGTGTCCTTTTTTGTTCTTTTTCTTTCTTCCTCCTGCTCCTCCATTTGCCATCACACAGGACCATTTGCTATCACGCCAGGCAATTTAGAGCAGATTTGCTTAACTGAACCTTCCTTCAGTTTATAAAGGAAGTACCGATCATCATCAATATTTCTTATCCTGGCTGAAAGGATAACCAACTTTTTTGCCAGTCACCTCTACTTATGAAATCATTTTTCTTTACCACGGATAAGGTCGGACTTGTTCCTTTCTATTTGTCCAGGAATGACAATGACCTATCGGCTATCTCTACTGTTTTGGCCTAGTGTTGGTTTCACCCTTTTGTCCTTGATGTTTTCTTATTTGTATTTCTTATGGTGTGATGAGGCTTTAGTCTTACTCTCTTGGACATTGACTAGTCAATGGAGCATACACGTTAAAGTTCACCTTAAGTTAAGGAACACGGTACAGCAAGGAAAATAAGTAGAGTAGCATATAACGTAACGAAATTACTTGAAAAAGAGAAAGATCCTCCAAGTATTTATAGAAATTATCCATCTTTCGTTCACTGTAATAAATAATTTAAAGATACTGTGATTTAGCAGAGGTAAGCCTAACATGGATGTTTTAACCATCTAATTGATGGAATCACCAGAGCTAATGCAATTCTCACTTGGAAATTTGTGATGGTTATATTTCTGCATTATGTTCACATTATTTATGCTACCCTTGTTGTAGGATTGTTTTGGACGACCAATATCAAGCTCTCCTGATGCTTGGTTTGATGTGGTGGAGCGTGTCTCTTATGACAATAACAAGACATTAAAGTGAGCTAACTTGCATATTCACAAAATGTTTTTCTCTTTTCATATTTCACATGCTGACTTTTTGAGACTTCACAAACACATTGGTTTGCACAAGTTTTCTCGAGTCAATTATGGAAGGAAGCAAAATGCTTTATCCATTTTCTTTTTTGGTTGTGTTCGTGATATCAGGAGGACGGCGAATACCCGTCGGTGCCTTAACCTGGGATCTTATAATTATCTCGGGTTTGCTGCATCTGATGAATATTGTACGCCTCGTGTGATTGAGTCCTTGAAGAAATTTTCCTCAAGCACGTGCAGTGCTCGTGTTGATGGAGGTAACTACTTAGGCTAAACATTTTACTGGTCATTGTTATTTATTGCTGAAAGAAACAATTGCTCTACTTATACTATGGGTGGGCAAGGAAATTGCTCTTCTGTTGGTTAACCACTAATAGGGATTTGTAATCAGGCACGACATCAATTCATATGGAACTGGAGGAGTGTGTGGCAAATTTTGTTGGCAAACCAGCTGCTTTAGTTTTTGGAATGGGCTATGTAACAAATTCAGCCATTCTTCCTGTTTTAATTGGAAAGGTACATCCACACACTTAGGCACAATTACTTTATAGTGCAGTTATATGTGTGACGTTTTCTCATTTCATTTGGTCTCCTGCAGGGAGGTCTAATTATTAGTGATTCTCTCAATCACAATTCCATAGTAAACGGTGCCCGGGGGTCAGGAGCTACTATTCGTGTTTTTCAGCATAACAGTAAGTTTTTGTAAGTTGAGCAAACTTTAGCTTGCATTATATGATTTATTTTTCTCATGCATATAATTTTGTTGCACCATGTATTTAGCACCATCTCACTTGGAGAAAGTTTTGAGAGAACAAATTGCTGAGGGACAACCCAGAACACACAGACCTTGGAAGAAGATCATTGTTGTGGTGGAGGGTATATACAGTATGGAAGGAGAACTGTGCAAACTCCCTGAGATCGTCGCTATATGCAAGAAGTACAAGGTAGCACATCTTCTCGCTGGCAACTCTTATATCCTATGCTTCAGACACCTTAGTAACTGCTTTCATGTTGCAACTTTATTCTCTTGAAGAATGTTAACTGCAAATCAGCACTTATTTTATTCTACTACTTTTATTTGTTCTAATACGGGCCTGTTTGGATTGGCTTTTTTTTTTTTTTTTGGAAAAAGCGCTTTTTTCTTGAAAAAGTTGCATTAAATTTGCAATAACTATTTGATTTGGCTTCCAAAAAAGCTGAAACTTGAAAAAAAGCTCAAATACAGCTTTTTTTAGAAGCTAGAATTTTCAGCTTCTCAAAGAAAACTGTTTTTCAAAAGTTGTTAAAAAAAGCGCTTTTCAAAAAAGCCAATCCAAACGGGCCCTATTTTTATTTGTTCTCCGTGGCTTATCTTTTGAATTAACCCTGAGAACCTTAATCCAGTTTACCTCTAATGTAAATCATTGTCTTCTTGTGACAGGCATACGTCTACTTGGATGAGGCCCATAGCATTGGTGCAGTTGGAAAAACTGGAAGGGGAGTTTGTGAACTTTTAGGAGTTGATACTGCCGATGTGGACGTCATGATGGGAACTTTCACAAAATCCTTCGGATCATGTGGTGGTTATATTGCAGGATCCAAGGTTTCTCTCCAATAACACCTGTCTTTATGGGCATGCTACTTCATTTTTTATGAAAGTATTTGTTTTTGTGGCAAGTGTGGATTAACTTACATATACACTTGAGAACTATCCTAGCATTATAAACTTGAGGATGAAGGGGCACCCAATATTTATAGCCATAAAATAATAAATTCTCTTTTGGACTATGCAGCATTATCAGTAATACCCTATATTTCTCATTGCAGATATCCTTTAGCTGCAGTTGTTGATATTCGCTTAGTCAGATCTATTTGTACATTCTCTCTTTCATTTTCTGCAATTAACCTTACAAACTTTCACCTTCAGGAACTTATTCAGTATTTGAAGTACACTTGTCCTGCTCATCTTTATGCTACCTCTATATCCCCTCCAGCCGCTCAACAAATCATCTCAGCAATCAAAGTTATTCTGGGAGAAGATGGTTCTAATAGAGGTTGGAATATCCTTTGTCTTTGATTGCTTTAGGTGTACTGTTGTAGCTTGTGTATCTGATTGGTGGATTTGTTACTGATGAGAGAGCTACTTCGTGAATTAGGGGCTCAAAAACTAGCACGAATTCGGGAGAACAGCAACTTTTTCCGGTCTGAATTGCAGAAAATGGGATTCGAGGTTCTTGGGGATAATGACTCTCCTGTAATGCCCATAATGCTGTATAATCCAGCAAAAATTCCTGCTTTTTCGCGGGAGTGTCTCAAGCAGAACGTAAGCTTCCTGGTGATATGCAATCTAGAGTTCAATTCCTTGCTTATAGTTTTCCATTCCAATCTTGTTCTCTGGTGTTGCACAGGTGGCTGTCGTGACAGTGGCTTTTCCAGCTACTCCTTTACTGCTGGCGAGGGCACGCATCTGCATTTCTGCTGCTCACACGAGGGAAGATCTTCTCAAAGCCTTAGAGGTCAGTGTCCATTCATATCATTGGTCCACGCCTTATATTCTCGCACTCTCTCTAATTTTTGGCCGAACTTGTCTTATCATCGCTAGTATTTTCGGCGGCTAATTTTCTTTCTTCAACTTGTTTCATTTTTGTCAGGTCATCAGCAAAGTTGGTGATCTTGTAGGAGTAAAATATTTCCCAGCTGAACCCAAGAAACAGCAGCTAGAGGATAGCAAAGTCAAGCTATTAGAGTGAACAAAGTGTTGTTTTGGTGAGATAGTTTTGAAGAAGGATTCAGATTTGTTGTACTGCCTTATTTATATGCTGGCTCTAGTTTATTTTTTAACCCAACATTTTTTTAGCCCATCTTCTGTACATAAAAAGTTGTAATTTCTTAACCTTGTCGTGCGGCATTATTGAAGATTACTCATAGTTCAATTACTCAATTGAAATTTTGACCGAGAAATTATGTAGATGTATCGAGGCCATTAGCAGATATATTTAGCAATTTGGGCTAGGGTGACTTATTTTATCAATTTAAGTAAACAGTGACATTTTTTTGGTGGCAAATATAATTGAAAATCAATTTTGATCTTATTATCAAGCTAGAGGATGGTAGATAAATATATTTACAGCTTCGTAACTGTGCCAATATTTGGGACAAAATGTTATCCTTTTAAAGTTATATTTAGATTGTTTTTTTTTTCCCTTTTTTTCTAAATATCAAGAACAAGAACACATCTTATACAGATATCAATATAAGTACAAGAAAAACAAATATCAACGTAGTACAATAAATGAAAAACAACACTATAGTTCTGATAGAATCTCTTTTTTTTTTGGGGGGGGGGGTCTAAAGCTTGTAGAATCTGACTGAAATTAAATTTGTTGTGAAATTGTAAATTATCAATTTGGGGTTGATATAGAAAAAAACCCAGAGAAACAAGACTATGGACCAATTCTAAATTAAAAATAAATAAATAAAAGGGTTATAATGAAGGAGAATATTGGGAAAAAGCGAAAGTATAAAAAGAGTGGGGTTAGAAAAAAATCATAATTTTCATTTCTGTATTTGTGCGAAGAATCTTTTATTTTTAATTTTACTTTAATCAAATTTAATCTAGAAATACGTCTGTTTTTCCTTCGCAATATATGGCAAAATTTTCTGGATAATGTTTCCAAAAGAAGGTTACATAATAGAGAGGATGTTTCACGTGAAAGTTGAGGAGTAATGAGGCGATGACGTGGAGACAGAGAAAGACAAACACGTGGAACATACAGATCCATCTCTGGTACTATGTAAGGAACAGCTCACTTCTTTTTTTAAGATTTGTTTGGATTAATTTTTTTTAAAAAAAATTTATTTTTAATAATTTTTGACAAAATTTATTTAAAAAGTTAAAAATTTTATTTTATTTTCAAAAAATTAATTTTAGCCTAAGTTACAAAGAATTATAGTTTTTAAAAATCATATCAAATAATTATTATAAAAATAATATAATTCTTTTTATTTCTTAAAAACCAATCCAAACGACCCCTTGCCTCCGGAAACGAGACGAGAGAGAGAGAGAGAGAGAGAGAGAGAGAGAGAGAGAGGGAGCAGAGAGGCCCTTCCCATTTCTCCAGTCTACACACACTACAATGTGCGTTCCTACCTAAACAATCTCCCCCAATTTCGTCTCCCTCTATCTCTCTCTCTCTCTCTCTATATATATATATATCTATATATATCTCTCTCTATATATACGTGTGTTAAGTATATATATATATATATATATATATATATATATATATATATATGCATGTATGAGCCACTGAGGAGTGAAGATAAACAAGGGCATTATTGATTGGAATAATTGGGTGAATGGAGGGAATGGAGACGGAGACGGAGACTAATGGCGGCGGCGCTGCTGTGGCGACTAAAAGGCAGCGCCGTCCGAGCGTCCGCTTGGGGGACATTGGTGGCGGCGTTGCGGCCGCCGGAGATGCCCACCACCTCCACCACTTCTACTACTCCGACAACCACCCGCCGCGGGGCGCCACCAAACCCCAGTCTAAGTCGCGGCCGCTCCGCAACCCCAGATCAAGTAAACAAACCCTAGCTGATGATGTTAATATTAACAACAACAACAACAACAATAACAACGGCAACGGCAACAATAAGAAGAAGAAGAAGACTAGTTCAAGTGGTGGCAGTGGAAGTCTTGAAAACGATGAGGACGCCAAGGAGGGAGATTTTGGTGGTGGAGGTGACGGAGTCGCCATTGGGAGCTCCAACATTAGGGGTGATTTGAAATCGAAACGAGGGCTAACCAATGCCAAGGGAGCTAGGTCCAATTGGGCTTCTTCTACATTGAATCAAAACCACAAGTGTGTCGATGATGGCACTAATCGAAATTTCGAGCCCCTGAATTCTGATGAGGAGTTGTTGGAGGAGGAGGACAAAGAAGACCACCAGCTAGTGGATGATGATGATAATGCTAGCCCAATGCATTCGTTTGACAATAATGATAATGGCAACAATCATGACACTGTTAATGATAATGGGGTTCATAGAGAAAGGAGGAGAGGGATTCAGATTGTGGAAGAAATGGAGCCACCGAGTGATTTAAGGAATAATGGGGTGAGAGCGTGGCTGAACAAGCTGGGATTGGAGAGATATGCGCCGGTTTTCGAGATACATGAGGTGGATGCTGAAGTTCTGCCCTTGTTGACACTAAATGATCTCAAGGATATGGGGATTAGTGCGATCGGGTCTAGGAGGAAAATGTACTGTTCCATTCAGAAGCTCAACAAAGGATTCTCATAAGCTATGGAGCTGGTGATGTTGAATGTATTGGTGGTATACTACTAATTGGAGGAGAATTGGTTGGCTGCATCTTTGTTGCATAGTATAATGCTTTCCTTCAATAAGGCTTTTTTTTTTGTTTTTCGGTGCTCTTCTTTTGTGTTTGAGAGTTTTAGGTCCAATTTTGGTTTCCTCATGCAGCTTGGTGGTATATAATGCTCTAGTTAGCAATCATAACTTCTTGCTGATGTAGTCGTAGTCCGTAGTTGCAAAGGGTTATTAACTATTAGCAATGAGAGGCAGGTATTTTGGTTGAAAAAATAGTAGAAGATTACTGGTCTAAGTTTTTTCTCTGTTATTGACTAATCTTCGGTCCTTGATTTGATTGATTTATGCTTTCTTTCTTGTCCTCTTGTTGGAAAGGCAATGACCCTGTATTCTGTTGCTCTTTGGAATTAGTTTTCCTCTGCTCCCATTTTCCAGCAGGCAACAAAATTGTTTCTGTTATATTTCTGCTTCCTTTTGGATTGAATAGAGACCTCACCCATAAATCAAAATAATAAGAACTAAACCCACACCGGTTTTCCTCTTGCTGGATTTTCCCTAAGCATTGATATCGTTTTGAGCCAAGAGCCTAATTAGCTGCTCTTTTGTTTGGCTGTTTATTTGGGTAAAATCATACCGTGTTCCACTGTTACATTGCAGTAGAAGTCTGTTTATGTGGTTGCTTCAGCTGTATTTCTCATATTTTATTCTTTAATACCAGTGCATCCTATGACTTACTAATTAAAACGCTTCATTCTTGTTTCAGATAAACTGAATTAGATTTTGGCTTTAGGCCTTAGTCACATAGAAAAGCTATGCCAGAGCATTGAAATAGATTTTGGCTATATTGCATGCATATTTGATCATAAGAACCTTCATTACCCTTAGATTTGACTCGGAATGATATTGATTCTAGTCCTCTAGAGGTGTTGGTAAGTGATGATCAGAATGGTTAAAGTGTTTGGTTGTCTGCAAATTAGCTTGGTTGTCTTGTTTACAACTTTTCTTTTGTTATATAAGAAGGAAGATTAATTTCTAAATGTGCATATATCAGAATTGCAGGATACATCTTGTTTCAACTATGCAAAGAAAAGCCTGTGAAGTTGGTCTATGAGGGCTTCGAGTATAAAGTAGGAGCACCTATGCAACTTCTTTGTATACTGTGTGTGTGTGTGATAAGAAGGAAGCTTGAGTCTTCTACTTGCTTCCCTACACTAGAATGCAGTATGCTTCCTGTTTCAATTATGAGAAGACTTGAATTGCAATGTGCATCCTTCGTCAACTATCAGAAGAAAGCTGCATTGGTACAGAATTGGCTTTAAAAACATCATCTTTGTCTTCAAATGGAACGATGCTAATAGCAGTTTATGTAGAGGTTTGAATGCTCAAATTCAGTTGCTTTCCCCCTAATGGCTGACTAAACTTGTGTGAAATTGATAGATTCATTGAGGAATTTTGAAATAATATTGAATTACTCAATTTTATGGGGATGTGAGGGTTTTTTTTTTTTTTTTTGTGACAGGGAAAGCTGTATGATGTTTTCCACAAGTGCACAATATTCTCTTGCTTTTATGGCACTCGCTGTTAATGTAGGGCTTGAGTGCATCTTGTATTTTGCTTGTCCATAGTGATATATATCCATATATTTCTCCAAATTTCTTCTAAAACTTGCAATGGTTCCATGACTACGTCCAATTTGTTTACATATACTGTGTTTTGTAAACCCCATACTGTGGACATCCTTACTCTAAAGATGTCATAGAGTTGCAGGGAGGTGAATTTCTTCCCATATTGCTATTAGTCTTTGAGTCCAGAGAATGTCTAGCAATTGATGTTTGGAATCAGTCAGAAGATTGAAAATCTCGGGGCATTTGATGCAAGTAAACTTTCTGCGTTTAAATATGTTTGCTATTTTGCTCGAGGGGTGGCAATTATTTCGCCACTTGTTTTCTTGTTATATTGAATAAAAAAGTGTTCATCATTTCACTTTGTACATCTCTTTTCTGTGCAATACACGAGTACTTGCGTGAAACAAATGGCAGGGTGGGGGGTATGATGCTGACCTCAAACATCTGCCAAATATTTCAATAAATGTTTATTGATCAGGAGAATGGAGTGAAGTGGATGTCCTTTTGTGTTTCGTTTCTTTCATATTCTGCCAGAACCAATTGTTGAACCTTTGAAATTCTGGGTTTTTGATGTCCACAAACTCTGTGGAACATTTTGGTCAAGAGGGTTCGTTTTCTGCAGCCAAACCCGGCCCCTTTCGTTTTCTTTAATTAAAAACCTTGCCTCCAAATCGAACAATTCCGTCTTTTGATTCCCAAAATAGAATGGGACCGTCACGTTCTACTTAGTTTTCATAATAAAAACTGGCATTGTGTATTTGTGTATGTTTAGTTAGTTTCATAATAGAATGGGACCGTCACCTTCTAGTTAGTTTCATAATAAAAAATGGCAGTGTATTTGCTCTCTCACTTATCTGGAAAATCAATGTAGTTTCTTCTTCTTTTTTTTTGGTCACGTCATCTATTATTTGGATCACATATGCATCTCGATCTATCCACCTTGATTGCAAATTTAGTTGCCCCTCTTTTGTTACGTGTAAGTAACTTGCAGCTTATGGAGTGAAATCTATAAAAAGAAAAAGGGCAATGAATAGCAACCATGCATGTAAGACATGGTTGACATCATCACTATCATACGTGATTCTTTTGACGTATGGTTCTAATTATCATCCAACAAAGATAACATTCTTGCCCCAAAACATTTCTGATTACAAGTTGCCATAATTGTGACTTCGTAGAAGAATATGATATGTTAGAGGTTAAGAATGCAAATCATTACCACTTCTGTGCTTATAACTAGCTACTACCCGGAAAACACTTGATGAGTGTCAAATTCACCAAAAATAAAATTTCTACTCTACCTCACTATTTGCGATAGTGGTGAAGGGTCGAATGTGCAGGAATTGGTTTACAAGATATAATTTTTATGTCAAGATACAAGAACAAGTGAAATACAAGAAGGGGATTGACAATTAAAATTAAATAAACAACAAATAAAAAAAAACTAAAGAACTAATAATAATAGATTAAAAATAGAGCAAGATAACTCAAAGAGAAATTAAATAGTTTAATGACTTAGCCTAGGGTGTATTCTCCGTATAGGCCTACAAATCTGATCCTAGATGCAAAGATGACTTTCGTTTATTTTGATAAACGGGTTACGATTGTCGGCATGGCCAACCTAATCCTTCCTTTCAGTTTTGATAATGGTTTAAGCCCTTCAAGATTTTTTTTTCTCTATTATATTATCGTCTTATCTATTAGACAGTCCAACTCCTGGAGATGCCCACAGGGTCCATCTAATGGTACCTTTATAGTTCTAAAAGTCGATTCTTTCGTGATAATCATCCACTTAGATTGTGTGTTTATACAGGAGACCTGACTACCACTTTTATTAGATTAACTAAATTAATCTATTTGAATACCCATCCTCAAGCAATTGAATAATCGCTGGCAACTTAAACAATCACAACACAATATTAATTCTTAAAATGGTAAATAAACAAATACCAAAATAAGAGTGAAAGGATAAAATTAGTTAGATTCCATAGAATTTTGTAGAACCAAAATTTGGATTAACCCTTGGCTAGAAAGAAGTTTAGTTTTCCATGGACATGGAGACGGTGCCTAAGAAAAAAACATGCTAAAAAAGTATTTTTTGAATAAAGTTTCACTCCCTATGAAACGTGCGTAGGAAAATATAAAGGAGAAATTTCTAACAAAAGTCCTTATCGAATAAGGAAAGAATGAAATAAAAATCTTTTAGAATTAATCTCCTTCATTTTTCAAAACATAGCAAGATCTCAACGCAATTTTTTTTTCCCCCAAAAATGCTACAAAAATATCTCTATGTACCGATCAAAGATCAGTCAAACCCAGTAGATTTCGTATGATACTTTTCAACGTGGCAGAATCAATTTTATTAACTACAAACACGTCCAAAAGCTCTTTGAATTCATATATAATGTTTCCAGTTCCTTTTTTCTAACATAATCATGCAAAAACACATAAAAAGCACCAATTAAGAAGTATCTAATTCCATAACTAAGCACAATTAACTATAAATCAAAGGCTTATTTCGGAGTTATCAATGCTGCCTAATGTCTAGATTTTTTGCTTTTTTGACATGGACTAAAACTCATTTCAAGGAGGATCACACTATGTATAAATTCCAAGATAAAAAAAAAAAAATGTGCAGTATAGTGGTATGCCACACGTCTTAACACATACTCTAATAGTTATGCATATTTGTAATACAAGAATAAGAATTCAAATATAGGTTGATCTTTGGGTATGATAAATCGTTACCAGTACGTTCGGTGGTATAACCCTTTTGGGCCACAGAGGGCGTAGATTCCGTAAAAGGAGCCATGGAATATTAATTACAAGATATATAATATTAGATCTAATCTAATTGTTATGCTAGAGTTAGGTTGCTATGCTCGGTAGTAAATGCGCCACAAGGGATTTGAATCCTACCTTTATTCTCGGACCTGAAGTGATCCATAACACTTACCAGACACCATGCCTCCCTTGAACGATTCCTCATTCCTCACTCTATATATTTACCCACCACCACCACCATCCCCCCACCTTTCTTAACTGATCCATCTGCTAAATTGCTATTATTTCTTAGTGATCAAACATATTCAAGATCCTAAAAAGTGGAAGAAAACACGAGAACCAAAGACATGCAGACGACCCAAGTACCTCATCATCAGAAAACTAGTAAGACGTTCTACGTTGCCCAAATCTTTCTGAGAGTTTTGGCGACCGCAGCAGCTGTGGCTGCTGCATGGATCATGTTAACCAGCAAACAAACTGCTGTTGTATATGGGTTAACAGTTGATGCAAAATATAGCTACTCTTCTGCATTCAAGTAAGTAAGATTCATAATAATCAAATCTAAATTGAGTACTGTTACATATACACATGCACACGTGTTTAATTAATAGAATGCATTGCATTGTTGATGCAGATTTTTCGCCTATGCAAATCTGATTGCATGTGGGTTGTCAGTATTATCGTTGTTGTTGGTAATCATTTTGATGATCGGTGGTGGTCCCAACGTATACTTTTACATGTTTGTGCACGATTTGGTAGTGACGATGCTGTTGATGGGGGCATGTGGAGCAGCAACGGCGATAGGATACGTGGGGAGGTATGGGAATAGCCACACCGGTTGGATGGCAATTTGTGGGCACTTCCGTGGCTTCTGTAGTCGTGTTACTGTGTCCGTCGTGTCTTCTTACTTGTGCGTCATTTTCTACCTCTGCCTCACTATCATCTCCGCTCACACATCAAGGCACATTCATCCCGTTTAATTATGAAGCTGTGTACATGCTCGATCCACAAGCCCGGCTCCTCTTGTGTATTGCACGGATTATACTCTAGTTATATTATATAACACCGGGTATTGCGTGCATGCTCAGGTGCGTTCATCCCCTGTATATGTTGTAATCAATTAAAAGAAAAAGTGCGTGTGCACTTTGTATTCTGCTAATTGTATTATTGCCTCTTGTTGTAACTCGAACAAATTCATGCATAAATATAAATCCTTAATTAAACAAACTAAAATAAGAATAAATCGGATTTCAAGAATTATATATACATATATATATGTGTGTGTGTGTATGTATTCCAAGTAAATTGTGAAACTAGCTTCCTGATTTGTAGAGTATTATGTGTCGAAGATTTCAACGTTTAGTTAAGCCATCAAGTTCGTCACGATCAGCAGGTTGTCACTTTTTTAAAAAAAATAAAAATAAAAAAATTAAATTTTGTAAATTACCACAATTATGTACAAATAAGGTTAACAGTCTCCCCAAATAGCAAGCTAGTAGTTTGTTGTACGAAATTCCCACATGCATGTATATATGTATGGGAGTTGGAGTCATTAAATAATAAGGTGATGAAATTGACTCATACCCGATACACTAGAAAAGAGAAGAACGGGCTTTTCATATGTATACATATATATATATATATATATATATAATATACACATTTATATTATGTATGTATATACTCAAAGTACATTTAAACGGTAGTTGATCAGAGTACGTAGTTGATTTAGGGACTAATATTAATTCATTAAACTGCAATGTATATATATATACAATAATTATAATTAATCAATTGTATTGTATTGATGTGCAACCGAAAACACACGTTGGAGGCATATAATATAGATTATATTAATGATCGATCACAATTAATTGATTGGCCTCAACATTAGGTATATAATAACTGAAACTTGGTTGCCACCTAATTAATATATTAATATTATGTACGTGATATATTCAAAATCAGAGAGCATATATCATCTCTGTTGTGCTAGTTGCTCCAATTAAATTAGTTGGAATTTGCACATCAAAAATGTGAAAATATATAGCTGTTATTTCCACTTATAGGCAACTTGGTACTTTATATTTTCTAATGTGTCTTCCCATATGTTGTGTTAAACATTGGCTAACCACATGAATAGTTCATGACCGTATAATTAATAGTTGATCATGAAAGGTATCTACCGGTCTTTTGTAAAATGTGTGTACAATAACTACTTACAATTATACAGATTTTAAAGCTAGCTAACAGCTTTTAACCTTTCTCGAAATTCCTCACATATATATCCAAAGTTCAATGCATTTTAAGCTCTTCAAATACAAATGCAAATCTAATTGAAAGGTCAAACACTAATATCAAAACAAAGTGATCATACTACAATCCAAGGTAACATACATTATATATATAAGCCACCAACCAAAGTATATATGTGATGGGCGTCGAAACCACCAAAAATAAATTCCTATCTCTTACCTTGCAATTTTAAATTGTGTACGCGATGAGAAAGGGTCGAGTCCACAGGGATTGGGAAATTATTTTATTCTAATTAAGGCAAGTAGATTACTCAACTAAGTCTCAACAACAAAGGGAGAGTTAAATACGAAATCAGTAAAATTAAGAAATCTGTCCAGAGCACTGGTCGTGCGGCGTGGGCAAGCAATTTGACCAGAAAATAAAAAACGTAAATAAAAATTAAAATGACTAAAATATGGAATTCTAAATTACTGCAAGGTTGGAAAAATAGAATATCAATGAGAATAAAATCTAACCTGAAGATCAATCGCAATTTTGGTCAACAAATCCGATCATAGATGCAAAAATACTTTCAGCTATTTCGATAAATCAGTTATAATTATTGGCTTGGCCTAATAATCTCATCTTTCCTTACAGAGTTGATAACGGTTTAAATCACTGCGATTTTTCTCGTAATCCCCTTACCTATTAGATTTTCTAATATCCGGAAATGCCCGCAGGATCTATCTAACGACAGCAATAAAAATCTAGAAAGACCTGATTCTAAAAGTCAATACTCTCGCAGTTATTACTCATTTAAATTACGTAATTACTCAGGAAACCTGATTACCACTATATTTAGATTAATTTAATTAATCTAACTGGCTACCTATTGTCATGCAATTAAATAATCGCGTGCAAAATTAAATAATCACAGATCAATATTTATTATTAAAACAGTAAATACGCAAATACCAAAATAGAATGAAAGGAATAAAAATACTTAGATCTCACGAATTTGATGAACCGTAATCTTGATTAATCCTCGGCTAGAAAAGAAAATTAGAATAGCTTGTCCATAAATGTCGCCAAGAAATAAAAAGAAAATTTACTGTTGTCTGCTAAAAGCTGTCTACTAAAAGCTGTCTACCTCTCAAAGTGCAAATAAGAGGTATTTATATAAGAAAAACCCTAACCTATTTTCCTTGTTGGACAAGGAAACATGGCCCAAAAAGAATAAAAAATAAAAGCCTGAAATATAAGTTCCAACAAAATAAAAAACCTACTAATATTTAATTTAATTCTTTCCAAAAGCTCAGAAAAAATATCTCCCATCTTGGTCAGCCCAGTCAAACCCGCGTAGCATTTAAATGGCATTTTTCCACGTGACGATGTCAACTTTGACCGCTACAAACATGTCCAAAAAGCTTCTATATCCATATGTAATGCATCCACCTCCTTTTCCTAAGCACAATTATGCAAAATTACATTAAAAACATCGATTAAGAAGCATTCTATTTCAAAATCAAATGCATCTAACATATAAATTAAATACTTATTTATAACTTATCAATATGTAGCATTCATTGATGATCAAATATATATATATAGGTGTCGAGTTCAGATTGGAATTTTCCTAGCCTTTAATTTGTTGAAATCTCTCCTACGTATATAGAGTACTAATAGCAATATTTATTGAATCTAGAAAACTAATTACATATGAGCCTGGAAAATAGAAAAAAGAACTGTTAGTTATTTGTTTTCGATAACAATGTTCTACGAGCACAACTAAAATATATATAGTGTGCTTAGATAATGGACATGAGAAATGTAAAATATATATATACACACACAAACATGTAATGTCACTGAGACTTGCACAATACACACCATCTATATTTATATATTTATCTAATCTTCATGCTCATACCTAGTGCTTAATGTAATGGAATGATATTATTTGTCAGAAAAGAAAACAAAAGAAAAGAAAGTTGATGGGTTGTTACACAACTTAAGATAAGGGCGGTTTGCATTGCTTATCAATTACTAGTGAAAAGTCTACCGCAAAGCACTTCAATTGCTTATGAGCCATTTTTACCAATGAAATTAATCTAAACTAATGCTTAACTATATTCATGCTTATTTCAAAAGCACGGCATAATTTTTGAGAAGTATTGGCCTATTCACAAATGATAATAATACAATTTCCCATACTAAATCAAGTAAGAAGTAATCGAGATTTTAATTTTTAAAAAAATTCAAAATGAAGAACATTTTGAAGAAAAATTGTTTAAAAAATAACAAGATAAGCTAGCAATATCTATACCCATAAGCAATATATCATTACTATAATATATTATCTAAGTATGTAAAATATGTCACCTATATATGGGAAAATCTTCCAAAATTGTTGTTCCCTAATGATATGGTGAAAATTGGACCAACAAAAAAGATAATTTATACATAGACCATAGTGAATATCACGGGTACCCTATATTTCGAGTTTTGTATATATATATATATATGTAAAATTATGGCACGTGCCTCTCACATGCACTCCCACTTACTTATCTTCATTTTCACGCATACACTAAAATGAGTAAAAAAAACAACACAAACAAGCAAGAAGGCAAAGCAAAAGCAAACTCAAAGGCGGAAGCAATTCATCAAACAGTAAAGCAGCAAAATTGTTAAATTTTTTTTTTATCAAGAAAAGAAAAAAGGAAAAAGAAATGGTGGATTTCGCAAGGGTGCAGAAAGAGCTACAAGAATGCAATAGAGACAAAGAGGCTTCCGGCATCAGCGTGGTGCCAAAGGGAGACAATGATCTAACCCACCTGCTTGGTACAATCCCTGGTCCTCATGCCACTCCTTATGAAGGTGGCTCTTTCAACATCGACATCACCTTGCCAGGTTTACTCATTTTTTCCATATATTCGTTTCTATACATGTATATCAATGTGTTTGTTCATAATTTATGCATAGACTGTATGTAAATATTAAAGGTTTTGCTTCTTTTTCCGATTCTTCGAAATGGGCTTAGGGTCTCTCTCAATTTTGTTGAATTTTGAATTAGGGTTTTCTTTAAGGCTTTGGGTTTTGTATGGATTTCTTTAGTGAGTAGAATTCTGGTAACTTTTTCAGTTTAAAATTGCATTTTTTTTTTTCTTGGAAGGCAATCTTGTCACGAAGCCGTCGTGCTTGGCCTGGGTCCAGGAAGGGTTAGACCCATTTTCATTAGTCTTACGTATTTGGTTGAGAGACGAAAATCATTTAATTGTTGATGGGTTAATATTAAATGTGGGATGTAGCTTTTAGGCCAAGAATATTTGTCTAAGTTGTTTCTCGAATTGCTTTTGAACTTGCTTACTAAAATATATACTTTTGGGTCCATGATAATATCTTAATAAGATATGATCAAGTGCAATTTACCCACGAAGAAGAGTGATACTGAAAGTTGAGCTCTGGATATTTTAGTTGCAAATTTCGTTATCTGAGCATACTTCGGATGAATTGCCGATGTTATACTTGACTACCTGAGTGATTTTTCTCATATATACTTATTCAAAGCCCACTTGCATGCCTTGTGTACGGGTTTAACAATATCATTGGGATATCATTCATTTTATCTTTTCCTTGTACTTTCCTGCATCAAGACCTAGGAAAGTAAAACTGTTTTGGTGGTGAAGCAAGAAACTGGAGTGGAGCATCCAGGATATCTTTCTTGTGCAAATATATATCCTTTTTACTTTGATTATAAGACTATTACCTTGGCAATTCGGTAGACAATTTTGATTCAGAAGTTTTTTGACATATCAGCTGCTGTTGATGCCATTAATTATGACTATGTGCAAGCCTAAACTGATTTCATCACCGCCATTGGGTCTTTGCAGATGGATATCCTTTTGAGCCTCCCAAAATGAAGTTTACTACCAAAGTCTGGTACAAGGAAGTCTTTTGTACTTCTTCTGTCGCATATACACGTCTCTATTTTACCTATTTCTTTGCTTTTGTTGGTTGATTGTGGTTCCATACGTATGAGGTAATGCATTCCAAACATATTTGTTTCTATGATGAGTTGGGATGCTTGGTTGGTAATGTAAACGATTTTCATATGAAGGCATCAGGATTTATGTGTTTGCAATTTTAATTAATGCCTACTGATGCTTTAGTAAAACTGATAATGACACCTTCCTTCAAATATCAAAGGAAGTCATAGATACTGATTTTGATGGACTGTTCATTTGGTATGTAGAATATGCATTGGTTCTCATAGTGTTTGGTTCTTCCAATGCCCTACAACTTATTGAGAAGTATACTTAGTTTAGGGGTCATTTGGTGCGTTGGAATGGCCCGGAAAAAAATGGCTTGTTCCAGTTTCTAATTCCCTTTCCTTCGTTTGGTATAACACATCAGATTTCGAAATGGTATGGTCAATTAAATTGATTTTTATTCCTTTACAACTTGTTAAAATGGTTTTATCAAGTACATGAAACGAAATAAGCTTTCCATTCTGGCTTTTTTATTGTTATAAGTTATAACCCACCACAAGAAGAAGCATAAATATTCTATGAGCATTTTGCCTTGGATGACCCTTTCCAGACTACTACATCATACCAAAAGGACCATTAGTTCTAATAATCCCTTTCTGTCTTAGTGCATGAAACCATTTGGTGAAGTAATTAATGATTTCTTTTAGACACAAGTGGACTGAATGTTAGTTTATTAGAAGTAATAGAATGGTATAATTGAGTAGAACTGCCATCTTAGTATCACTTTCTGTGAAGACCCTCCATCAGGCCATCCCCACTGGGCCCCTGAATAAAGAACTTAGAGCATAAAGTTATCCTTTCTTTAAGATTTGATTGTATACCTCTGAAACCCAAGATGAACAATTATATAGAATTTAACTCACATGTGGCTTTTGCAATCATGGAGTAATTTTCCGAAATGGATTTATTATTCAGATTTACTTGTTATCATTGGATACAGAAAAAATTCGTGGCATGAAGCAAAACATTTTTTGAGTTTCTGGTGAAATGAAATTGAGCATTAAAACCTTTTTTTCTAAAGGAAATTATGTGGGCTTCTAGTTGGATTGGAATCTTGTAATTATTTTATTTTGGATGTTGTAATCATGAGCAAATTGAGGTGCATTGTTGCAACAGGGCAATAACGAGAATGATGAGTCTTTTGAGTTGTACATGCTATTGCTTTCTACTTGGTTAATGTCTATGCGTATTCATCTATTATGCTGCAAGGCAAATGCGTTCGGTCGAATCTGATTATGTTTTTATGAACGTCCTTTTCTTCTGAGGCTCGTGTATTGGTGGAGAGTTTCATCACGTTTGCTCGTGTAGTATAGCTCTTATTTTGGATTCCTGTCATAGTTGAAATCATGTGCATGGATTTGTTCCAAATGTTCTTCGGTATACTTTCAGAAGATTCATTAGTTCTTTATATGTTGGAAGGCACCCCAATATAAGCAGTCAAAGTGGAGCAATATGCTTGGACATCCTGAAAGATCAGTGGAGCCCAGCTCTCACTCTAAAGACAGCACTTCTTTCTATACAGGCATTACTCTCTGCCCCTGAACCTGATGATCCACAAGATGCAGTGGTGGCACAGCAGGTATTGCTGCTACAAAAGCCTTTTCCTATATGATTTTGTTGATGCTGTTTGATGGCATCTTTGAGTATATCCTCTGCTTCTGCCTATTGCAGTAAGATATGTTAGTTTGTGGATTAAAACCAATTTTTCTTTCTTTGCACAATCCTGCTTTTCTGTGTCTTCATTTTCGGGTATAGTACTTTCCATTAACTAGTCTGATGTTAATGGTCCAGTATCGTAAAGACTATCAGACCTTTGTGGGTACGGCTCGTTATTGGACTGAAGCTTTTGCAAAGCCATCATCTCTTGGTGTTGAGGAGAAGGTCAGTAGATTACATTATCATTTCTGGTTTCCTTAGCTATCAACAATCCAATTGTATCTATTTCCTGACAAAAGAAGAAGTGTATTTATTTCCTTCCCTGTAACCAGTCTTCTCTTGGATGACTGCAAAAAGTGGAATTTAAGTTGTGCTTATTGTAAAAGAATGTAAAAGAATAATGGACAGAGTCTCTCGGTTCTTTTGTATGCTCATTGCACTCTTATGTTACTCAAGTTGTGGAATCACTTGATGCGCTAATAGCAAATTATGAATCGTGCAGGTACAAAAGCTTGTGGAGATGGGCTTCTCTGAAGATGTAGTTAGAAGTACTTTGGAAGCTGTTGGTGGTGATGAAAACATGGCTTTGGAGAAGCTTTGCTCTGGTTAGCTCCTTCAGCCACAGGAATTGATTTTGCCTTGATTTGCCGCTGCTGCCATGAGAGGCTGAAGATTATACCAAAAGAATAGCATATAAGTGAAAATTCTAGTCTTCATTTTCCATGTTTTTGCTGCTCTCAGATATACTCGAAATAGTATTTTGACCCGTTAATTGATGTCTGACCTTTCAGTCTAGAAACTATGGATGGAAAAATTAAGATGTTACGAAACTTTATGCTGTTTCTGTGAATGTCGTGAGGTGGTTTTCGAGCTTTATTTTAAGTTTAAGTTATCTTTATTAGCCTTGTTCAGGCAGGGGTTCTCCTTGCACGGACAACTGCATTCTACGGTAACTGAAGCAGTGAAGCTAAAACTTGTTTGTTGGGGCACAGCGAATTATGAGAGGTTAAGCGAGTTGAGCAACGTAGAAACAGATTTCTTGAAGCGATATTTTCATGGTACTTGATCTTCCTTGTTGCTTTCTGCTAACCGTATATTACTATGCATATTATGTTAATTGACATTCTTATACTTTATGTGAGACTTATTGTATAAAGATTAAGAGATGGTTTTTCTCTTTTATACTTGTTTTCTTTCGGTGGGGTTTGGAGTTATTGCTTAGAAATTGCTATCCTCGAATTTCTACAGGCATATTTGAATTGGCTGTTCTGAATTTCTTTTAAAAGTCAGAAATTTTAATTTCTTAAAATAATAATTTATTTTTTCAAAAGTTATAAGAAAAACGCTTTTAAAAAAAACCAATTCAAATGGAACACAGGTTGCAGATTCTTGAAACAGATAAAGCATATCCAGAAATATCAAGAAAAGCAGACGCCAAAACTGGGATGCACCAGCAAAGTTGTGCTTTACGACTGGTGGTGAAATTACTCTCCAAATGGTGAGAAAGTTTAAAACTTATTAATTCCTGTGAATGTTTATTTTTTTGATATTTTGTTAATCACAGTGGATTAGTCAAAAAGCAAACATCCGCCAAAGAATAACGAAAATACCAAAAACAAATTAAAAATTTCTGTGTTGCCCTTGATTCTAAGCTGATGCAGATGCAGCCATGGGAACTGATCTGTAGCAGGCTCTTTTTGCTGCACGGACAATGTCTTCAACCTGTCAAACATTTATCATGTCAGAACGATGTCAAATCATTAAACTATTAATTGTTTAAAACAAGCCAGCCTTCAACATCCTTCTTTCCAGGACTATTACAACTTTAATAATGCCTATGATGTTATGCGTCTTCCCCCTTCTTTTGCTAGTTTAAGTCATATCTGCCGATCTCTATAAGAAATGCTTCATCATGCTGACGAATAAAAGATAATTTGCAAATAAGTGCGCCACTACGGAGCACGAAACACTTGGTTCCCTCGTCTATTAACATCTCAAGTTTGATCCAAAGGGATGCTCACATGTAACAACAAAACTTGATCATCAGTAGGAAAGAGAGCTGAGAATACACACCTGGGGAACGGCCATTCTCTCAAGGTTCGCTGCATAGGGCATAGGTACATCAGCACCAGCTATCCTCTCGACAGGTGCATCAAGATACTCAAAGCTCTCTTCAAGAACGGATGCACTATACAAAGATAAATGGGGTTAATTTCAGATGACTCGTCTAAAGACAGGATAAATGCATCACGGCAGAATGACACAGGGCTGGATGAGATTCTCACCAAATCTCAGCACCAACACCATGTTGAGGGAATCCTTCCTCCACTGTGACGAGCCTATTTGTTTTCCTTACAGAAGCATTGATTGTGGATCTATCTAGTGGCCGAATTGAGCGCAGATTTATAACCTGTTTGGAAGAAAAATACAAAATGAAATTTAACCACCTCATATTTTAATTCTCATATGGCATGCTCAAATACAAAGTAAAACTGCATATGTATTTACCTCAGCACTGATTCCCTCCTTAGCAAGAATCTCAGCAGCCTAAAAATATTTGGATTCATGTTAATTCCAGATGGAAAGAAAAGAAAGGCATTATACATGTAACCATTGATTGTAATCTTTGCTTTGGTGTAGGATAATCACGAAAAGAAGGCCAATTTAGTTTTAGGGGCAAACTAATTGGAGTGTGCAAAGACAAGTCAAACCACCTGCTGCTAGGCCCATCGTATAGTTCATTAACATAGCACTATACTCACCATGAAACAGTTTAGTGCCAATGAACCTCAGGAAAAGAAACTATTCATAACAAAAATCTTTGAAGAGAATAAAGCAACATGCACTTCCCCTACGGATTATAATTTTTCTTACAGAATTGTGCAGAAATTTTTATGTACAGCGTACCCAAGACTATACGGATGCAGATTGGCGACGTTATTCACTTCAAAGAGTACCCAAAAAAATTGCAGTGATAAGTCACTGAAAGCAATAATCATTTATTCATGGCATCAGGTTAAACTGCTTAGGGAAAGTTGTCAAACCTTAAGAGCATAGCCAACCATCTTTGAGAAGGCAGTAATTGTTAAATCTTTTCCTTCTGTTTCTATCTGCCAATGAAAAGAGAATGGACACATGAAACAAGCAGTTTCCTTGACAAGGAATGCACATGAATGTGCAGCACACTTAAGCAGATTACCTTAGCTTTCCCAATCGGAAGACAGAAACTAGAATCAAGAGCTTCTGCTGAAACTGGGAACGAATCACCATACCTGTGTACCCATTTCTACAGATTACAAATCGGTGTTGAGTAACCCAAGCTCATTAAGATAAAACAATTTCGAACTACTAACATCAATTCATTTTCAAGGAACACAACAGGATCTGGGTCCCTTATGGCAGCTTTCAGCAGACCACGAGCATCTTCTGAGGAGTAGGGACTAAGCACCTTCAGCCCTGGACATGAAGCATACCATGCCGCAAAGCACTACAGGAAACACAAAGTGCAGATTTTTAACAAATAATAAATCTTGGAAAAAGAATAATAATACATTTAATTGCTGAAACAAAGACATCTATCATATCATTGAACACCAACATAAGAAGGCTCCAAGAAAAATATCACGTTTATAACATGTACCATTCCTCATCTCAAATCTAATTTTTGTGCATTACCCTCTTTCAGTGTAGTGCGTTAGAATGACTTTTCAGAGGCCCCCTAGCTAGACTTGATGAGGTTTCTACTTCCATGCACATGTGACATCTTCCATTCTTATGTCATCAATGCATTTTTAAAATAGTCCAATTTGAGAAGTGTAAAGGCATGCTTCGAATATTGCCGTTCCTGATCCTAAATTTAATGCTTATGCACACCAAACATATAAATTTAAATTGTAACCTAAGGTTGATTGTCACTCAATTAGTATTTCTGTAGAGAAAGGAACTTCCTAGTTTTATAAGACACTAGCAAATAAAGGCAACTTATGCATGGCTAATAAGTAATGAGTTCAGTCAGAAAAAAAGTGAGATGCCACTATCTGAGCCTTAATTTTTTCAAAGCAATACATGAATAACAAGTTATGTCTATGATCAACAGAATACAAGGCATCAAATGATCTCAGACAATCACGGACACCCTTATTCAGAACCTAATGAACAAAAGACAAGAAAGCTTAAGTCATACCTGCGAGTGTTGGGCACCAACTCCAGCTGCAGCACCATTTGGGCCTCTGAAAACAATAGGCACAGATATCTGACCAGCAGACATGTAGTTTGACTTTGCAGCAGAATTAATTATGTGATCAATGGCCTACAAAAGTTCAAGAGCATACCAAACCACACCTGCATTAGGTATATATAAATTATCTAGGCCTTAAAATGCTCTAACTGAAAATATGGTGTACAATTAACAGTTATGCTTCTATAAGAGTTTCCAACATTGAATCCACAACTAAAGTATTGATATTAAACATATATTCCCCGAATTATCATTTATGAATGTGCAAGTTTTTCTGGTTATCAAGTTCATCAAAAAGGCTTCACCATAGACTAACACTGGTAAATGTTGGCATCTAAATTTCTCCCAGTCAACATTCAACTGACAAAGAAAGAAAAGGTCAAGTAAAATGCACATGCTAAAGCTGCAAAAATTCGTGGATACATATGCTCTATAAATGAGTTTCTATGTCTCATTCAGATCTAAGAGCATTTATGTATATCTTTGGGAGAGAAAGGGGAAGCAAAATGCTCTGACCTGCATTGAAAAGTTAAAAGTCATGAATTCGACAATAGGCCTCAAACCATAGTAGGCTGCACCCACTCCAATTCCAGCAAACCCAGCCTACACAACACAAAGAGTTAAAGAGAGAAACTATTTGCAGCTTCATCAGACGACAGTGTCATCTTTTCTTCAGAAAAGGGACACAAATTTAAAACACAAATAGCAACCTCAGTGATGGGTGTATCAATGACCCTCTCAGGACCATACTTTTCCAGAAGCCCCTTGGAAATCTAGAATAATAAGAGATCAAACTGGTTGTTAGAAAAGGAACAGTCAATGGTTAAGGCACAAAGCAAATGAAGCAACAATTGACTAAGAACGGCTAACCTTGTACGCACCCTGATACTCGCCAACCTGCATCAATGCATCATATAAGAATATTATTTTAGATCCCAAAAACTAATAGAGCAATGTAAAATTGTACTCAGGCATCAAGGTAATAGATTTTCTTGCTCATACCTCTTCACCCATCAGAAATACTTTAGGATCTGCAGACATTTCTTCATCAAGTGCAGAATTTAAAGCATCACGCACGGTCATCTGCAACACGTGCCAGTAAGAGTGACATTAGCCTAGTAATATTTGCAATGTTATCAAGTGTGCCAAAGCAGATAAATATACAGAAGCCACAGGAA
The DNA here is from genome assembly GCA_028554755.1 of Cordia subcordata. Taxonomy (NCBI): domain Eukaryota; kingdom Viridiplantae; phylum Streptophyta; class Magnoliopsida; order Boraginales; family Cordiaceae; genus Cordia; species Cordia subcordata. The sequence continues at coordinate 9,935,393 of JAPTOF010000023.1, forward strand.
ATCTCACGGTTTCACAAATTTTCATTAATGTTCAGGAACAGGAACATGGGAAGACATGTTGATGCAGGAGTTATGCATCTCTAGTTTATCCTGAAGGTCAAGTTTCCATCTAGTTTTTATAGTGACACACAAATTCCTACATGATGTTGGTTCACATCAATGTCCAGAAGCAGAAGAAAATGAAAAATGGAAAAAATCTAGTATGGTCCGCAACACCATACTTTGCATCCTTTTGAAAGACTAACACATGCAGCAAGGTCATGATAAATATTTTCAGCGTATTTCAGTTTGTCCATTGATCAAGCACACAACTCCACACAGTTGACAGCTATCTGATGTTATCAATGTGACCAGGAAACAGATCAAACTTATATACTCCACACTGTCGACGTCTTAATATATAACTGCCCCAAAATGGGAGGTAATTTTCATGAAAATTTCTCCGTATATCAGATCTCAATTACAAAACGCACATGGCTACACGAACATGTATATAATTGCAGTAGCAACAGAATTCAGAATACTATATCAAAAAAAAAAAAAAAAAAGCACAAAAGAGAGGCAAAAGAAAAAAGAAGTAACCACCTCCTTAGCAGCAGAGGAGTAAGCTCTGGAGGCCAATATTCTACTTCTCTGCAACAAAACAATGTATATACATGTGTGAATATAATATGCATGTGTATGAAGATATAAGAAAGGAGAAAATGAAAAGGAAAAAGTTAGTGAAGCAAGTGTAGATTACAGAAGCGAGAGCGGCGGTGAAGGCCGTTTTGGCAGCTGTAATTCTCGACATTTGGTGGTCTCCTCAGCTGGATTGGCAACCCTAATTCACATGAAAATGATATAAGAACCGCACGTTAATAACATATATATATATATATATATATATGATAGTGGGGCATATAGGTCGGAGATTTGCGGATCGACAAGCAAAATCTACTACTAGGCATATAGGAACACTGCAAAATTACTAATATAATTTGTTAAAAACACAGAAAAAGTAGGTGAATTTAAACGGGAAAAAAAAAAAGAAGAAAAGAGATGATGAACCTGGGGGATGGTTTACGAGCGTGATCAGAGCAGAAATGTGGTGGTTGAATCAGAGCAGAGCAGAGAGAGAGAGAGAGAGAGAGAGAGAGAGAGGGGATATTTTTGAATGATTTCGAGATGGCGATGGGCGATTGGGAGAAGAAGAAGAATGATGGAAAAAAAAAGTACGGCTATTGGCTGCTACCAAGAGCTCCACCTAACTCTGTCACCCCTAAAACAACCCAAGAAAAAGAAAAAGAAAAATTAATAATAATAACAGTACCAACAACAATAATAATAAATTTTAAAAAAATAAAATATATTAATTATTATAAAGTAATAAAAAGAAAGAACAATAAAGGTAACCACTAATAGCTTGTTTGGAATAGTCTTATCTAAAATTTGATAAGCATCTTATTTAATAAGTATCTTATAAAAAATAAGTGTCTGATACAATAAAACTGTTTGGTTTGTTAATTGAAATACTGTTATAAATTACTTTGATAATAATGTTATCAATTTTAACTCATAATATTTTAATTTTATGATTAAATAATAAATATAAAATATAAATATTAACTAATTTTTATTTTAAATTTTTGAAATTTTATTATTTAATATTTAATTTTTAATTTTTAACATTTTTTATTTTTTAATTTTTAATTTTTATAGTTTTTAAAATTTGAATTTTAAATTTTTTTACTTTTTTATTTTAATTTTTTAATCTTTAATTTTTTAAATTTTAATATTTTATTTTTGAATTTTAAATTTTTATTTTTATTTTAAAATTTTTAATTTTCTTTATTTTTATTTTTAATTATTTTTAACTGATAAGATATAAGATAAAATATAAGTGCCCTAAACTCAACTTATTTTTTATAACTACAAATAAAATACTTTATGAAAAGTATTTTATAATAAATTAATAACAAATAATCTTTTTTTACATAAATTATTAAATAAGATAAGACTCTTATAATAAGTTCCAAACAGCATAAGAATGGTCATCTAAGCTGACTACTAATTTCTCTGTTGTTCTTTTTTTCTTTTTTTTTTGCCCTTTATAACTTGGTTATGTTAATCAAATGTGCGCGGGTCAAAATTTTGGTGCCCATTTTTGTTTTGACTCGGGACATGGCAAAAGTTTGGTTAAATTTTTGCTCTTCCTCTTCACGTTTTCTTCGTAATTTACAAATTTTAAATTTTTATTTAATCCTATTCTATGTAATTTGTTTTGGATACAATATTCTATATAATCCCATTTTTTGCTACTTTTATTGTTCTTTTGCTAATTTTCTAGTGAGGTTTTGCTCCTCTTTACCTGAAAATAGCTTTTCTTAAAATGCTGTGTGTACATTAAGAAACGAAGAAGCAATTTTTTGCATACATTAAATAAAATAATATAATTATAAAACGAAAACACACATCATCACATTCTAATTGTTCTCTCTCAGCTTGATGTGTGATGAATATATATGCTTTGTTACATATGGGATCACATTGTTCGAAAGAGGAGGAGAGCGAAAGGAAAGGAAAGGGCTCATCCGCGTTACTACGGGAGGTTTTTTTAAATCAACCTATGCATACAGACATGCTAACAGTAGTATGCGTAGAAACGATTAATGATCATATTACACAAATACACGGGGGGGCCAAAGAATTACAAAGAATTATACGCTATAATACTACTGCTGAATGGAACCAGGCTTTGTTCACTTCTACTGAAACAATCCCCGAGTCCCAAAAAAATCACAGCCCAACTGATACCAACCCATGCAACGTAACAATTCCAATCAGCACTCCATCATAATCAATTACTGGTAAGAATTGAACTGGTGATGGCGGAGCCTCCATCTTCTGCATTGCTTCCACTGCCATTGCCTCTGGATCTATCGTCCTCGGCTTCCTGAAAATTCCCACCACATGTCATCCATCATAATCAGTTATTTTTACAACAATGTTTATAGCGACACTATGACTCAAGTGAAAACTCCACATCAGATTTCTATTCCTATGTATCTATCCCTACTGCTTTCCGTTCTCTGGGGTTGTCAGAAACGAAGTTGGAAATGAAGCTGCTGATCAAATAAACGGATACATAAGCCACCAAGAAACAAATATAAAACGCTATCACACTTTCAACCTTGTTCAATATCTACCTGAGTTCCGGTTTATAAAATTTAAAGTTCAAATGAGTAAACTAGGAAGCCTCCACAAAACGAGTTGTGTGCATGATCAAACAGCAGGACAGAAAGCAAACTAAATGAAACCATCATCCAGTGCCATGTTTGTGCGACTCCACACATCAGACCAGGAACAGCCACCTACTTGGTCAGAAAGATAACCAGACAGCTGATAAAGTTTTTGAGAAACAAGCCTCAATGGCAGACACAAAGGTAGCCATACTTACATCACATAACTCCTCAAAGATCACGTTCTAAAGTTTCCGATCAGAAGATTCTTACAGCTACTTTCCTCTAGCTGCTAATTCATTTTAACAGAGAGAACACACGTACTGAATTCAAACAGTGTGATATATAGAGCACTTCTATTGGCTTTTTGCTTAAAGTCAATTTTCCATATCTTTTGTACTATTTCATTAAGCACTTGCAGTAAGTAACTAAGGTTGCAATTACCTAAAAGCAAATATTCTGAACACTATCGTATCCAAGCCGCTTCAAATGCATCCATCTAACATATGCACAGAACTGTTAATCAAAAGTAATTTTACCTGTTGCACATCTCTCCAACCGTTAGCTTGAAGATCCCTTCACCACTAGCTTTCAGTGTACGCCGCAGATCACCATCAGTGAACGTACCAACTAGATGGTAATTGTCATCAATGACAAGCAGGCACCCACACCCTTTGCTCGTGAGCTCAACAAGCTGATCCATGATGAGATCGCCCGCCTTGCACACCGGAAGCTGCTCTTTCCTCTTCATAACATCTTTCACCTGTAACACACATTCAAGTTAGTTGATCGAAGATCCAATACGTCCCAATCCTCCACAAAAATGAAAAAGATAAATCACTACAGCAATATCATCAAATCCGTGTAGCCTAAAAATTATACGAATTATACCATCAAACTCATATATCTATCCCATCCCGCAAGGTAAGTCTTAGGCTCGTTTAGATTAGCTTTTCTTAAAAAGCTTTTTTTCTGAAACTCCCTCCCCAAAAAAAAAAAAGTCGGGTTACTTTTTTTTTTTAAGTGTTTCAGCTCTTTCTGAAATCCAATTCAAATACTTAGTGCAAGAATGAGGTGATTTTTTCAGGAAAAAAAGAAACCAATCCAAGCAGGCCCTTAACTTGTTTGCTCCAGAACAATTCAGAAAAAGAAAAGAAAAGAAAAGACAATTGATAGCAAGTGACTATTTGCAAGGCCAGCAAGTGGAATAACTTGTTTGGTTGGTTTAATTAAAAGGGACATAAAGAACCAAATAAGAAAGAGATTCTTTTTTTTTTTTTCAAGAAAGAGAGAGAGAGAGAGAGAGAGAGAGAGAGAGAGAGATGATAATTACCTTGAAGATCAAGGTCTTTCCGATCCTACCAGCAGGATGATTAATAGCATAATCTTGCTTGGTCAAATTGCGAGCACTCATGAGCGCAATGGCCACAGTGTCTCCAAACACCATCTGAATAGCAGTAGAAGTGACAGGGGCCAAATCGAAAGGGCAAAGCTCCCTCTCCAGAGGCAAATGCACATTCAGATCACACAATGGGGTGAGCCCATTATTCTCCACCGAGGTGACCGATATCAAGAAGGCACCTTTGGCCTTGGCGCAAGGGGCCAACCTCAACAGCTCCTCAGAGTTGCCGCTCTTGCTGAACATGATGAGCAGATCGTTGGCGTCCAGAATGCCGATGTCGCCGTGGAGGGCGTCGACGGGGGACAAGAAGCCGGCCTTAATGCCGAGGGAGATGAGGGTTTGGGAGATCTTGTGGGCGACGAAGCCGGATTTGCCGACGCCGGTGAAGAAGATGGTGCCCTTGGCGTGGAGGAGGGTCTGGGTGAAGGATAAGGTTTGGGAAAGGTCCAAGTTTTGGAAGAAATGGTTGAGATAACGCTGTTGGGTCTTGAAGAGGGTGAGTAAATTGGATGGATCTATTGCTAATTTCTCCGATTCTTTCCCATTGTCTTGCGGCGTTTGTGGCAGAGGCAGAGACCCCATCTCTCTCTCTCTCTCTCTCTCTCTCTCTCGCAGTGTCGCTAACACAACAAAGGCGGGGTGGTGACGCTGTTGATGATGATGATGATGATAAGGTGGATCATAAGAACCCAGGAGGAGGAGGGAGGAGGAGGAGGTTCTGGATTATAAATTTATACCCATACCCAATTCACTAATATTTAATATTATTAAAGTAAAGGTCATAATTAAATTTAACCATTTCTCTTTTCCACAATTACGCCGTGACTAAGTTTGTAAAATTTAGTACTTATTATTATGGTTATGGAACTTGATTATGGGACCTCCCCCCCTTTTCTTTTCTTTTTTTTTTTTTTTAATATGACTAGATTATGCGGGACAATGACTATTTTTTATATAAATTTTATTTATATTTTATGGAGTGATAAAATATAAATGTACCTTACTAAAAATTTTTGATAAATTTTTTAGTAATAAATAACTTTTTATAAAATGCTTAGTGGTTAAATAAAATATTTAATTTAAAAAAATAAAATAAAAAGGAAACTCAATCTACATTAAAAAAATAATTTTAGAGAGATAGGAAGGATGTACCCCAAAGGGGTTTTCGCCTGATTTCGAGCCTAGGATCCAGTGATATGAAATTTTGAACTTTTTTTTTTTTTTTTTAAAGAAAAAGAATTCGATAAGTGTGTCAGATTTCAAAATTTTGATTAAGAAATTGTTTATGAGAACATTTATAACTCTTACTCCTCCTATGCGATCAACAATTTTTGGAGAAGATTATTTTTTTATTTTAGCTCTTAGGAGAGAATTCGATATAGTTATTCTTTATTTAAAATTTCTAAGAACTGTTATGCACTGATTTTATTAGCTACAAAATGATGACATAGACGTTAGTAAAATAATTTTATACATATTAGCCCAGTCACGTAGTCCAGCTTTGGTTTGCCACCATCACCAACACCTTTTGCTCCACAGTTTCTGCCCATAGATATTAAGAGGCCGTTGACAAAAAGGGCAAAAACTAAGGCAAATTTCGCAAACTAATCTTCATTGTTAGTTCATCAGATGAGCAGAATTACAACAAGGGCCAAGAGAAGCCCAAACAGGGCAAAAAAGAAAAGAGAAAAGTTCATTGTTAGTTCAACCACAACAAGGAAATGTAAATTAAAGGGATATATTTGGAATCTCGTGTATTTATTTGGGGGCATAATAATTATTTTGCATAAACAACGACATATTACCCGCCCGGGGGTTGGGGTTGGGGGTGGAGGAGAGAAGACAATCAAAACTGAGTCCCACAGAAGATATTCAATCATTTCTTATGAGTAGAAAAAAGTAGAATAACGTACTTCAACCAGCCAATGTATAACAACAAAGAAAAAGGAAAAACTACGGTATGGAGATCCTGGGGAACTGGCTGCCTCTATGGAGGTACTAGAATTGCTAAACGTTAGGCCCGTTTTCTCCGTTGCTTCGAATATTTTCACCAATTAGTATTTCATTGTTTGTATCCACGAAAGTCTCATTCTTGACAATCTTCGTCTTCGGAAAAAATGTCGTTGAGTACATCAAATTACTTATGTCTAATTAAGGAGCAATCGATTTATGAGAAGGCCTGGAGGTTGCCGACTGGCTATGACCTTCAATTAATTGCGGTGGGATATTTCTCCTATAGCTTCCTTCCAACTGAAATTCAGCCTAATTCTATGCGAGATGAGTCATATAAAGATGATCATGTGCCGCTTATATATCCGGTTCAACCTCAGAATTAAGCCCCCTATATTTCTATTTATCCATGGTCCAAGGTATGAGTGAAAAATCATTATTTTAATATTTTTTCTCTGTAGTCCGATAAAAAATGAGAAGGTTAAAGTTTCATAAAGTAAGCACCTCTTTTTAACTTTAGTCCATGAAATTAAATAGGGGATGGGGCACCGTTCTTAAAGAGAAAATGGAGATAAAAAGGAAGTGAAAAAAAAAAAAGAGGAAAGAAGTCGAATTGGAAGTCAAGTAAGAAAGAAGGAAGATAGTTCCAAAAAATACTCCCTTTGTAAGTTTATTTGTTGTTAGGGCTTACAATTCTCGTGGTAACTAGTTTGAACTTTTTAATGGGATAATTAGTGGGCAAATTAAATGATAATAGAATGGCCAACAACCATTTGTTGCATCTTTGAGTTCAGTCAGTCGTCAAGAGTATTGTATATATAGAGAGGGATAATAATTAAAGAAGGCTTGCTTGTTGCGAGAAATGATTCTCGGATGGGCTTTAAAATAAAATTTTAGTCTGGGTAAGCCGTAAGCGTGCATGCGTACAAGTCTAGAAAATTTAGAAGTCAATCACGCGGACGGAAAATCTCCCAAAATAAAGGCTGTAAAGCTCTTCTCCAGCCAAGATGTAGCAAAAAGTTACCTCCTTCCAGTTCAGCATCGAAGAAATTAAAGGCGCTTCATTCTTCAGTGGAAACACAACCAAAGTTCAAGGGTTCCTTGCTTAGAGCTAGCTAAAGAAACAAAAGAAAAGGCATAGAATTAAAGGAGCATGATATGGACACACCAAATTAAAATAGCGTCTGCACCCCCCCCCCCCTCCCCTCACACACACACACGAAAAAAAGGCATGTATCAGGCACATTAATTCCAAAACCAACAATAAGGACAAAAGATATAAAGGTTGATTTTCCACTGATATAAAGGATAAAAGTGATGCCTATATATATATATATATACACAAGCACAAACATCTTCCTTGTGTTTAGTGGGTATTCGTCCATTTCTTGTTTGATTCTGGCGATGTCTTTTTACTTAAATTCGCCCCTCAATTGTTATACATTTTTTAGCCTTTAATTTCTGGCTTCTGCATGCATTTCTCCAAGCAAACATATGTACTCAATTCATTATTTTTCCAAAAAAGTTGCACTCCTCAAACACCCATTTTTGCAAGATTTATATAAAAAATTTAAATCAAAATATGAATGTCATTTTTGAAAATTAGCCATTCTTGAAAGAATATCACCACATTCACCTAGAAAAAACAAATTATAGCAAGGATGACAACGATGTAGACACCAAGAGTGGTGAGGAAAATGACTTAGACCATGGTTGCAACAATGCTTTTTTTTTTTTTGATAACGAAGGAAGCCAACTAAGCCTGGCGACCAAAGAACGCTAAGAAGAAGAATCGAACCCGACTCGCAGCCTTATTCCTGCGCCCGCACCACTAGACCAACCCCTTGGGGTTATGGTTGCAACAATGCTTCAACTGCTAGTTTGCAATTTTTTTTTATTTTATTTTTTTTGACTTTCAACTACCAATTAGCTTGCATTAGCGTACCCACCACTAGTTAGTTTGTTGACCTTCATGTGTAAGATTTCAATGGTATTTCAAATACCGATTCAATATTTGGAATACTATCTCAGAATTTAGAATACCGAACATGACTTTTCAGGTATCTCGTTTTAGCAAATTTAAAATTCAAGACAAATGAAATTATTATGGTATTTCAAATACTATTTTGGCAAAATATTGAAAAGGGTAGTTTTGAAAATATTTTTTAAATTAGGGTATTTTTTCTAAGAATTTGGAAAAAAAAAAGGTAGAAATAAAAAAAAATCCTGGCTGGGTTGGCACGGTTGCTCACTTCTCAAGACGAAACTGATTTCCCTAACAAGTCTGCTAGATTTTATATATGTATTCATTCCCCATATAGTACATCGGCAATGCATGTGCACTAATTTGAATTTGTTTGGGACGACTAGTCAGAAGGATTAAATTCAAGAAACTCTCAATTAACTTTGTGGAGGACACATGCTACGTACCATATGCTATGCATTTAATTTCCAGGCTTTGGCAGTTTTTAAGTGTTTTTCAAGTAGTCATTTGTTCCAAAGTATTTTAATTACTCCACCGCCCACTAACATGTAGAAAAATATAAATTAATAGGTGGACGGGGCAAAGAGCAAAAGCAATAAATGATTACAGGACGACAACAAACTCACAACAAACAAAATCTCCTGGACTCATATTCAATGTTCGTGTATTAGATTAGCATTTTTATTTTTATAATATAGTTTAAAAAGAAACAGGATAAACACAAGAGAGTACAGAGCCTCACAAAATTCCATAATTTCCCAGCAAGAGATGCGTAGTTTTTTAGTGAACCCCGACAAGGCCACATGCATTAGCACATCAAGCCCATCATCATTGTTCTTCAACCCCTTTTCTTTTCTTTTCTTTTCTTTTTTTTTTTTCTTCCTCTTTTTTCTTTGTTTTTCTTACATAACTGAACATGCATTGGGGTTCTCATCACTAAAGATCTGGGGAGGATATGCATACGATTCTTGCACATATCTCTGAGGATACTGCGGCTGCTCATAGATCTGTGGGTGGTAATAGTACACCTCATTCTTCTTCATCTCTACCTTTTGATCCTCTTGTTGTTGTTTTTGTTGTTCTGCCTCTGGTGCGGGTGCTGCTGGTGGTGGTGCTGCTGCTTGTTCACCACCACCGCCACCGCCTTCTTTCTTCTCTTTGACCTCTTTCTCACCTTTCTTTGCTTCCTTTTCACCGGCGCCATCGTCAGCTTTCTGCTCTTGTTTGCCTTGTTTGGCTTCCTCTTCTTTCTTTTCCGGCTCTACTTTGACGATGGCAGCTGGTTTTCCTGTTCTCTTGTACACAAACTCCACCAGTTTTGGTGGCTCAAACACACCTTTCACCGTGACTTGTGAGCCCTTTAGATCAGCCTCCGCACTTTCAACCCCTACATTTATTATCCAAGCATGTGACAACACAATGAAATTCTCATGAGAGGGGTTTGAAAATTCAAACAGAACCTAAGAATTCATTTTATTCCAATAAATTAACAAGTAAAAAAGATTATGTACATATATGTAACAATATTAATTACAATTTAGAGAATATGGAATCCGGGAAACAAAGTATTCTAATTTTAGAGAGATTCGATTCGAAAGAGAAATGACAACTACTAATGGTCTACACCTTTGCAAATACAGCTGAAAAGCAAAAGTAACAGCTGCAATCATTTGTATCATACTCACTAGCTTAGCTAAAAAGCATCCCTCTCCTTCATTTTTATAACGTTAGATTTAGAAAAAGATCTAATGGCAGTGTATATACTTCCTATGCAATTATCGGATTAAAAAAAATAAATAAATAAAAGTAGGACATGAGGACCTTTCATTCTGTGTATCCTTTTCCTGATTTCCTGCGCACAAGCCTCACAATGCATGTGAACCCCTAAAACTACTGTAATCACCTGAGGAGGCTGCAACCAAATCAAGAAAACACCATTTCCATTTACGTACATGACCTTAACTAACCACCAGATCGATCAAAAGGTTTTTTTTTTTTTTTCAACAAGAAATGAATGAATAGAAATTCAAGAACCTCCTCTTTTTTCTCTGGAGCTTTAACAGCAGCAACATTCTCTTCCGGAAGCTTTTCATCGGCAGGAGGCTTAGGGGGAGGGATGGGAGAGAGAAGCTCCACAGGGCTGTGGCTTTTTCTCTGTACCCTCTCCTGAACCTTCAACGGATCTGCTTTCTCTCCCTTCACCACAACCCTATGAGTCTTGCAATCCGTTTGAACATCTTCAACTCCTTTTTATTGGGAAAAAAAATTATTAATTTTATTGAAGGAAACAAATCAATATAAGAGTGAGACGATAAAATTAAACAAGAAGATGCTTTACCTGGAAAGCCTTTGAGACACCTGCGGACTTTACGGGCACAACCTTCGCAATGCATGAATACTTTCAACACTATTTCTTGAGGTGGAGGTGGTGGTGGCTCTTTGCTTACCTCCTCCGCGGCTTTCTTTTCTTCATTTTTGAGGGATTCCCCTGCAGCTGCAGCTGGTTTCTTCTCTTCTGGCTTCTTCTGTTCCTGCAAAACACAATAATCCAGAACAAATCAAAAGCAACATTCAGGAACACGATAACTAAGAATAAAAATAAAATTAAAAAAAAACCAGAAAATGGAAGATGGGGTAAAATAATAAGACCTCTCCCATTGGTTTTGTGTTTCCGGGGCTGGAGAGAGATAGAATGAGCTGATAAGCTCGGGACAAAAACTTAAGTCACTCGCTCTTTTACAGAAACACGAAGACCTCTAGTTTTTTTTCCTTCTCTTTTTAATTCTCTCTTTTTCGTCTCTTTTTGCTCTCTCTCTCTAAGTTTGGTAAACTCGAGAAGTGACTAGTAACTAGTGTGATGAGGCACAGTGGAGTGAGATGTAGACTGAGCTTTCAGCTTTATTAGCGTCATCACTAGCTTACGTGGCAATCCCTTTATGGAAAGCACGTGCACTCTGCACCCACCACTCTCTCCTCTAATTTTTATCGCTGCCTTACCCACGAACAAATTTCAAACCCGTTACCTAATAACATCTTAATTGCCAATTTCACCCCAAACCTGAATAAAAATTAAATATGAATCCATTTTCAAAAAGCCGCAAACCAGTGAGTAGCTAAAATGTTCCAAACCCAATAAAAATAAAATAAAATTTAAATAAATATTTTAATTAGAAACGTTTTTCACTCGAATTCAAGATGTGTTCTCAACCCAAAACCCAAATCTAGAAGTCGAAACCTGAACTAAATCATTAAATTTAAAAAAATTAATCATTTAAATAAATTTCTTATTTTTGCCCCAAAAAATTAAATAATATTTCTAAAATGAATTAAAATGATAAAATTTTAAAGAATAAAAGGGTGAGGATTCAATCCTTACTACTAATAGAAAGTAACAATCTTCTTTTAATTTTTAGTGTATAATATGTATTTAAAACTGTACTTAATTAATATATGTAAAACATCTTTATAAATATGAACCAGGGTCAAGAATGTTGGTACCCGGTGGTCAATTTCTAGTTCCGTTCCAAACTTAGCAAGTATTTTTAATTGTTCTAGGTTCGTTCTGAATTCTTAACGGGACGAATCTTAATTGAGTCGTTTGATGCCGGATACTCTAAGTCACTCATACCATTGTCATCCCTAATCAGCCCTACTCAATTCTCCCTTTAACTTCACTCGTAAATAGATTTATAGTTTTTTTTTTGTTCATTTTCATATGTCTTTTTTTGTTTAGTCGAGAACAAACTTGAAGACTACGTCAACAATATACAACATTCAAAAAAAAAATTGTACATAAGTAAACGCGACTTTAAAAAGCCAGTACAAGTCCTAATAAAAAGAAATGAACCTATCATAATCGTATAAGTAATCCAATCTGCCACACGATTGACATGATCATACGTATGCTTAATTGTATAACCAAGATCGAAAGATAAGAAGAGTTTTAAAATTAACAAACGTCTCCAAATAGAAATTAAGAAAGTCGCAAATACACAAGAAACTTGTACTATATCAAAGCTAACTATGGAACAAGGGACAAACACTCATATTACTCTTTACTCCACCCAAGATTGTCAAAGAGAAAAAAAATACTTGAAAGCTCCAAGTGACTAGTGAAGAAAATATTATATAAAATAAATGAAAAATCACAATAATTAAATAACAAAAAAATAATGCTACTAACCCATGGTTGCAACACGAAGAAAAGGGAGAAAAACTCTCGGAGACCAGCAACACCACACAACCAAGCAAGGCGTGGGCGCACGAGGGTGGGGGGACGGGACGAGAGAGATGTGGTGGAAACTCTCAAATAGATTAAGGCTGCGTTTGTTTATCAGAAAATAATTTGTTGGGAAAAATAGAAGATTTTTTGGTGCTTGGTTGCCATGAAAAATATTTTCCCATACCTTTGCTGCCGAAATGTTTTCTTCAAAATATAACTAGCGTTAATTTTTAATTGGAAAACTTTTTCTAGTTGACCATTTTCTCTTGCCAGCCAAGCATGCCAAAGTTGGGAGAATAGTTTCCGGCAAACAAACGGAGCCTAGTTGGGAAAATATTTTCCGACAAACAAACAGAGCCTAAGTATATCTTTATTATTATTATTATTACAAGCCATCGCATAGTAGAATAAACAAAAATGCATATTTCGATTGTTGGCAAATAGAAATAATAATAAAATTTATTATTGTGAATCTATATACACACACATACGCATGTACACACATACATACATGCATACATATTCTTGTAACCATCAAAAATCGAATTATACGTACAAGTCAAGTTGGTACAAGAATATGGGGATGACTTTGATTCAGATATCCACCCTTAATACCATTGAACTGGATTGAGATAATGCCAAAGCCAAATACCAAAACAATTAGTGACAAAATAGCAAGCATCCACCCTCCTCCACCATTAGTTGCCATCTTAATTAGTAAGCTTGTACCTCGCCATAATCCTCCCATCTCATCATCTAATCTGTCATCATTCTTCTCCAACTCCAAGCTTTTGCTGCTTTCCAAAGGCAAATTGTTAGTAGAGGGCAAATCTTTCCGGCTTCCACAATTGTTTTTGCCATCAACACACGCAGTCACTTGGTGACATCGTTGAAGCAAATCAGCAACACATGAATTGCATATTTCTTCTTCTACGTCTTCGTGTTGTTGCTGTGGTGGTACACTCATCACAGTGGCTCCTTCAAACGCCCCAAGAAGCCGTCTTGGTTTGATTTTGAGGCTTGCAACGGGAGCTCTTTCAACGGCCCATTCATTTGCCATGAGCTTCGCTGCAGGAGGACACTTTGTAGGTTGTTGTAAACAAGACATGAGGCCTCTCGGAGAGTTGTCAAGGAGTTGTTGATCAACACAAGTTACACCTGCAGTATCGGAGCTAGCGGAGTATCGACCCAGTCGCCGTCTACTTCCACCTGCTCCAGAATGTTTCATTCTCTTCCATTCTTCTTCAAGGTCATTCAACTCTTGATACAGTGCTGTCTTGTCTATAGTGTTTTTAGTTCCGCCACTCTTTGATCTTCTCATTGTCAGTTTAGAGGAGGAGGAGGAGGAGGAGGAGGATCTATCATTATCATTCACCCGTGGAGGAGATGTTGCAGTGTTTTAATTATGGGATCTGATCAAACAACCCACGTCCTCATCTACAATGTTATTTTGAAATTTGATTTCATGGAGGTGGTTACAACTTCTTCCTAAATTAAGAAAAAAAAAAACGCTAAACCAACAAAATCGGGGACCCATATCAACACATGTTTTCTCCTATATCAGAAAATGACCAAAATATATAAAGGCCTAATAATAAGACTTGGGTAAATAGCCCTCAAACCATACTGTCTCTTGACAACTCTCTAACATAACAAGTCAAAGCTTGCATTTGAGTTTAGTACATGTGCTTATTTTCTTCCAGGAAACCCCTCGAGGGGAGGTAGGTACGTTGATACATAAGAAGGAAAAACATCATATTGAAATTCCCAATGATTTCTTCAACTTCCTCAACTCCCAAATGCACGGTTGAGTATGGCAGGAACTCTGAGAAATAGCTATTGCTCAGATCATCTAATTTTGGCATCTCAAGTGTCTCTTCACGTGTCAAAAGTTCTCACAAACCTGGCGGGATTCCTCCTTCCTGGAGGACCCACGGATCCAGTGAGTCTCCACCAAAGCACCTTCTTCCATGAGGATGGAGTGCTGCCCTATAATGCGTTCGGGTTCGATGGTGCAAGATCTCAGCAGACTCTAGGCACCCACTGTCACAAAATCTGCCCGTCAACGTCTCAGCTGGCAGCCCTGGCACAAAAAATGAGAACAGTGCTTCAGCAGTTGTGTTTATTACTGTTTTGAATCTCTTACATCTCAGTAAACTCAAATACATAAAAATGGTTGCCAAATAGGCATGAAGTGCTTCATTATGATTGTAATTCAGACTCATGAAAAATGACAGCACCATACGTTAACAAATGTAAACACATTACCACCCCCACTTACATCTAGAATGTATTACTTCAAAATAAAAAGATAATAGCATATCGTATTTTCAACCTTCTCCTAAAAATCAAGGCAGTGCCAAACCATGACATATATGGAACAGAAAAAAAGGAGCAGTATTTCATACCAGGAGTTATAACTAAATATTTTAGAAGCACTAGCCACAAGACATATCTGTATATTGTGCTGCAGTCCAAGTTAACTACAATTCTATATTTTTCAAAGTTATAAGCAAACCCAAAACGAAATGCCAAAATGGCCACGAGTGTGTGGGTAATCGAAGAAGGAGACACAGTTGTGCGTGTGGGTGATTTGGTTTGGATCCGATTGGTTAACCTGGACCTAAACCGGGAAAGAAAGGTTCAAGAGGAAGTACTAAGGGGTAGGCCCACAGAAACCAAAATACGCACATGGGCTAAGCCCAGTTAAGAAGTAGAGCAGCCCGGCCAGAGAAGTAACTAAATCCAAATCTAGTAATTAGGAACTTACAATTCTACACTACCAATTCACTTGTGTAAAGCGTGTAGAAAAGAGGCTTTGTTATGGTTTGGAGAACCTTTCTTGGATCCATCACTGAGAATTTTCCTTTTCTTTTTCTTTTGTTTGAAGTTTTAAATCTCCAATCTTTTACTTTTTTCCATATATTTTCATTGATTTTGTTTGCCCTCTCCCAATCTTTATTTTTTTTTTTCCGTTTTGGTTAAAAAGGAGATCAAGGCTAATTATATTAAAGTACTCCTAATGGAAGTAACCCCTCTTTTATCATTTTCCAAGAACTCCAAGAGTGGACCCAGGGCTTCATTGACCACGAATATACCAATCGGCTGAGTAATGCTACAGTTAACTAACCCGCCAATTAGTACAAGCATTAGCTTCTTTATAGATACGACTCATCATATAACTAGTTAAGACTCTCTTAGAGTCTTCTAGTATAGGAGGAAAAGGGTTGCAAATGGGATATTGGTCCAATAGCCAAGTTAAACCTAGTAGAGAGCTTGTCTCAACGGTGAGTAGTGGTAGAGCTATTTTTTTTTAACTGATGTTAATATTGAATTAATAAACTAATTTTGGAAAAAGAAAAAATGAATAAAAATTTTGGATGTTAATGACCCGTTGGAGGCTGAAGAATGATGCGTGATTACATAAAATCAAATTTTTTTTTTCTTTTTCTAAATGAATACTTTAACTCATTTTGAGCATTAATTGCTATTGTTGATCAAAGACCTGAATTTATTTTTAAAAGTAGGTCCGTATAAAGAGTAAATTTATTATTACTTTAAATATAAATGAGTTTTTCGTTAACACAATTTACTTGTAATTAATAGGGTTAATAAAAATATTTACTTGTAATTAATAGGGTTAATACAAATATTTACTTGTAATTAATAGGGTTAATAAAAATACTTTTTTTTTTTGGGAGGAAAAAAGGGGTAAATTGACCCCCCTGTATTTCCACGTCTTTGCCAATATGGTGAGGAAGTCATTATTAAACGATTATGCCATAAGTAGTCCTTGCCAAACCTCAAATCGTTCTACCTAACCATTAGAACTTATCCCCAAATTAATAACAAAGCCTTTTACGCAATTGCCATTGTCGTCATGGAAGATCCCACCAGTACTAGTTAGTCCCACTAGCACTAGTTAGTCTTGGGTTAACCCTTAGTGCACTATATTTCCATCCTCTAACTGATTCTGGCTATCCAATCTTTTGTTTCAAAAGAGCAGAGTAGTGCGCTCATTTTATGTGAATCTATATTATTTTTGACGTTATAAGTTTTGTAATGTATGTGATATATTAAAATATGTAAGTTTACATTTAAAATTCTAAGCAAAAGTTACACATGAGATATGATCAGACATATGTAATCATCTCAAGAGAGGCTTGGTGACAGCTTCGCCCAAGTTGTGCAATCAAGAATCGTATCATAATAAGCGTAGCAATCCACAATGCAACTTCTAGTGAGGTGCTCTATATTATTGGGGAGCCTCGAGAGGTCGCACATCACATTTGTTTTTTTTTTTTTTTTTGGTTAATAATAATACTATGATAGTAACAGGGCAGCTCCAGTAATGACATGAAATGGACGTTTAAGCGTTAATATTAAATGCATGACGGCTATCATCATTGCTCGGCAATTGGTGGTCTCTCGTTCATGCATCCCCTCCCTACTCTAAAAATAAAATTGCAAGTTGCCCCATGCAATCCACATCCCCCTGACTCATCTTTCCAATCGTTTTCCCTTCCCCCCCTTTTTTTTTTTAGATTGAAAAAAGAGAAAAATAAAAAATAAAAAGAAGATAAAAGTCGTTTTCTTTGGAAGGCCACTAGTAACACGACTTCAGTTGTCTCCGTCTGCCCTCCCTCCTGCCACTTTGAAACGTTTAGATAATCATCACATCAGATATAACACTTAATTAACCTTTACTTCTCTTATGCAACCTACTATATATATATATATATCAACTTTCATTTTATTAGTTAAACACAAATATTTAACTACTGGGACAACTTCTTTTCTTTTTCCTCTTAACTAATCTTGCTTCCAAGTATACGTAATTGATAGATCTTGCCTTAGTTGAGTAAAACACCGATCCTTCATATCTTTATATCATGTAAATCCTTTTTAATTAGGACTAGTTTTCCTGGTTTTTCTGTCTAAATCAAACTGTTTACCATATACTATTGAAATTTGAATCATACTTGTTAATGTATTTTTTTTTCAAAATAAAAAATAATTAAATATATAAACACACAGAAGAGGTTAAAAGAGAGAACAAAAAGTAGGCACGCGAAAGCTATATTTAAAAGATGAAGACAAGTGCATGGGGGCCGGGGCAACTTGTCACGTGTACGTAAAAAGTTGAGTAATCAGTTTAATTGTTTTTGAAAACGATCGGCGACCACCTTCCACCAAGCTACCGGAGCTCATATAGTAGTGTGCCTGGAATCTACTTGGAACCCTCACCTGCCCTACTTTAATACTCCGCTTTGGTCAACACCGGCGACTTGCATGTCACTCCAAATTCTTGCTAACAAACCTTACAATTTTGATGACGCATGTAAGCGACCAAATCTCCTTATTTTATACATACATATATATATATATATATGATTTTGAATATTCCAATGGTAAAACCTCATGTCAAAATATGATGGTTGTTAACCGAATTAAACTTTACTTCTTTCCAAGATATAATATTTTTAACTTCTAAAAGAAGTATATATAAACTCTTTCAGTCTTTTAAGGTGTTAATTAACTTATTTACTGTATAGCTAGCTGGTGGAGACGTTGTTGGAGAATTTAATTATTTTAGATGGATAAGTTAAAATTTACGAGAATAATTAATATATAAAATCTTCAATTACCCGTTAATTTTAGAATGGAATTCTATATATTTCTAAATATTATCAAAACTAGAGATATTTCGTACAATTATTCTGACGTAAATTATAATCGATCATATTAAAATTATGTGAGGACTTATTGTGCTTCTTATAAGACTTTAATTCCAAAAGTTAACCAATCAAGTAAATAATAAAAAAAAAAGACGGATCAGGCTTTTAATTAGTAATATTAAATTCTTTGCATCTTGTTAAAAGAAAATTTGATACTGCAGCAGGGAGAAAGAATATACACTTGGAAGAAATTAACTCCAAATACACTTGGGATTTCTCTATTTACGTACAGAAGTATCCCGAGATATTGTAATGAAGCTACAAGGACTGATAAATTTTTTAAACTTAAAAAAAAAAACAAGAGAGAGAGAGAGAAAGAAAGAAAGAAAAAATCTATTGATTTCTGACAAAAGGATGCAAAAGTAGATCAGAAGCACTCAATCTCTTGGAAGAATCCTTGTTCAAACAAGAATCAATGAAATTCCTGAACTCATCGGAAATAGACTCCGGCAAGGGTGGGGGATCACCGAAGCAGATGGCACACATGAGGGTGGCCCAATCGGGTCTTTGCCCAGGTGGCAACAATGGAAAATGGCCCATGTACAGCTCCAGCAATGTCAACCCCAGGCTCCAAATGTCAGCAGCGTATCCATTGTAGTTGCCGCCCCCACTGCCGTACTTATCGGGATCGAATCTCTCGGGGCTCATGTAAGCACATGTGCCCACGTACGAACTGCAGGCCTCTAAAGATCTGCACATCATTTTGCTCACACCAAAATCAGCGATCTTCACCACCATGTCCTTGTTCACTAACAAGTTGGATGGCTTTATGTCCCTGTGAACGATCTTGTGGGCGTGCAGATGTTCCAGGCCTTGCAGCACTTGTTTTGCCACCTTTGCTATCGTGCTTTCAGATAACCTCTGTGGCGCGGCTGATGGTGACCGTGATTTTTTCATTATGGTGTCCAGGGCGCCTTGGTCCATGTACTCCATCAAGATGCCTATGCCACCACCCGGTTTCTCAAACACGCCGTGGCACTTGACCACGTGGGCCGAATCCGCGAGCCGCAGGATGGAGATTTCTCGGAGGATCTGCCGCCGGATGTCGGGGTCGCTGTCGCCGTGGACCACCTTGAGGGCGTAAATTGCGGAGGTGCGCTTGTGCCGGACTTTGTAGACGATGCCGCCGTTGCCATGGCCCAGGACTTGGAGTTTGTCGAAATCGGAGAAGGAGTAGCAAGTGGTGGTGGTGGTGGTGGTGGTGGTGGTGGTGGAAGGAGGTAGAGGTAAGGGAAAACGAGGGCGGCGTTCGGAAGATTCCGGCAGAGGGAGGCGAAGATTCAGCTGCCGGCGCTCACGCACGAGTGCCATGTACCTATTGAAGAATTAAGCCAAGTGGTGCGTTTTGGGTTTGATGAGTTTGGGGTTAATTGGATTGCTTAGTTGCTTATATATAAGTAGAACCAAGAGAGCACGTGTTTTTACTATTGTAAGAAAGATCAGAGGAAGGTGAACGGATAGAGAATAGTCAAGAGGTTGGGACCTCCTTTTCATGGCTGCCCCAGCCCCCCATCAATCTTTGGCTTCTTTTGCATTTTTCTATTGGTTTTTGATTATTAAAATCGTATATAAATTATTAATCACATGCCAATCTAATTCCATCTTATTTTAATCACTTGGTTACTGTACCGCACACCACCTAACCCATTCCATCTGGGATTAAATTTTCCCTTTTCTTTTTTCTTTCAGCATATAATGATATAATATTGGTATATATATGACATGGCCCCTATATTTTTTAGGAAAAAATTCACGTTACCCCCTGTGATATGCGAAAGTATCACGTTATTCCCCTATATTCTAAAAACTTCAGATCGCTCCCTTGTATTTTTCCAAAATTTATCACGTTAACTCCCTCCGTCCATTTTTCTATCAAATTTGAGCCACACGCGCTATAATTACAATTGGTTTAGTATTTTTAATCAATTTGTCCTCTATTTGGACGAAAATGTCCTTGGCAACATCATCTTCGTGTTCTTCATCATCTTCATTACCAACGTCATCTTCATCATTAGCATCATCTGCCCTCTATCTTTATCATCAACATCATCTGCCCTCTATTTGGACAAAAATGTCCCTGGTAACATCATCTTCATCTTTGTCATCATCTTCATCTTCGTCATCAATGTCATCTTCATCATCAGCATCATCTTACTCTTAATTTGTGTGTGTATGTCTATATACATCAGCTAATCCATTTTTTAGTCACAATATTTCTCACTTTCACACCCATCAAAATTACAATCTTACTCTTAATATATGTATGAATGTGTAAATACATCATCTAATTCAAACAAAGACTTACTTTCACCTATCATTACTTTCACACCCATCAGTAAGTTAGTTTCACCATCTTCTTTCTTTTTCTTTCTTCTTAGCTTCACTGTCTTTTTTTTTTTTTTCTTTATCCACCACTTTGGTCGTTGCAGTAGGGGTGGGGGGACAATGCTTTGTCGTCGTCGCAACAGGAGTGAGAGGTGACGATGCTCGTCATTGGTGAAGTTGCAATGGTCGTCGCACATTCATGATTCACTGTAGGGAGAGTGTATTTTTGAGAATTAGGGATTTTAGGTATTTTATTATAGAAGCTAATTAAATTTTTTATTACTTTATTTCAAGTGTAAAATGGTCATTTCAAACTTCTATTTAACACTGTTCACGTTTAACTAACGGTAAGGGAGAGTGCGATCAATTCAAAAAAACACAAGGGGACGATCTGAAGTTTTGAAAATATGAAGAGGTAACGTGATATTTTCGCATATCACAGAAGGTAACGTGAATTTTTCCCAATTTTTTAATCCAATATCTATCTGATTTGAACAAGATTTCGAAACGGTACGGACCCGGGATCCCGTCCCATGCTGCTCCAGAATTATCAACGTTGGGCTTTGAGAACTTTGAAATAAAAGCCTAGTCAGGCAAGGGATAAATCTTAAGCAGTATCTCTGCACGGGACTTCAATACCACTTAGGCACCGAAGTTCCCTTGTCTAGCACCACAGCATTGTCTCCCTAATTGATTCGAGTAGCCCTTTTTTTTCCGTGCAGGTTAATCCATTTGAAAAGTCTGAACCCGAATTGAGAGCTCCTTCTTGGTAATTTAAGCATTATCAGGCATGTTTCTTTTTCTTTTCTTTTACTTTGACTTTTGTTAAGAAGAACAAATACAATGATGACATCTTGAGCCGCCCACGACTAATGCCCTCCGGAAAACCGAATTACTACTTATAACAATTTGGGCTCTAGCTTGCTTATTAGAAATGTACAAAAATAACATATCTATATATACTATACATAAAAGTTATACTTTTTTTAGCATTATGAAAATACTATATCACTGCTTACATGACATGGTTATTTTACTTGTTATTATTTTACTTTTATTATTTATTATCTTTATAAATATACATTATTAGCTTTAATTGAAATATTAAATAATCAATTAATTAATGATTAAGATTAAATTCATTTGTGAATTCTAAAAAATTCATTTCTTATCAATAATGTATATATATTATTAGCATTAGAACGTTAATTTTCAATCAATTAATTCTTCAAATAATACTTATTTGTGACTTTCAAAAGATTAAATCCGAGACAAATCATATTTAACTATTTTTTAATGAAACGGTATAAAAATACAAAAAGAATTTAATATAGACATGCACTTTAGATCTAATGAGTTTAATATTGTCAGAACTCATCACCTAGTTTGGATAGTAGGTCATTACATAGTTTTGAGACCATTGACCTCCCCATTAATTTGGATATGAATTTTAAGGAGTTATGAGACCTTTGGAATTTTAATCTTGGATTATTATTTGGGGGGTTTTGTAACTCTTGGAATTCTTTCATGAATATGACATTAAAAGCTTAATCTCTTTTAACACCTAATATAATGGTCGTTTAGCAAGACACACATCACAACAAGGAGGATGTGTTCTTCTACTCCTTAGTTAGAGCATATAATTCTTACATTGTTCTAGCATTTATAGTTTTATATAGTAGAGATAATTCAAGCATTGAAGTTTTACAAGTTCTTGGTTTCATCATCTATGATTGTAGAAAGTCATTGTAAAGTCTTACGGATACTGAATCAAATCCAGACATCAACTTATTCAATTTGCAATTTTTGTTCTAATTTATCATCTTTGTCTATTTTATATTCTTCATAATATACATATTAGGTTCCAGATTGACTTCCTCTTAGATTTTTCCTGTTATTTTAAACTATTTACTCAATAATTTGCTCTCTCTCTCTCTCTCTCTCTCTCTCTCTCTCTCTCTATATATATATATATATGCCTCACAAGTTAGTGTATAATCTTACAAATGATAATGTCTAAAGTGAAAATTTTCGTTAATTTTTAAGTATGATAAAAAGAATCAGAGCATCAAGTGAACCGTAAAGCGACTTGATAAAATAATTTGTCAATAAAATGAAACAAAATGAAAAAGAGAAAACAAAAAATTACAAAAAGCACCTAACTACCAATGTCAAGTAAGACCATCAAAATATGATGAAATAATGGTTAAATAAATATTATTTAAAAATAAAAATGATTTTTTAATTCATTATTTTACAAATATATTTGGAGTTTTATATAATATTTAGTGAGAATTTATTAGATAAAGAGAAAATTTAAAATATATATATATATAAGTAATTACGATATCAAATAATTTTTTGAGAAAATAAAAATTTGAAATTCATATTACATTTTACTAAATCAAGAAAAAGAAAAAAAATGTCATAAAAATGACTAATAATTTTATATAAACTTGTTAAGAAAAAGACAAAATTTTAAAAATTTCATGCATTTACAAATAATCTAAAAAAATTTCATTATTTAAGTTTAACCGAAATATAAAATGAGAAATAGTATCAACTGTTCATTTAATTAATAGAAAAGGTTTAGCCTGTTTGAAGCACTAGTACTAAAACTACTAGTTTTCTATTACAAGTCATTTGTTGGGATTCCATATTCCGTCGCTAATTATGCAACCCTCACTTGGACGTTACTGTTGATTAGCCAAAGGATTAATGATTGCCCACTAATCATTCAATTATAAACAATATCACCATAATTCAATAACCTGATCTAAAAATCTGATTCGGAGAAATCATAGCCAACCGTCATGTCCAAATTTTGTATCTTATAGCTAACTTTTCGTGCATTGGAAGATACCCAACTCTAATTTTATCACGCAAAAGACACCCAATATTAAGGTCTATGGCAAAGGAAAATCACCAAGGAAAAATCATGTATATATATATGGATACTCATATTTTATGGTCCGCAAATGAGTGTTCAATTGTACGTCCAGATTAAGCCCACTCAGACAAAAGATCTGTAAGTAAATCATAGCAGATATACTTAGTGGTTAAGATACGTGTTTCTATAAACAGGTGGTTAAGATATGTGTTTTTATAAACAGGAGATTTATGTTGTAAAATAACTACAAAAGAAAAAGTACATAAAGATAGAAAATTAAATTCTATTAAATTTTCTTTGAATTGTTTTTACTATCTCAGTACATTTGCTTTATCCAACTTCTTTTATTTATAGGTAAAATTGAGACAAGGCATTAAATGCAAGGTGACTAAAACAACTTCATTTTCAATGTTGCATCCCATTTTATAAGATGTTGCATGGCTTTGTCAGAAGCAATCTTGAGAATGCATTTTGTTTTCAACATTTACATATTATTTTTGACTTTTATGAATGTATATTTCATAACAATTTATACATTCTAATGCACTACAATAACATCAATAGAAAAAATACCACTCTCTTCTCCTTCTCTCTTTAGTTGATAATAGGTAGTAATTTTCCTTTTAATTATTTAATGTATAGTGCATCAGTTATTGCTCATAACAATAGAAGTGTCCTCCATCGAGAATTTTGTATCTACCCCGTCCGCCCCCTACTCCACGTTTAAGTAAAAGAGCATTTAGAGGTGGAGGTCATATGTCTAGTTTTGAAGAGGTTGGTTGTCAATTTCGCTTATATTTTGCTGTCCAGGTGTAGCGATTAAGATCGATGTGCATGCTGGCCCTGGTGGCTTTCGCGATTATACACAAGGAAGAAGAAGAAGAAGGAAAGAAAGAAAGGAAAAATTATTTTAGCCGCCATTTTACATGCAGGAGCAGTAATCATCAATTTTCTCAAAAGGATTCCATTTGAAAGAACAAATACTTTCACGTAAATATATGAAGAATTGAAGTGTAACGTACATTTCAAATACATCCAAACCTTTTTATATATATTGATTGACAACACGTAACAAATGACACAAGTAGTTGAGCCAAACTCAAGAAGACTTCCCCACTGAAAATTAAGTAGTAAAGGCAACAATAATAACATATGATGATGGCTGAATGTTTCTAGATGTCGTGCATAAGCTGTTCAAAAGTCTTCATAGCAGAAGCCGGTAAGCCCAAAAGCACGTTGATGCTTTTTCTCTCCTTCCCGTATGAAAGAAAGAGACTCACTTCCTTCTCAGGCAAAGCCACCGGCCCAGACATAAGAGGCTCTCCCCACCCAAAGTCCGTAGTGTGGAAGGATAGCTTTGACCAGGTGGTGATCAGAAGCGTTGCAGCCAGAGATGGCCTGGCCCTGGTGATCTCGAAATAGTCTATGGCTGATCTCATATAACTATCGTTGACAATTTTCACAGCCTCCTGAACTAACTTCACTGCGAACGACAGCCGATTTTCCACCAGCTCCCCGGCGCTGCCAAGCGAATTTGTTAACACAATCCCATTGCCAAAGTAACCTTCTGGTATTGGTGGATCAAATTTGGACCTGCCGTCAACAGCAAAAAGCAGCTTCGTCTGCTGTTCAGGCTTCATCTTCAGTGCCTGAGTGCGAGCTCTCCAGACAAATGCTGAGAGGGCTTCAAATGTGGTGCATTTGGCTAGAGACCCATCCTCCATTGCCATCATTTTCAGCTTTTCAAGCTTCTCGGGGTCGAAACAGAAGGACCTGTACAGCATTTCCTCTTTGTAAAGTTCATCGGTGTTTGATACGTCTTCAATCTCAGCAAATTCATGGTGGGGGAATTCTATCTTGGGTGGGTTTCTTGCTTTGAGTGTTGTCCTGTCCATAAATGGGGGGTCTTTAAGTGGCAGCCCTCTAGCTGTTTCACCCCAAGAGTTGACAAATTCCATGGCCCCAAGACCATCAAACATGCAATGGTTCATGCACAGCCCAAGAACAAATCCTCCACATTTGAACTTTGTTACCTGGAGAGATGTTTGCAATTATTAACAATTTGAGCAATAAGGACCACTTTGAATCCATAGTGAAAAGAACAACGGAACCCAAGGCAAGAAACTCATTTTTTTTTTTAAAAAAAAAAAAAATCTAATCTGCAATTTTTTGGTAAAAGATTTTGGCTAGGGGCTGCCACTAGTCGCTCAATTTTTTTGTCCTCAAACGATCATTAATTTATCAATTAGCTGCTATTTTGACCATGATGTCCATTTTTGTTAAAGTAAAACAATAATTAGGGACAAAGTCGTAAAACAGTCTTATTATATATATAATTACATTTCTAGATTATGGCCTTGTCAAAGCAAAGCACGTAAATCTTGTTGGTCTTCATTTTAATTATAGTGTGATGACAGATGGTAACTGCGAATCTTGGCTTCAGGGCACGTGAGTGCCATAGTTTTTGCGGCTAAATGTTGTTGATTAAGTGCGTGGTGAGAAATATCCTTGATCAAGAAGAATTAGAGAACTAATTAATTAATTTACCTGAGCCACAAGTGGAGGAATCTGGAGGATGTTAGTGGCACCAGGAATGTCATAAACGAGCTTGCCAAGAGTGATGGGATCAGGCTTTGTGTTATCTCCAATTTCCTCGACCGTAGAATCGGATTCAGCCTCAACAAAGACTGCACCTTCCCCGGTGCAATCCACTATAAGCTTCGCCTCCGAGCTTATGGTGAGCCGCCCCGCTAGAGGGTAGTAGTGCACCAGAACCTTTGATAGCGCATCCTTGACCACTTGAGCAGCTGCTTTATTGGATTTTTCCTCTGATTTAAAGCAATAAATAGTACGCACAGTCACAGCAATGTTCTGGTCCAGGTTTGACAGGAAGTAAAAGCCCTTTGGAGTGTCCTCTGCAGGTGGAATCAGAGTCGGCTCTCCTTTGTTTACAGCGATCATGGGATGCACACTAACATCGTTGTTGCTGCCACCAATCTCCATTGTTGAAACTTATTAACTACTCTTCCAAGTTCAAGAAAAGAATGCCAATCAGTACCTGATGAGTGAGTAAATAATAAAGTAACAAAGAAAAAGGAAGTAACTGTGTGAATTGAATCACAAAATTATAAGGACAAGGGGCATGTGGCTTTTTTCATGCAAAAAGCATTATTATTGGTACAGGCGTGATGATGACTAGGTCCTATCTAGAAATTAACACGGTCAAAAGAAATAATGTTTGAAAAGAGTACCTATGAAGCAATAATAGCAGGGTATTCTGCAATAAGAAAAATTAGAAACTGTACGTGTGAATTTAATCATTCACCGAAATTAGGAATTAAGGGCATGATGTGCTGTAAGTCATAGATTGTGCATGCAAAGTGAATTTATATTGGCAAGTGACTTAAAACATCGAATTACTACTCTTCGTCGATTGAAGATCAGACAACATTATTAATACATACGTAGTATTGGATTAAAAGTATTGGCATGAATGATTACGGGATGCTGCTAGCTAGCTAGAATCAAATCATGAATAAGTGAAATTAAAGAGTGTACCTGTAAAGCAATGCAGTAGTGTAGTAGCACTAGTATTGGAATAGAAAATTTAACACTCTGTAAATAATAAATGGTATGGGAATGGATTGCACTGGGAAATATATATAGGCATGAAGATGGTTGTTAAGTTTGGTTAACAAAGACACCTGCTAGCCCACGATTCACGAAAGGGACGGCTACCAGGGGTGCATGGTGATACCAACCCCCTATACTCATGATGTCTAGTGTATATCCCATCCTTTTTCATACATAAGCAAGTTAGCTGTGTTTAATGGACGGAGATTTTGACAAAGCTGTTGGTCAAGAAAGAAAGAAAGCAAATTGAGATTTAGAGTAGCTCAAATAATTGAGATTGCCTTTCACAAAAGTAATAATTTGGGTTCGAATTCTATGAAAGATGGGGTTGAATTTTTTGGGTGGGGCTAGGGGGAGTTTGTTAAAAGAAAAGAAAAAGGAGAAGAAAGAAAATATAATGTTCTCTCTCTCTCTTTTTTTTTGTGCAACAAATTAAATAAATTTAGCTGGTGAACCCCAACTACCAATCTATTTGATGGAGCTCGACCACCAATTGACAAACCTCGAGTATATAGCACATCCTTTATATTGTGTTCTTAATTATATTATTCTATTCCCCCCCCCCCCCCACCCACTAAAGTCTTGATTTCAAACAATAGAAATTCTTTGGAAAGATTGTGGTAAATGTCAAATGCGGGATGGTTGGGGTTAGGCAACTAGCCCAAACCAATATCTTACCAGACTTGATGGAGGTGTTGGCGTGAGCAAGTAGACATCCCGCTGTGGCCTCTGGGGTAAATTAAAGTTTCAAGTTGTTAAGGTTAGGCGTCCAAATTTGGGCTTTCCTTTATCTACTAATAATAAATCTCTTATTAATTTCTTACTCGTGTTATATCTTCATATTGCAAGAAATAACAAAGCAGTGATAAAATATTTAAGGCTTGTTTAGTAGGATTAACTATTAGTAGTTGACAATTGTATTTCAACTACTAACTGTTTTACTAGTTAATTGAACAAAATGTATTCTGCATGTTCATTACAAGCAACTAGCTGGTCAATTGCTTCCCCTAAAATCAAACAAATTTCAATTGCTTGTCAACTGCGACGAGTCTGCCTAGGTGTAGCTGACTTGGCCGTTCAACCACACAAGGTTCTCATTACAATACGTTCCACGTACATAGAGGATGAGATTCAAAAAGGTTGAATAAGATGAATAATAAGGTTCAAAAGACAGGCTAAAAATGGACACACATTATTAGGTATTTATTTTTTCCCAGTCTGGATTGCATTTTTTAAAAGGAGAGAAACAACCTCTAATGAGAAGGATTTTACAATACTCTCAACCGACATAAATAATCCCACGCGATACAACAGGCATTATATGTTTACATTTCAATAATTTAAATACTCATATGACTATAGATGAATCAGTTTTATAGACAAATATATATATATATATATATATATATAATGTACTTCTTCAATCCAAAAAAAATATATAATAAATGTACTTCTTCAATCTTAACATTCATGAGACAACGAAAGAAAATTAGTGCACAATGATTGAGTCACTCAACCACATAATATGTAGAAATTTGATAATAACCTTTTTTTTTGTTTTTTATTTTAGAGGAACTCTTTCTTTTTCCTAGTTGTTTTTCTTTAGAAATATGAAAAGAAGTATATAGAGTAATTTTTTATTTACAGTTAACCATGGAAGAGAACGACATATAATTACTAACAGCATTGGGACGTCCAGTAATTATCAGGTTGTGGTGCGTAGGTAAGCACTGTTTATTCAGTAAAATGATTAATTAATATAGAAAATCTGCTCAACCAGCTTTAAAATAAATACTAAGCAATGGCGATAACAATCACAAATCATTCAGCACCAAGCCAACTGAATTCATTTTGAGAAACTTGAAACATACTTCCAGCGTTCAAAATAACCAATGCCTTTCAAATCAGGAACATCACTAATTTACAACTGTAACAGCCAAATTTTGGAGCCCTCATGTTATATGTTAACAAGATGAGATTTTCTATCCGGCCGTTCATTAAGAAATACTTCCATATACAAGGTAAATCATCCAAAGCGTGATGGTTTCTCTAAATTAGTTCTCAACTCCGAGTGATTGATCCCATCTTCCATCTTCACTTCATACACGGCAAGATTAATAATAGGAGACACTATATAAAAGTTTCCTACGATGATGTCTCTCAAAGTTGGTTATAATCTCATCGATTGAATCTTCCCAATTTACAGTGGCCTCCAGCTGCAATGAAAATATGCACATAGCACACAAGTAAGCGAACAACAAGTAACTAAAAGGTAACAATTATTAAGAGAAGGCATACCTCTTGACACAGAAGTAAAGCAAGCCGAGCTCCTATTGCTGCCTCCTCATGGTTATCTTTTACCTCCAAGTTGATGACTAAAACAGGCTGCATAAGCACGTGATTCCGATTATGGAGATCTACATTGTTCGCAATGGTAAAAGGTTAGCAACTGCAAGAAGACAACACAAAGAAGAATGAACTCATCCACATGCGTAAGGACTACCATCCACAAATATAGTACTAAAATCAGAGCAGAAGTTCATGTAATAACTTCGAGAGGTTATTCAACAATCTAGTTTTGAACAAAGAGCCATGTTTGATTCCCCAACTCTTGCATTCCACAACAAACATATCCAAGAAAAGCAAAACTGAGAAATATAACTTTAGTAGAGCTCAGAGTAAAGAATCCATATTATTGCTCAACCAGCTGCACAAGTTACTATTGGCAGAAATGTCCATGTTCAATATAACATCTCGGTCGCAGTAAAAGGAGAATAAACACTCCCAAAATACAGAGTAACATAAGTAATCAACTGCGACCGTGAATTTGGAAGAAAGGGGCCATAATGCTGCCACAAGCACATCATTGACCAGGACCTCAAGCACATTACCTTCACTTGTCCAGCTCCTAAGGAACTTGGTCCAGACCAAATTCAAAAGAAGGAGCACTAAAAACAGGGATCATTTCAAGACACCAGAAAATAATTTGTCTTGTTCAACGTGAACTATAGAGCCCTTGGTTGATGGACAAGCATAGACAAGTTATTCAAGTTTTTTGGGCGACTTCATTTAAAGCATAGACATTAAAACAATCACATGGATACCATTGCTAACAAAATTCTAAGTCTTCGGCAAGGATTGTTAACAATGTGTGCGTTAAAATTGTAAAAAGTTATGCACAAAAGCTCTAATCATCTATGTGTGCATCTATGTGATTGTTTTAATGTTGCTGAAAATCCTAGTGAGAGAGCTCCCAAAGTGTTTTAGCAGGTGTGAGGATATGAGCAAAGCAATGAAAGGCCCAAGCTTAGTGAGTATGTTAACGCATAGAGTAACTGATTTATGAAATTAATCTCATTGTTTTCACTCCATAACTGATCCGAATCACCATAGTGGAATTAATCTCATTTACCCTGTATGTTAAAGATGCTTATGCAAGGTAAGGCTAGACCAAAAAGAGGGTCAGACTTTTTCCCTTACATTGTTAATAGATAGATCCCTTCTTAGGCAGATGGAAATCAGACAGTCATCAATTGGTTTCTTTGGTAGATGGGAACACATAAGCATCAATACCAACTCATCTGATCAACTTCATCATTGTGGATGTAGTAGTATAATTTGGCAGTGACATTAGTATCTAAGATAGCGAAGCAAGTGGTTAAAAGACAAAGAAAAAAGCAGACCTTCAAGAACCATATCGAAGACTTTCTCTTCAAAGGTAAGAACCACATCGAAAGAACCATCAGCTGCATTGTCTTGCCAACGTTGGGGCGCAGTTTTCACTCCCAAATTCCTCTTCAGCATCGGTAATATCCCATTTCTCTTATACCTTTAACAAAAAAAAAAAAGGGTTAATCTTTTAATATTGCAAGAGAAGGAAAAAAGAAAAAGCTAAAAGAAAAAAGAGAATCTTTTTTTTTTTTTTTTGGTTAAAAGAAAAAGAGGGGCATTACAGTTCGGGGTCTTTGCGGCGAAGATCATCGAACATATGCTTGTAAGGAGTGCCGAAATCATAGACGTTGGGTTCTCGGAGAGAAGGACCAGGGAGCTTAACGTGTTGACCAGTTCCGTAAGAACACACATCCAGCCCCTCTTTCTTGAGCAGGGAATGGGCTTCCATGCTTCTGTTCTGGTTTGATGAACAAACCATGGCGTACCTCAGCTTCTTCATCTTCCAGGTTTCAATTGATTTTATGGATACCGTATCTATACCCCCCCACCCCCAACACTTCTTTCTTCTTCTTCTTTTCTTTTTTCTTTTTCTCTTTTTAAACTCTCCAATTTATGGAGCTCTACACTCTCGTCTCCAGATGCAGGATGAGACTCATTCTTTACTCTCAACTCTCGTGCGTTTCTACATTAATTGGGTATGCTTCGCTTAGGGCGTTTTTCTTTTCTTTTCTTTTTTCTTTTTTATGGAAGAGTCTATATACATATATATATATATATATTTTTTTATATGTTATATCTATATATACTATATTATATAGAACAACCTTTTGCAATATATATA
The DNA here is from genome assembly GCA_028554755.1 of Cordia subcordata. Taxonomy (NCBI): domain Eukaryota; kingdom Viridiplantae; phylum Streptophyta; class Magnoliopsida; order Boraginales; family Cordiaceae; genus Cordia; species Cordia subcordata. The sequence continues at coordinate 9,967,271 of JAPTOF010000023.1, forward strand.
TAACAATGACAAGTGTTACACAAATAACATTCTTAATATCTTTTTGTCATGCGGCGCTCTTACATTATATTTAATTGTGAAAATCGTATTTTATTTTAATGAGATTTACATTAATTTTCTAATTTATTTTAATATTTACATATTCCATTCCAAAATTATGATATACAATCTGGATTGGTTGCAAATATCACTGATAACTCTCCAATTTGGTTGTTATCAAATTGTGACTTATTTTAGTTTATATATTTTTTCTTATTTTATTCTTATTCCCATATTTTTATACTATTTTCTCTTAGTAATTTTAATATAAATCATTTTACCAAATACTTTAATGATTCATATTTTGTTTTGTAATTTAACTCAAAGATACATAATTTAATTATTTGAATATATCTTTTTTATAATTATTTAGAAATAATAATGATACTTATTTCAACATAATACCACTTATCTTAATTTTTTGAAAAAATGCTATGTATATAAAATAAGATTTTGCGACTATTTTACATATATAGCACGGGTGATTGACTATTTTACATACATACATACATATATATATATATATGTCACCTATTATCATTGTGTCACTTCTTTCCCTCAAAAAGAACTTATGTCTAAATGGCAATTAATAAATAAATAATTAATAATGATAATACGAGTCGAGTCAACGATTTTCTAAATATATCCTGGTCAAATTTTCAATGTAGGGCGTTCCAACTCTTGGGATTTTTTTATTTTGGTAGCTGGAGGCTCTAACGATAGTGTTTGTATTGGGCATTAGAGGCCCAATACCCTACTAGTCCCCGCCGAGGCATCGGGGAGTCCAATTGTTCGTCAGGCCCATATGGGAGAACCAAAAGACCCTTTGCCATCTTACTTATTAGCCCATGTGTCGATAGCGTGGCTTAGAATTAGGGGGTCAACGGCATCTTTGGGAGGGATTTTAGCGTTACGGACAAGGAAGGGGCAATGGATTCTCGGAAGGCAACCATCTCAGGACCGCGTAAAAGGGGAGGCCTCATTAGTGTGTATACTTTACCCTTCACCTCAGTTTCGTCAATCGTGTACCCACTGCCACTGGTACCCCATGCCTACTAAAGCGGTCATCGTATCAGGCTTTGACCTTAATTCTACCGTGGGTATTCTGCCCTCTTGATATTTTCATCTTTTTTTTTTTTTTTTTTTAAGATGAGTTAACTTTTGCTTATATTTATTAAATTATTTTACATAACCATTAGCCAAACTGGTCCATGGGATATTTTGACAATGAAACTCTGTATTTGTTTGAGAGAATGATATTTTTGGAAGCTACGTGGTATTTATTTGATTGATATATATATATTTTTTAATTTTTAATTGTTTTTCTTTTGGCTAAATTAAATCGGCAACGAATCCCAAGCTGTTGTAAAAAGCCCAAAAAAGAGATCCACCCAAAATGGGACGCGTCAGCTGTGTAGTAATACTTGTAAAAATATGGTGTCTGGGCGTAAAACACTTGATTCTCACCACACAAATGAATTAATTCCAATCCAAAATTCTTTCTGTTTCTTTGCCAAATCCAAACCTCCTTGAAAAGGACCCACAGATCTCCAGAGATTACCCCGGCAACATCGCTTCTTCGTCTCTATCCCCAAGCCCCAAGCGGAAAAAGATCTTCGCTCATACTATTACCAAACTCTCCCTACACAAACGTAAAATTTCCTCATCTTTTTTTTTTATTTAAAAAAGAAAAAGAAAACTATTTTCCAAACAAGGAAAAGAAAGAAAAAGAAACATAATTATTAGCTATTGTGTTTAAAATTTTTATAAAATTGTTATATGAAAAATCAAGTTTAGATGAAAAGTGAACTAGAAAACTTTCATTTTAAAATAATAACAGTCGAGCTCAAAATCATATATGTCCTAGACATTTGATAACTTTTAAACAAATATATAATAAAGTTGCATTGAAAAAATTTTGGAAGTAGTTTGTGAAGGTAAACAAATTTAGAGGGCAACTATTGGAAAACACTTGCTTTATAACTATATATTTTTGATTGGGAAATAAAATGATTCTACTTGTTCGACCAAAAAAAAAAAAAAAATCACTATAGAAACAGTCGTTTGCATGTATTTATTGAATGATTTGAAGAAATACAAAGTGTATAATTAATATTATAATAATGGTAACAATAATAATAACAACAAGAGATAAGTGGAGTTTTTGATTGCTAGAAAATAATGGGGTACGGAAGGAGGGGCAAATATGTGAAACCATTCCCACAAGCCTATATTAATATATAAATGCTTTCAATTGTCCACCAATATTTCGCATAGCCCAAAAACATAGCGTATCACCAATATCAACCACCTACGGCCACCGGCCACCGCCACCAACATCACCACCATCACCACGTATACATACATAACTCAGATTAGATAAGCAGCCCAACAGCATAGATTAGCTGAAGCTGGTGTGGATTTGGCATTGGAATAGAGGAGATGGAGACGGCGACTGCTTTTGGGTCATCTGCAATCAGGGTGGTGTGCTGCTCTAAACCCCCAAATTCTATGTCCTCCTCCTCCTCCTCCTCCTCCTTTCCCCATCTTCTTCCTTTTCCATCAAAATCTCGGATCCCACCTTCTTGGGTTAAGGTATTGCTACTTCTTCTTCCTCCTTTTTCTTTTTAATTATTATTTTCCATGAACCGATCTAATTCTTCATTTTCCCTTTCTTGTGTCTGGGCGCTTGGTTAATTAGACCAATTTATGGAGCCGTTTCTCCTTCATTTTTCTCCTTTTACTAAGTTGATTTGATATTTCCTTTTGATTCCTTTCGCCAGACTGATTTTGTGGTATGATTACGTATATATAAATCAGGAAAGACAACCATAATTCTCATTTTAATCATCAAGTACAATGACCCAAAAATGATTTTTTTTTTTTAAACTCCACTTATTACTTAGTTCTGCTTCTACACCATACTCACTTTTATATTATGTCAAACTCACTCAATTTATCATTACATGCTTATCTGAAATCTTAAATCTGAAAAGCATATAATTTTGGGGAAAAAAAAAAAAATACACTGCGACTCTGATGATCTAAGCTTTTCTCCTTGCTTGGTGTATGACAGCAGCACCCTGGTATTTCTCATCATGTGAAGTTGCAGAATAGGCGCGCACTGAACGGGCGAAGCAAGTCTTTTGTAGTTAGAGCATCAATATCTTCATCTGGGGATTCTGGCAGTTCACCTGATTCTATTGCTCCCCTTCAGCTGGAGTCTCCAGTTGGGCAGTTTCTGTCTCAAATTCTAGTCAGCCACCCACATCTAGTTCCTGCTGCTGTAGAACAACAACTTGAACAGCTTCAAACTGACCGCGATGCTGAGAAACAAAAGGAAGAGCCTTCTGCATCTGGCACTGACCTTGTATTGTACAGGTTTAATATCATAGTTTTTGTGTTAACTGCTTAATGGGTTCCGTTGAATTAGTTATTCTGGTGATTGATTTATTTTTTCCTATGAATGTTTAGGAGAATAGCCGAGGTGAAGGCTAATGAAAGGAGAAAGGCCTTGGAAGAAATTCTCTATGCCTCGGTGGTGCAGAAATTCATGGATGCCAATGTGCCTTTGGTCCCAACCATCAGTGCGTCTTCAACAGACTCGACTGGCCTAGTTGATACTTGGCCTGACCAAGGCGAGAAGCTTCAGCATCTCCACTCACCAGAAGCTTACGAGATGATTCAGAATCACCTGGCACTCATTCTTGGGAATCGACTTGGTGATTCAACCTCAGTGGCGCAAATAAGCAAGCTGAGGGTAGGCCAGGTTTATGCAGCATCAATAATGTATGGTTACTTCCTTAAGAGGGTTGATGAGAGGTTCCAGCTGGAAAAGACCATGAAAGTTCTTCCACAGGGGTCAGATGATGCAGAAAATAATATTCATCGAGCTGTGGGAGAGGTGGGAACAAGTGACTACAGTGGTCAAGAATCTGGTCGAACTACACATAATCACCCAGAAGTGACATCATGGTCTGCTGGTGGCATTGGTGCTGGTGCTTTCGGTCATGGGATGAAGTCCTCCCGGTTGAGGAATTATGTGATGTCGTTTGATGGAGAGACACTTCAGAGATATGCAACTATACGGTCTAAAGAGGCTGTCAGCATTATTGAGAAGCACACCGAAGCATTATTTGGTAGGCCTGAGATTGTTATTACGCCTCAAGGAACTGTTGATTCTTCCAAAGATGAGCAAATCAAGATTAGCTTTGGTGGCTTAAGGAGACTTGTTCTGGAGGCAGTGACATTTGGTTCTTTCCTCTGGGATGTTGAGAGCTTTGTTGACTCGAGGTACCATTTCGTTGGAAATTAAGCTTTGTTGAGTGGCGTCTCCCAAGTGGAGCAAAAATGTGATGGATTTTCAACTGATCTCTTTCAAATTTCCAAATGCCAGAAGACTATGTTTTGAATGGAGAAAATACTAATTTCTTGTACTAATTGGTTTGTATGTAAAAAGTTGCTCTTTTGTAGTTTAATGTGATTATGATTTTTCATAGTCTTCTGGAATGAGAATAAGAAGGTGTTTGGCAAGCACCCAAATAAGCACCGGCCAAACACCCTCAAAATTGCATGTAAGATGCATCTGGCTGGATGCATTCTTGTGTTGTGTTTGTTTTAAGCATATTAAAAGATAGCTTATCATATTTGATGTCCTGTATAAAAAAGTATGGTTTCTTTAGAGTTGTCGTAAGATGCTTGTGATAAAATGTTTATTTATTTGTAGTTGTAAAAAATAAGTCAAGGATTGATCATTTATAGAAAAAGTATGATTTGTGTTAGAATTCACATAAGATACTTGTGAACATTGTTTTTTTTCGACAAGCATCTTATAATAAACTTATAATAATGAGATAAAAAGTATGGATTGTTTTGAATTTTGACAAGATGTCTTATGAGATAGAAGGCGATAATCAAGTCAATAGGATAAGCATTTTATAATAAGTTTATTTAAGACGAAGCAAAAATCGTCTCATCGACACACATAGCACACGTCTAGTATCAACTTGGGATTTTGGTGCTCAAGTTGAAGTTATTCGTAATAGTCCCAAGGACATGGCTAATTTATTTATATAGAACAAATCATGTGAGATTTGTTTCGTTTATTCACCTCGGGAACATTTTGAAACGGTATGGGACTTTGCCAGAAATATCATAGAAAGCAACAGCAGCTTGTGTATAGGTAAGTCGCACGGACATGAAACCTTGGCCATCATAATAAAATTTCAGACTGTCTTTGTGTCTGTCGTAATGGAAGTCACCTTTCCATGCCCTTGAACCCCCCCCACTGGTTAAAAATTGGATCCGGCTGCATTCATTTTCAATTGTTAAAAGAGTCGTACGATTTTGTCATACATATATATACATATATATATATATATATATATATTAGGGTTTGACGTTGGAGGATTCATTACCTTTTTGGACCGCTAATGCGCTGCAGGCAGTGGTCATGCCCATTTATATACATATGAACCTCATATGCCTGCAGATTTTTGCATTTATATTGTATGTTAGTAGTGCCATATATCAAATGTCTTATAGTTGCGATCTCGGTTTCTAACAGATTTCTCAAATTATGCGAAGATCATGAACTAAAATTGCTTTGAAACAACAGTTTTGATCTCATAACGGTTGCCTAAATCAGAGAGCAATTCCTTAATTAGTCTGTTTACCTCAAGAAGTGGGAGAATTTGGTTGACAAGTTCAGGGGTGTCACCATTATGTCCAACGCTTCTGATGGGATGATGTCCAACCACGATTTTCCAGACCGTCCGAGATCTGCTTAGTGCTAGTTTCAGGTCCTGTTTTACATCCCAAAAACAACAGAAAATGGCCGCGCTGAGTGTGATGTCTTCAAGTACCATCAAATGGTCGTGCTGTGCACTTACATATATGTAAGTGCGAGTGCGCACACACGTATATAAAAATGAAGGTGCTTGAGCTTATCTCTTTAATTTACTTTAAGAATCCCTGAAACGTATTTTTGTCGGGGGGGCACGCCTGTCCAGTTAAAAGCACGACTGCCTTCAGGTCGTTCAAAATACCTGTCGACAAAGGGGTTTGTGTCGAACAAAATTATGTTCACTAGGCCTGCACATTGCACTCTTCTTATCCATCAGTGCTCCAAAATATATACAAGTTAAATCGAAATATCCTAATGAAGAAAACACGAGAAATTAAATCTCTACCTCCTTTAACAATGAAAGATCTCATGCAATGCCATCTTTTGTCGCGCTTTTTCAGTAAAGGGCTCAACTGTGCCTCGGCATTTCCATGGTAATCATGGTTTCCTAAAACTACACGTATTACACATAATTACTAACAGGGGAACGATTTAAACTATTTCTGCCATTTCATCATAATTACGCCTCTATTAATGTTTTCTTATTACAATATCTTTGGTGTAACCAAACGAGTGAGTCGCAGTCATTTGGGTAATACTTACTAGTATACCATGGGACTTGGAGGCTTTTTGCTGTATAGATGTTTGTGAAAGATTTTAGAAAGAGAGGATCATTGGCATCTTTGAGTCCATCCTTGTAAAAATTATCGCCGGTGGAGATCACAAACTGAATGCGCAATCTCGCTCCTGTCACCCCCATCTGTTTGCACACAGAATTCATTATATATAACTGTAAATAGATAACTCATCATGATGTCCCACCTGATCAAATGGGAAGAATCATGGTTGTCAACTTTAAGTCTGATTTGATTTGGTTTGAATTATATATTTCAACAGAGAAAATTTGGCTTCAAAAAGATTTTCTCATCCAATTCCGCCACATTTTTTTTTTTTTTTGCAACACCTATATATATATATATATATATATATATATAAATAAATTTCGCGTTCTGTTGATCATAATTCGGTTTCAATTTTTGGCATAATTTAATTAATGAAGTGGTACCTGGCGTGCAACAAGAGACTGATTGTAGGCACCTTGACGTCCCCAGTCTCCCAGCGCCAGAAAGGTCACTGCAGCGGAGGCATTACGTGGCCTGGTGAGTACCGGTAGTACAGCAGCAACCGGAGACGAGAGGCTTATACTAATTATTATTATTATTATTATACAACAGGTCGCTAACAATTGCAACATCATCATCATCACCAACACTCCTGTAATATTACACGGAGAAGCCTTCTCCTTTCTTTTTCTAGCTTTTGATAGGCACAGGATGAAAATTATTCTTCTGTTTGGAGATCAATATTTGGATAATCACGTAATAAATGAAAGCGTAATGGCTCATCTCCGATTTATGTCTTAAAGTGCTACAAGTAGATCGATGCAAGTCAAAAAGTGCATCCCTTAATGCATCTCTGGTGTAATCTGCTAGTAATCTAGATTTTCTTTCCCCTTTTTCTTTTTGGCAAAAAGAGAAAAATAATTTTTTTTATCATTATATGCTACACGTATCCTAATAAATATGTCCAAAAAAAAAAGTTATGAAACTTAGCTTCTTAATTCTTGTTAGATTAATTAGCACAAATCTGCACCGTCCAATTTTTTCCTCCGCCTTTACAAAATGATTCTGCTCGTTGAATGTGCTAGGATAGAGAAAATAAATTGGTTTGCCATTGAACCAGTTAATTGCACAATCCAATTAAAAATCATGTGGTCTGGCACTTTTCCTTGCACAACCAATGTCAGTATTTTTGCATATTATTTTGTGAATTTTTTTCTAGTGATTTTATTTCTTGTCTATAATAGTATTTCTTGCGTTCCCTCCAGTATTTTGTGATTTTACTCAGATCTAAAAGGGATTTTCTTTTCTTTTTTTTTTTTCCCCTCCTTTTCTTTGGAAAGTAAAGTTCATTAACAGACCAAGATTACCAACAGACCAAAAGTGACCCAATACAGAGCCCAACAGAGGACAAATCCAACCCAACAAACAAGAACAAAACGCATTGGACGAAGCCCAAAGAACAACCGTACATCAACCCAAGAAACAGAAAACAACAAAGAAATCCTAGCCAAGAATTCATATAACGCGCGTGTAGGTACATATTGTAAGGTGTATCGCTGAATAAACAGTTGTGAGATACGAGACAAACAGTTATGAGGTATTGAATAAATAACAACAGGACGAAGTACTAGACAAATATGTGAGAAGTACTGAACAAACAAACAAGTATATAGATGTAGAATATAGACTGCGTAACACAAGGCCACCAAGCAAATAGTTGAAACAAGTCCAGAAAAACTTGTTTAACACAAGCCGCCAACGACGACAAGCAAAGCAGACAACCAATCAAAACAGCACTCCGCCAACCTGTATACTGGATTCTTTTAAAATTAATTTCCATGGTCATTACATGGATGATCATATTTTAGTTTATTTTTTTTTTATTTTTCAATTATTGCAGTTCATTATTATCACCTGTGGATTTTGTAATCCGCACAGCCTTAATACTAGTGTGAATATATTTTCATTAATTACTATTCAAAATATTAAGTCGCTCCTGAACTTGCAAACGTGTCAAAGCATGGTACGCACAAGCTACACAGTGAAATCATCCCAGTGTATTGTTACGGCATACATGTCATTACAGATCCAACCACTACGTTGAGCTTAATGTACGTAAACAAAAATATATAAGCAACACGAGGCAGCAATCAGTTTGCACCACATGGCACACCATAATATACCACTCTCCAACTATATGTATATATTTTCTAGTCAGTTATAACAATATAGATGTTGAACCAAAAAAACAGAAAGAAAAATTTTTTTTTAAAAAAAGAAAAGATTAGAGTATTAGATATATACATACGTACCGACCTCTCACTATTTAATCTTATATTATTATATTTAATAATATTGTTATTATTAATGTCACTGTTTCTTGTTCCTTAATTCCCTCGCGTGTATATATATATATATATATATATATATATATATATAAATATATGCTTGGATTTTATTCCCAGCCAACCATTTCAACGAGAGCGAGAGACACATATAAATGAAACATTAGAGCTCAACAACTATTCCTATTTTTTCGTAACTCAAATCCTATTTTGAGTCAGTACAAAATTTTTTTGCATTTGGTTTCTTGTCAATTCATATTACACATACAACCTAATTAGAGATCAGGGCAAGACCTTCCTTTCTTGTTGGATTAGGAGCCAAAGAAGCAGTTACTTTTAATTCAACAGAGCCTTCCATTTCCATTTTTTTCTTCATAAAATATTTATCTATCTCACAGACAAAATGACGACAACGACAACGACGATGACCTCAACCTCAAAGGGGAACGAGGCGGGCATAATGTTGACAACGTCGTCGTCTGGAGGAAGTGGGCGAATAAAGGGTGTGGTATCATTAGGGGCATGGAAGGCTCTAATAATAATGTTCATTAATACGCTGCTTTGGTTCTTCCTCTTACCCTACAGGAGGAGGTGGAGGAGATTCACCGAGAGAGGTGGTGGTTGTAATTGTAAGGATGCTGCTGCTGCCGCCGCCCCCGCCCCCGCCCCCGCCGCTGGTGGTGCTTCTTGTATTGACAAGGAGGTGGCAGCGCGGAGGGCAATGGCTATAGAAAGGGTAGTGCATGATGATAAAAACACCGCCAGAAAGTTCTCCTTGTTTGTAACGTCTAGAGGTGACATCATGTTCACCCAGTCATGGACACCACTTTCAACTCCAGTTAGGTAATTATCACAACATTTTTTAGATAATTTTGTGTATATATATTCAATGAATCAATTTCGGGTTTTCATATATTTATTTGTTATTGGTCTCATATGCATCATGCAGGGGAATGGTTGTAATATTGCATGGCCTCAACGAACACAGGTTGGTATATGTAAATGGACTTGTTAAATAAATACATTGTGAATTTTGTCTTTTTTCTTTTCTAATTAAATATATATATATATATCTGTATATATGAATGTTGAATGATTCACGTGCATATATGACAGTGGGCGATATAATGATTTTGCCAAGGAGCTAAATGCAAATGGGTACAAGGTCTACGGAATGGATTGGGTGGGTAAGTTTGATCCATAACCATATTTTTGTTAATTAACGCGAGTAATTAGCTGTCACGTATCTTCTTCCATGCACATACAATTATTAGCTTAATTTGATATTCTCCTAATGGGTAAAGGAGTTACATTTCTTTGGTGCTTTAATTAATTAAGAGAGGAAATAAAGAAATTAAATTAAAGGTCGAAAAGAAAAGAATTTAGAGTACTTTTAGGAAAATATAATGTTTTGTGCATTTAATTTTGCCTACTATTACAATCTAGAAACCTTAAAAAAAAAAAAAGAAAAGAAAAATTGGCTTAGCATGCTTAAAAATTGGTTTATTTTCATTGAGGCAAGCATATGCTTCTCAAATAATTTAATTACTTGTTTTTCCTTTCCTACTACGTACAGGTCATGGTGGAAGTGATGGTTTGCATGGATATGTTCCCTCTCTTGATCATGCTGTCAGTGACATGGTAATTAATTATGTTCTGAACTTCATTATATTAACAGGATGCAGATATATATATATATATATGTATGTATGTATATAGCCTTTACATATCGATAGCACATAGATATTCCAATATATCATGCAAGTGTGCTGACTGAAATTATTTACGTACACTCTCCTGCAGAAATCGTTTATCGGGAAAGTTGTAGCTGAAAATCCCGCACTCCCATGTTTTTGCTTTGGACATTCTACAGGTGCAGCTATCATCCTCAAGGTGAGGTCCCTAGCTAGCTAGAATCTATATAGATTAATTCTTTTACCATTCTGTAATTATTAATCTTCATCTAGAGTGTTTTAACACTTTATTCAATTAATTTGCCAGGCATAAATTCTTTTAACCAATTACTAATTGATTTCTTCAATCAGATTATATCTAATTAATTAAATATATGTATATATATATATGTGTGTGTGTGTGTGTGCTATATAATTTCCCGTTGATATATTCATCAGGCAGTACTGGATCCGAAGTTTAATGCCTGCATATCAGGTGTGGTATTGACTTCACCTGCTGTTGGAGTTCAACCATCCCACCCAATCATTGCAGTGAGCATTCTTTTATCTCTCTTCCGACCTTACTATCATTTTTCTGCATTATGGAGTAATTAACTAATGCAGACCACATGCATCAATATATTATTGTTACTGGTTTATATAAAATACAGGTAGTGGCGCCAATTATTTCATTCTTGCTGCCAAGATATCAATTCAGTGCAGCAAACAAGAGAGGCATCGCAGTGTCAAGAGACCCCGAGGTGTTAGCGGCCAAGTATTCGGACCCTTTAGTGTTTACGGGAGCTATCAGGGTCAGAACAGGCTACGAAATTCTGCGCATAACAACGTTCTTGCAACAGAACCTGAACAAGTTGACAGTGCCATTCCTAGTTCTTCACGGCAAAGCAGATATGGTAACTGATCCAGAGGCCTCAAAAAAGCTCTACCAACATGCCTCCTCCGCGGACAAGAACATTAAGCTGTACGAGGGGTTGTTGCACGACCTGTTATTTGAACCTGAGAGAGATCAAGTACTGAACCATATTATTGATTGGTTAAACAGTAGATCGCAGTAGGGCTTTAACATTTTAATCTGTCCCAGCTTATTAGCAGAGGAGTAAAAAGTTTATATGCATGGGAAGGCAAGCTTTTTTTTTTTCCAATTTTTTTTTTTTTTTGCGATTTTGCCATCTGGTTATCAAGCTCCGCCTTACCATTTTGTACAGCTGATAAATAATTCGCCACATTCAAAAATGAGAACGGGACGCTAGCTATCATATCGGCTTCATTGTAAATTACACAATCCCCAAAAGTACATATATGAATCCTGACTCTATATGGATATTTTATTTCTGTTGTCAACCTTCTGCTGTGTTTGTTACGTACTTTTTTAAAATCTTAAATTTGACAAATATATTTAAATAAATATATAACCAATATAATATTAATGCCATACCCTTTTTTGTGAAAAGTGCCACGGTTGGATATGTGTGTTGTGTTGAGGCCTTGAGGGGGATTGACATCTATGCTTAGATTCAACTGCAATACCAAAAAGACAAATGCCTTTGTGGGAATTGAACAAAAATCTGTCAATTCAGCCTCTCGTCTTAGACTTAAGCTGAGTAATTTAAAAACATACTCATTCTTGTTCTTTCTGAGATGCTTTTCTAAGGGGGGGAAAAATCCCTCGACATACATATACATTACAGATGTATATTAGGTGGAAAAAAACCTTATGAATTCAATCACTTTCTTCATTTTTTTTTTTTTGATCCAGAAACTCACTACTTTATCGAACCTAACATTAAGAATTGAAGAAGAGTTTTTTTTTTGAGGAAAAAAATAATTGCTTAATTTAGTGACTTACAAAACAATACAAACACCAAGATAATTTATTTAAAATGGCCTACATAGTTTTGGAAGCTTGAGTTTTTTGTGTATAAGTGCAGTCATTATATTGGCCTACCAGCTACCAACTGTTCTTTCATAATCATCTAATTTGCGATTTATCTTTTTCAAGAGATAATCAATCATTGTCAAATAATCAAAGTAACTAGAAAAGATTATAGGGTGCAATATTTTTCAAGCTCGTATAATCTTTATATCTATTTATCTATCTATCTCTCTCGTTCTCTCTAAATATACACGTATGGATATCACAAGCTTCATGAATTTATTTGAAGAGTCTTTAACATCGTAAAAGATTCATGATCTAGTTTGATTTAAAATTAATTGACTGTCAAAAATAAAAATTATAATTGGCGAGGCGTTGTGGCACATTAGCCTTAATGAAACATATATTAATAATAGTCTGACAATTATCCACGCAAGCGGAAGCATCCGCCGCGGGCTACTATCGTCTTTCGATAGAAGACGTAAATATAAGTATAAATTAATTAATAATATAAAATGCCCAAAACAACCTCACCCTTTTATTCCCCTTCCCTTCCCTTCCCTTCCGTTTCCGTTGCTGTTTCACATTTCATCATTTACTGGTACTGGGTTTAACATCAACCTAATATATATATATATATATGTACAATATTTTTATATTATAATATTTATAGAATATATTAATATTAATATTTTATATATATAGTCGTAGTCGTTGGTAGGCTAGGGTTCCCAAATGCAGGTCAGCCATTAGTAATTGGAGGAGGATTAGCTTTGCTTTTGCTCAATTCACTCACTAGTAACATCCATGGCTTTTCAAAGCAAGAAACTCATCAATGATCCTAACGGTGACTTATCTTCTCCAATTATTCAATTTTTTTTCTTTTTTTTTTAAAATTTTTTTTCTAGTTTGTATTCCTCTTGTTATATGTAGACTATACTCCTGTTTGTAGTTTATGATTTTACTTGCTGCTTGAGATACACATTTTCATGTTTTACGCTATGCCCTCAAATTATTATTATTATTATTTTTTTAAAAATGCTGCAATTTTCTGTACGAAATAATCTAATTTGAGGAATTTAAATTCAAGTGAGAGATACATTTTTTCTTTTCATTTTCTTTTGGCTCTATCGGTTAATTAGGGTAATTTTTAAAGGAGAGGTGAAATGCAGTTGAAACATACTCTCTATCATTTTTGTTCTGTTTAATTATTAGCTGTCGTTTTTTCGGCTTTATTCAATACAGATGTGGTAACTGAGTTCATAGAAGGTCTAGTCGAGACTTATCCTGGGCTGCAGTACTTGGATGGTTTCCCCGAGGTTGATTAATTTCTTTACATCTTTTCTTCTTTTTGATAATTCTTTTTACCGCAATCTGAGTAACTTTTCTCGTAAAGCTGCATTGTCTCTATCCCTTATAATTCTTGCATGTGTTTTATGCTGACATTGCTATTATTTATGCTTAAATACAGGTTAAGGTTGTCCTTCGTGCTGATGTATCTGGTGCCACCTATGACAAGGTTGCTGTTATATCGGGTTAGATCACAAATACTATTTTCTTGCCTTTTATTCTACTGATCAGATGGGGATTCTGACTTCTGCGTTTCTGTTTATTGTCGGAAAATGCAAATTACCAATGAAAAGAAATTGTAATGACAACATAGAGCATTCACCGTGTACAATTTCCGTATGCCCGAGAAAATTGTCATATTCCTTTGCAGCATCTCTGGTATAGTTACTTCATGCTTTTAGTGGGTAGGACATAGGTTTGCTGGTTTTTGCATTTTCATGGTGTTTGATAATTTAATTACACATACCCGGCCACTTAGGACTTGATGCAGGAAGGTGAACTGAATCTCTGTGATGAACTATTTGCAATGTACTAACTCACATTTTGCAGCATTTCTAAGCTTATTAGTTATTTCAAATGCTCAGGATAGAGAGTAAATAGTTCTATCAGTTTTTTTCTCATGTCAGCAGAGCACTCTATTCCTCTTGATGCTTTTGCTGTGCAATTCCGAACCTTGTAGGATGTGCGGTGGTGATTGAGAGTTGAGAGGAATCATCTTTGCTGATGCACTTAAGCTGTTATCCTGCTTTTACAAATTACCTATATTTGCTGCAACTACTCTTGGACTTGAAATGTTGGTGACATCATGATGCAGGAGGTGGAAGTGGCCATGAGCCTGCACACGCTGGATTTGTTGGAGAAGGCATGCTGACAGCAGCTATATGTGGGGATGTTTTTGCCTCACCACCCGTTGACTCTATCCTTGCTGTATGATATATTACAACTTAAACTTTTAAAGAATAGACAATTCATTATCATCTTATCTTTTGCTTCTATTTGTCTTCTACATGATGACAAATATAATATTTCCAACTTCAGGGAATACGAGCTGTGACTGGTCCAATGGGTTGCCTTTTGATTGTTAAGGTACAACTAAATCTGGACTGTGTTAATCAGTTTCTCTGTTTACAACTTGAGTTGTCTGTGCTATCAATTTCAAAAAACAATCTTACTTCATGCTGTTAAACAACTTCAACTATTTCCTTGACTTGACAGTAATCTTCACTTCATCCACAATGTTCATGGCTAGAGCTTTACTAATATGAGTACATGACTTTTTCTTGACATGGCCTTATGTGCATTAAATTGGGTGTTGACAGAATTACACAGGTGATAGGTTGAATTTTGGTCTGGCTGCTGAGCAAGCAAAATCTGAAGGTTACAGAGTAGAGGTATGTTTATAAGATGTTTAATTCAGTAATTACTCACTGAAAGAATGAGAAATAAATTCTGCAGGTTCTTGCTGTACTCTCTATTGTAATGCCTTTTCTATGTTTGTAGATGGTAATTGTCGGTGATGACTGTGCTTTACCACCTCCCAGAGGCATAGCTGGGAGAAGAGGTTTGGCTGGGACAATCTTTGTTCATAAGGTTTGACTGTCTCTCTTTCTCCTCTCTCTCACTTGTAGAATGAGACCCCTACCTCATTGATACAAATAGCTCTATGTCTTTATACTTTAACCTGATAAGTGTTTTCAATAATCTGGTCACATCTGTGAAAATTTTTGAAGAAAATAATTATTTCTTAAGAAATTAAGATTATATGATCCCAAACTTTCTCCTTATATTTTAAAGTTCAAACCATAATGTAAGGGAAAGGTAGCCATAAGACCAACTATGCTGTATGAATAAGAGTGTTAGACGGTGAAGTACTAATGTGTTTAGGAGATTCTTATGGTTGAAATGAGAATGTTGAGATAGATATTCGGCGATACCAGGAAGGACATGATTAGAAATGATGTGATTTGAGAAGTGGGGATGGTTCCGATTGAGGACAAGATGAGGGACAATCCTTTGAGAAGTTCTGGTCATGTCAGGAGTAGACTTGTGGAGACACTTCCCTTAATGTGTGAAGGTTTGGAGGTTGCCTATTATGGACGGGGTCTCTCTCTCTCTCTCTCTCTCTCTCTCAAACACACGCACACACACATGTGATTGGTACATTTATACCCACACGCTTGGTTGCATGTCCTATAATTTGGGCCAGAATTGATGCATGTCCTGCACTTTTAAGAGCCTATTAAAAATTTGATGGCAGAATTTATTAATTATAACTATGAACAGAAAATGAATAGCAAGCCAAAGACCATGATCTCCAACAATATAGTAGTAGGTGTTTGTTTCATTGTTATGTTCTCAGAAACAGGTGATCTTATCATCAGTGACATATTGCATGTGGTTTTAACATTTCATTATAAGTTTTATCCTCTGCTTTTAATTGAGTATGGTGAATATAGTTGACTCTGTGATAACTAACAATAGTGGGAGATGGAAGATCATGGAGTATTGGAGAATATGTACTTCTCACATCCGCTCATGGAAAATTTCACGACATAAATAAATTACAAGCTTCTCATTGTAAAGTTTCTATTGTATACTTCTTTTGATTACCTAAAATTGTAGTCTAGTTATTTATTTCATAGAAGACATACCAGTCATTATCTAGGTAGCCAAGCCATTTGAATAATATGCATTAATTGGAACTCAATTCTTCAGAAAGCCCATAAGATCCTTGTATACTCGTAGGAACTAATCAATTTGGCTCAATTTGAATGTAATTTTACTTCATTTATACTACGTAGTTTGCATTTTTTGATACTTATGACATCTACCAAAGCTTTCATGTAGAATTTATCTTTTTTCAATAAATTATAGAAGCTCTTTGGTTTGAGGAAAGCATAGGCTCTAATGAATTTTTCTCCTTCATTTGATGGATGGCAATTTTCTTTTTTATCCTTAAGTTTAATTGTCTTTCTCTTTTAATGTTGCAAATTAATGATGATTGCGTTTGATTTTATTTTCTCTTGCCAATCTCAAAGCATGTCTAAAAATTCTCCACTTTATATAGACTTTTATTAGCATGAGAATTATGTTCAGGAAGGTGCAAATCTCGGAAATATATTATCTTCTCAATGTTGCTGGCGAACTGTAGTAGCCTCTTAGAGTATATCGTAACTTTTACATCTATTGTCAATTGCTATGACTATAAAGTACATTGCAAGTTTTGGCTAAGCATGCAATCGAATATACAGAATATCTAGTTAACTATAACTTTATCTTCTAGTTAAATTTACCGAAAACGAGCAATGGGTAATTTAGCAAAACCATTTCTTTCTTAGGCCTGAAGCCTATGTTGATCCTTTCCGTCTAATGGTTTTTCTGATTTCTTGGTGAATTTGTTTATATCCAATCATATGATTTAACAATATTTTACAAATAAATTGTAGGTTGCTGGAGCCGCAGCAGCTTGTGGTCTCTCTCTTGCTGAAGTTGCCTCTGAAGCAAAACGTGCATCAGAAATGGTAGGCACAATGGGTGTAGCATTATCAGTTTGCACTCTCCCAGGTCTGGTCACATCAGATCGTTTAGGCCCTGGAAAGATGGAGCTTGGTCTTGGAATTGTAAGTGCCATATGACGATGTTAACTGCAAAAGAGGCTAGTTACTTTCCTTGCTTAGAGTAGAGTAGGTAACTTACGCAAATTTAAGTGTCCTATTTAATCTCATACTTATAACCCTCTGGTTGCTCCAATCTTGAATATAACCTTGAGCAACTCCATTTGTCCAAGGGATCACTTAGAACAAAACAAACTTAAGCAACTGAAGTGATTGGATCATATATCCTGACACTGAAATGCATAGGTATATCATTGACAAGATAATTGACAAGATAACTGCAATTAGTGCTTCTGTATCAAGTTAACTCTTGATGCATCCCTTTCAGCATGGAGAACCTGGTGCTGCTGTAGCTGACCTCCAGCCTGTAGATGTGATTGTTTCTCATGTTCTCAAGCAGATTTTGTCACCGGTATGTAGATATAGCTAGATTTCTGTTTTATGATGGAGACATTAATTTAGCAGCTTCTTTGGTATCTTCCATGCCAAACATCACATGTCAACAAGTGTCATCATTAGTTATTCTGTGATGTGTTGACAAAAAAGGACTCCACTTTGTCAATATTATTTGTATCCATTTTATAATTATTCTCTTCTTTAAAAGCACAACCACATATTATACACACACACACACACTCATACTCATATACATATACACACATAAGTACATAGTATAGAATAGAATTTGTCTCTCTAATGTTTTTTTCGAAACAGTTAGTCTTCATTTTGCCAATGTTGTTACTTTTATGAGTTAGTCTTCATTTCGCCAATGTTGTTACTTTTATAAGTTCTATGTATGTCTCACATGTATCATAGCTTTTTTCCATATACTTTGCAGGAAACCAACTATGTTCCTATTACACGGGGAAGTCGGGTTGTGCTCATGGTTAATGGGTATTTTGTGTTCTTTTTTGTTGCCTATCTATTGTTTAAGTTCTTACCTGCATACATAAATTCTGTTGTGCAAAAGAGTACCTTTTTTTGGTGGAGAATGATCTCTTCTTCATATGTACGATATATTTTGTTTTCCTTGTTGTATTCTTTAACTCCATCTTCTGTTGGTAAAAATGAAGGCTGAGAGCATAGCATAGAGTAGAAAAGATGAACTCGTCATAAATCTGGCCTGTGTTTATATATAGTTCTTTTAACATTTAATTGGTGATTTATGGGAGAAAGCCATCAATTAGGTAATTTAGTATAGATTTAGTGATAGTAAAATTATGGCCAACTTTGTTAGATATCCATGTCAATATTGGATCTCTGTTGAGTGATGTCTTGTCAATGCCGCATGAAAAACCACAATATTTCTAGGACCAATTCACTAGCGCAAAACCACACGCAGCATATACGTGGTCTTGTTTTTGTGGGGGGAGCGGGGTTGGTGGTCTGTGTAAGGTGTGGCGTTTCTGTAACTTTGATCACTCGTGCTTTTCTCTTATCTTGATATGGGGCTGGAATGTGATTGGACTTCTACTCAGGCTTCCCTTTTTCCTTTTCTTGACAGTAGCGATTTGGCGTGGTATTTGTACCCTCTTTCTCTCTCTCTCTCTCTCTCTCTATCTCTCTCTATATTTTTTCTCTTTTCTTTTGCTTTTTAATCTTTTACTGCTATTGTGAAGGTACACTTAATATTTCTATATTTTGGGGCCTTAAACTTTATGGTTACTGTGATCTTTTCCATTGTGTCAAATCACAGCTTAGGAGGCACCCCTGTAATGGAATTAATGATTGTTTCTGGAAAGGCAGTCCCAAGATTGCAGCTAGAACATGGACTAGCTGTTGACAGAGTGTATACGGGTTCATTCATGACGTCACTTGACATGGCTGGTCTGTTGATATCTGATGGTGTTCATCTTTTGTCTACCAGATTCCTTGTTTTCACTTTGATGTTTTTGGCAGGATTTTCAATTTCTGTAATGCTGGCAGATCAAGCAATACTGAGCCGTTTGGATGCTCCAACCAAGGCTCCTTCTTGGCCTGTTGGTGCTGACGGTTAGTTTTTTTTTTTCAACATGCATACATGCATATGTCGTCTTGTTTATTGATATTCTGAACTCTCCTTGTCCTTGAGGTATGTGTCTGATTGATATCGGTGTGTAGTTAGATGATGTCAAACTTGTATATAACCATAGAAAGTAACATACTCTGATATTTCTTTTTTAATGATATTCATGGTAAGTAATTTATTGAAGGGGACCGTCCGCCGGCCAAGATTCCTGTTCCAATTCCACCTTCTCGTTCAACAAAGAGTGACGAGGTATTTGGGCATGAAATTTACTATTTAACTGCCTGATACAGTTGCGCTATGGTAATTGCTTCTCATGCTTCTACCAGTTGCTGGTGTCATTTTGTTGGTTTATGGCTTTGTAACTCAGCTGGCAAAATCTGCAAGAAATCTTATGTCTTAAGGCAGTGTTGTTGTTTGCCATACTAAGATCAATTTTCTTCTTATATGTATGGGAACACATATAGCGCAGGTGTATGTGATGGTAGAGAGCCTTGATTCCATATGCTCTTGCCAAATTGATTAGGTGGCATTAGGCATCTATTCTTGTTGCATCATTTCATACGCACATGAAGTTGATCAACTTACAGTATGCATTTAACTCTTGTTATATCATTTCATACTCATACACATATTTTAATGTGTTCTCGACATTAGAGAGCTTTAATTTTCACTGTGAGGTTCATGCTTGCAAAATTGATTAGTTAATGACATGCATCCAGTGAAGAAATCATCAAGCTGCTCACCATCTGCTTTGTCTTTTCCTTAGAACTTGAGTCGGCCACTTCAGCTAAGTTCTCAGGGCCGTATTCTGGAGATGGCTATTGAAGCAGCAGCAACAGCAGTTATTAATCTTAGGGACAGCTTAAATGAATGGGACAGCAGAGTCGGTGATGGTGATTGTGGGTCAACAGTAGGTCTCCCAATAATGCATTTGATTTCATGTTCTTCACAGAAAATTCTACTTTACTTACCTGGTTTACCACTCATGTTCTAGATGTTCCGTGGTGCAACAGCTATTCTTGAAGACCTGAAGAAGTAGTGAGTTACCTTCTCCTCTCTCTCTCTCTCATCACAGTACTTAGGGCCTGTTTTGATTGGCTTCTTTTCAGGAAAAGAGTACTTCTTTTTCCTGAAAAAGATACATTGTTTCTATAATAATTATTTGGTTTGGTTTCCAAAAAAGTTGAAAATCTGAAAACAGTTCAAATACAGCTTTTTTCAAAAGCTAAGATTTTTAGCTTCTCTAAAAAGCACTTTTCTCAAAGTTTTTGAAAAAAGAACTTTTAGAAAATGGGAATCCAGATGAGCCATTAGGGCCTGTTTGGATTGGTTTTCTTCAAAAGCGCTTTTTTGGTAGCTTTTGAAAAATAACTTTTTTTTGAAAAGCTAAAAATTCTAGCTCTTAAAAAAAACTGTATTTGAGCTTTTTTCAGAGTTCTGACTTTTTTGGAAGCCAAATCAAGTTATTGCGAATTTAATATAACTTTTTCAGGAAAAAAAGTGTTCTTTTTCCTTAAAACAAGCCAATCCAAACAGGCCCTTTATCCATTTGTCCAACTGTAGTTTAAATTGTTCATGTAAGCTAGCCTGAATTCTTCTGTCTATGTTCTCGAATTTTCTATCTTTTCCTCCTTTTCCTCATTCTCGCTGATTTGTTGTTCATCATCTCGTGCTGGTGCAATCAGTACTGCTGTTACTGTGGAGTCCTTCCAGAAAGTCCCCTTTTAAAGTTTGCAGTAATTTACCTGATGATTTCTTATCTTGTTTCTCCTTCTAAACTTGCAATTTTTCTATTTTCTAGTTATCCACTGAATGACCCTGCAGAAACAGTTAATGAAATTGGAGCATCTATCAGAAGAGTCATGGGAGGAACAAGTGGAATAATGTACAACATATGCTTCTCGTTATTACTCACAAGGACATAATATAAATTCGTTTCTTTATCGGTCATGTATAATTGTGTGCTTTATCTTTTAATAGATATGACATATTCTGCAAGGCAGCATACGCCGAGTTGAAAGCAGATAGCCAGTCAACCATCTCTCCATTACACTGTGAGATAACTCCAAATACTTGAAAAGCCTTACTTGGGTTTGCATTTATCTCTCTTGTTATTGAGTTACTCATTTTGTTTCAGGGGCTAGAGCACTTGAAGCTGCCATTGCTGCAGTTAGTAAATATGGGGGAGCTAGTGCGGGATATAGGACATTACTAGATGCTCTTATTCCTGCATCCACGGTTCTTAAGGAGGTTATTCTCCAACAATTTAGATGCTAAACTTCATCCACAGAGTTTGGTGATAATTGTTGTTTACTAACTTAATTGAGGTTACAAGCAGAGGTTGGTTGCTGGTGATGATCCTGTCACTGCTTTTGTTCTTTCTGCTGAAGCGGCGGTATCTGGGGCCGAGGCGACGAGAAGTATGCAAGCGCAGGTAATTGTTACTTGTCCAGCTAGGCTTCAAGTTCCCGAATTTGATCACTTTTTTCTGTATTTTGTTCGTCAACATTGTTTCTGTATTTAGGCTGGTCGTTCGACGTACATATCTGGAGACATTCTTGCATCGGTTCCAGACCCAGGCGCGATGGCAGCAGCTTCGTGGTATGAGGCAGCAGCTTTAGCTGTGAAGAAGCAGTGGCAGTCTTCATAATTATGCGTGCACTGAGCCAGCCATTTTCCTGCAGGCCTTATTTTTTCTTCTGAAGGAAGAATTGACCACACACAAACTAATTTGCTCTCCGCTTATGCGGTGATGTACGTATAAAAGCCGAGAGAGCCAGTAGCAAAAATGAAAGAGAGAACTCATTTGGTGTCGTTGAAACAACCGAGACATTTTATGGCTCCCATGTAATACCTTACTACGACTTGAAGGGTGATTTTTTTTTTTTGGTAATCTGGTTGTAATATTAACGAATTTTGATTATCTGTGCCTGGGAGCTTAGTTATGCTGACAAAATTGGTAAAGTTTTTAGGTGGATACAACTTTTTCTGGTATGTACTTTAATCCGCAGCCCACTGTGTCTATATTAACTGTGTGTTTCTATATATAAGTTGATAGAAGATTTGAGGGGATGTCTTTGGGCCGAGCTTTTCCAAAACTTTTTATACAATGCCTCCCTCAAACTCACAACCAAAATTCAGGTTTTTGATAGATCTTACGAGTATATTGATGAATTTTTTTAAGAAATTTATAGATACTATATTTCTTACATAAACTATTAAAAATTATTCTTAAATTCAATTATATTATAAACTAATTTATTTAAAATATAATTTAATCTAAATGTATGGTTTAACCAATTAAAATTTATTTACTTATATATGTAAATTGAAAATAAAAAGTTAACAAAATAAAAAGTTAACAATACTTACGTGCCAGTACATATTATATTCGTCACTTATGCTTTGTTTGTTATAGTATTAATTTAAGATAATTATCTTATTACAATGAGGGTATATTTTATAAGATTTAAGAAATTTTATCATGTATCGTATGAAAATTTAAAATAAAAAAATATTTTTTATCTTATAAAAAATAAGCAATCCTTCCTATCTTATTTTTTATAACTATAGAATGCATAATGCATATAATAAGATATCTTAAATTTTATAAAATATTTTTAAATTTTAATAAGATAAGTAACTTAAAATAAAATCATCCCAAACACACTATTAGTCTCGTACTAATGTGTATATGATAAAGCAAAAAGCACACGCAGTGCTTCAACTGACTCAAAAAATGTTACTGCTCCTCTGTATCAGTCTTCATCATTATTCTTGACCAATAGTGACTAAGGTTTATGCACGCAAATTGAAACAAATTAAGCGTGCACCATCATCTTAAGTTAATTTTGAGAAAAAAAAAATGAAAAGAAAAATCATCTTAAGTCAGTTGCTACTTGCTAGCTCTTAATCAATTACGTTCTTGTAAGAATCATCCAACCTTATGTGTGTGTGTATGTGTATATATATAAGAAACAAGATCGAGTACCTACGTACTACTTGGTAATTCAACTGGCAGACCAACGACATATGAAGGGGAGAGTAGCAATTGATAAATATAATCCAAGAAAAAGGCGGATGAACAAATTAGATTAGAAGTAGGACTCATGGCTGATGATGATGATCGGTAAGAGAAGAAGCATTGCCATTATATGTACAGGCGGCGGCGGCAGAGGAGGAGGAGGAGGAGGAGGAGGAAGAGTTCTTATGGTTGTGCATCCACACTTTGAATACCTTCCTACTCACTCCTAACCCTCTGCAGAAGCCCTCTACCTCATCTCCTGCATCTTTAATCCTTTGCAGCTTCCACCCCAACTTCTCCGCAAACTCAAGCATCTTCTCTTTCTGTTGTGGTGTAAACTTGGTTCTGAATCTTTTCTTGCTGCTCATCCTATCCGATGACTCTGGCGTCTGGATATTCCGGCCGTTTCCATAGTCTATTATCTCGGTTGCTTCTAAGTGTTCGCGGCCGGATGAGCTGTGGTAGCCGCCTCCGGGATGCGTGACTTTACGGTGGAAGCTGCGGTGGCAGCCACATGCAGCACACTGTAGGATTCCGGCCGGGGTGGTGTCATCTAGTATAAACTCTCCGCAGCCGTCAGTGGCATAGCTGCCAAGGCTGGCTGCATGGTTTCTTAAGCACTCTCTGTACAGCTGGTTGTCTCCTTCCATATATTGGATACGTATCTCTCCGTCCGTCAGTCCGTCTGATCACCCTCTTAATCATATATTTAGTCAGAGAGGTTCTTGACATATATATATATATATATACACACACACACACTCACGATGTTCCTGTACAATGAATGATGATAACGAATGTAAAGAATATTGGTGCAACACTGAGCAGCGACAATTCGACAAATACAACAGCTCAGTGCATCAGCTTGTGCATGACAAATTATGAGCAAAATCTTGCCAAATTTTCAATTGACTACTGATCGAGACGGACATTAATTTGACGACCTCGTCCGTAATAATTGTTTCCCCCCTTTTATAGTAGTAATGTATATTAGAATATATAATTGCATCGTTGTCTTTTGTTATGGGCAGAGCACATGAGCAGTGAATACAAGTGAATGCATCTTGGGATGATGAGACATATAAAAATATTAACTAGGGGAAGAAACAACATGCCAGAAAGGTGAAGAATCAGCTACAGTTTGTCCGTGTTCATGAACTCATATATTCTCTTCAACGAACATGTTTTACTTCTGACTTAATTATAACAAACTTAGCTAGATTAAATATTAAAAATACTAGCTACTAAATTTAATTATGTATATAAAATACTTTCAAGACTGATCATCTTGTGTAATTATCAGTTCATGCGAGCGAGGGGCTAAGTTGGCTTTTTCATTTTGGCTAGGGATTGCATTTTAGAATGACTTGGCACAACCGCTTACAGACAGATCCAATTAAAGATGATATATGCACCACGCCTATAGCTACCTAGGAGAGTGTGGGGTCAATTAAATAATGCACTTCGGGAACACGCAAAAGTTAAACACGAATCATGCTGGTCCGATCCTTTTGTATTAATTTCATTCTTGACACTTTTGAACCTATTTGGTTTTACTTATTTTGCAATTTATAAGTTCATAAAAAGAAAAATATTTCCCTTACATATATTTTATTATTTATAACTTATAAGTCCCAAATAAGGTTAGCCAAACACGCTGCTAATCTTGTTTGCACGGTAATAAGACATTGATTAGGTGCAACACTTGTTCTTTAATTTATATACTTTGGATTTCTTTTTCAATTGTAGTTATTTAATTGGTGCTTGAGTATTTCTACAAGTTGATTATTTGCAATTGAAAAATTCATGATCCATAATAGTACAAGTCTCTTAATCAAATTTGGGCAAGAAAAGAACCATTCATTCTGAGTTTGCACAAATAAACTAGGAGATCGCATAGGCATTACCGGGAGATTAGGTTTCCTCGTCACAAGGTCAAGGTTTGTTTGAAGTTGTGGCCAAGAACGTGCAGCCAAAAGGGAGATTTACCAAGCAAATAATATGAATATAGGAAATCGAAGATGTTGCTACTATGTACATCTAGTGTAGGAGAAAAAGTTCATTTGCAAAGTCAAGAAGGGCCAAATGTCTCTATGAATATCTCGCCGAGACCAAAACAAATCAGGTTGTCTATTTTAAGATTAAAGTGGCAAGTTTGGTGGAGCAATTGTTGATGGTAAAGGCAGCCAAGAAAGTGGTAATGTAGCTGCTGTTATTAACCAATAAAGCCAAAGAAGTCAAGGAAGAGATGATTGAATAGCTGTTGATGACCAAGGAAGTCAAGGAAGAGGTAATGAAGTATCTTATGGTGACAAATTAAGAAATCAAGGAACCTGCAATGATCAAGTAAGCCAAGTGACACCCCCCAAAATCTATGCCTAAACCTGAGGCGTAACATGCCACAGGCCTAATCCTATAAGGCTATGAAATCTCACTAAGCCATAATGAGCAAATTTGCCACAAAACTCATCAAAACTCTATTAACATCAAAACATTTATTTACAAAGGCGAGAAATACAGTTTACATCTCGTTCTTAAAAAATTACAGTATCCCAGTTGGAGGGTCACAGTAATTACTCATGTCACAAAATGACTAGATTCATCCTACAAAAAGAAATCCAGTTGTTGAAGCCTCTAGCCAATCAAAGATGGGTTCTCTGACCACCACCATGTGCAAAACAGATATGTAAAAGAATATGCGAAACAATGCTCAATAAATGGACACCTTATATGAAGCTCAAGGGCAATTCTAAAAAAGGGCTATGCAAAAATAACACAATAATAGATGACAAGAAGGCAAAAAAAAGGTTTTTATTGGAGATGCATAATTGGGCCAGTGATAGAAGCTTATACTCATAAACATAGAATCCAAGCAGAACAGGACTTTCTCAGGACCGTATTATTAATAGTAAATACCCTATCACACTATAGGTAGGCATTTATTTGCCTCTTCCTTTCATGATGAATCTCCTACCAATAAGGGCACAGATTACACCTTCATCTAGTGAACCATCTTCCATTGACAGGTAGATATATATATATATATATATATATATATATATATATATTTAGGGAAAAACATTTAACATAGAAAGTAGACTGAATAGTTCTAGAATCACAGGATTCCAATAGATACGAGTACACATTAGATATGGGCCCATAATTCTAATTTCATACTGACAATCCAGAAGAAGATAATGAAGGATGCTCAAAAGATCCAAGTCAAGTGAGAAGGAAACGAAATACCAGGGTACATATGGGTGGTCCAACTTACCTCTATCCTTCGTTCAATCACACCTCATTTTCGCTTAACATTATACAATGATTATTGGTTAATTAACATGCTGAAGATGGAAAAAGTGAAATATAGGCTTCATGCTTAACTTATAGTAAGACATAAAGAAAGGTCATACCAATATATATCAACAAGTCTTTGAGAACCCAGCTAACAGAGTCATGACACAACGTAAAGTAAGAATATCATGTACATATACAATCATTCCCAATCTTTCCATTGGCAGCCATAAGCTAAGCTCTATTTATTTTTCATAAAGTTAATTCTATGTGTATATATGCACCTTATTTTATCTTTCCTTTTTCTTTCTCTGTTGATAGCAAAACCCTACAACAAGACTAAACTTGAGCTTACAAAGGCCCATTTCAAATTAGATTCATAACACTACCACAACACCACTGATACCGCTATTTGAGCACAAGCCTAAATAGCCCGCAAGTGCACGGGACGTGTGTAGTACAGTGTGTGCAAGTGCGGGGTCGAATCCACAGGGAGGCTACCTTAGTTTAGTCTCTATGTGCTCGGGTGCCTTAAACTAGCTACGTGCGTGTGTTTACTTACTTTAGGATGGAAGGGAGCTCGGAAAAAGGAAAAATAAAAACTAATCTATGGAGGAACTTAAAGGAGCCAAACTAAGGAAGGAAACACTAATAAAGAAGAAGGGGACCTAGGGCAATTGCATTGCTACAAGACTTGGGCTATGATAACGAATGAGGTCTATCTAAGGCTCGGGACTTCTATTGCCGTTGTATTGATCGGGGGTTCTCCTAACCAATACTAGTGGTTCAACCCGTTAGCTGGATTTAAAGCTAAGGGCCAATCCCTCCTAGCCTACACAATCCGTGCTTAGAACTTATCCTCTTGGCTGGATTTAAAGCCAAGGACTAGCACCTAAACACTACGTGACATTAAAGCTCAATTAACCAACACTAACGTGGGTGAGGGATACTCTAGTCTAGGTTAACTTATTCGCTTGGCTGGATTTAAAACCAAAGACTAGCACCTAAACTCGACTAAGCATAGCATGTAACCTATTAGCTGGATTTAAAGCTAAAGCCTACTCTACTAAGCAAAGCCACGAGATTAAGCACAATCACATCACCCATATAAGTAGATAAGAGCATTTGAAGCACAAATAACACATGCATATTCACTTAGGCATTTTAACAAACACATAGACATGTTTGATTTCCAATACATAGACATATTGAATCATGCCATAAATTTACGTAAATAAACATGTATTAAGAGCCAAAGATCTACACAAATCCATTATTTAAAGCCCTAATCTAATATACAACAACAATCAACCCTAAATCTAGCCTAATCTAGCAACATATTTACAAGAAATAGAGAAAGAACAAGAAGAACTTCCCTAAATTCTTGCTTCCAAATTCGTACAAATCCTTCAAATCTTTGTTTAATGCTTCAATCCTAGCTTGGTGTGGGGTTTAGATGGTGGTTTAGGGTGTTTTGTGAAGTGGGTAAAGGGTTAGGGTTTATTAGAATTTAAGAAATAAAAGTTCCTCCCCTCGAAATTGGGCTGAAACGAGCTTTTATAAATTTCTTTCATAAGACACCGGCCGACCTAGTCGGTCTACCGGCTCCTCTTTCTTGCTCGACTGGCTTCAATCTTGATGCTCTCTGGACTGGCCGGTCGACCGGCTTCTTGAGGAACTCGACCGGCTCTAAATCTTTTATTCTCTGGAGCGGCCGGTCGACCGGCTCTTCATCTAAGCCGACCGGCTGGATCAGAATGCTCTCTTCTTTATTTCTTTTCTTCCGGTCTTCATCCGTTAGCTCATTTCTTCCTCGTATACGCTTGAACCCTTCCAAAACACTCCTAAAACATGGAATATAACACTTAATATAGTATTTATGCACCTAAATACATTATGTACAAATATTAACAAATATGCATAAACTTTATACTAAGCGCACTCAATTATACTCTAAACACCCTTAAATATGCATGCAAAAACTAGATGCAAACATGCACAAATGACACACATCAACCACCATTATCATTTTTAGTATATATACATTATTAATAAAAGAAGAAAATAATTTATTTAACATAAAAATGATACAGATTCATCACCCATGGAATATGGACTCCTAACTACATATCACACCAAGTTGTATATCAAGTCCATTGGCTTATGCCTTTAAATAACTCAATTTATCTAAATAAATACCCTTAAATTCACCAATTAATCATGAATACAAAAGTACTCACAATTCCTCATTATCTTACAAGTAAGGCTTAAACCAACATTTCTTCCAAATTTCAATCTTAAGTTCATAGCTCAATACTTAAATAGACAAGCATACACATAGAAACCACCCAAAGGCATAATAACCAAGATCAAATGTTATCACTTACTTAGTTACTGCCACAAATGAAATACAAGAACTCTTTAGTTGAATTATAGCAATAGTAGTAGCAAAAAGACAAAGAGGAGAAAGAGAGGGTTTGGGTGCTAGTTTTCGAGCAGATGAAGAAGAAAAAGGAATGGGTTTTGGGGCTATTTTCAATCTGATTAAATTAAATTTATTGTTATTATATTTTAGCCCCTAAACTCTAGTTGTTTTGCACATATAACCACAAGTAGAGGATACCTGTTACATGCAAACATACACACAACGGTACAATTACCACTCAATTGTACCTTCATATACGAAATCATTTGGCGTCAGAAAATCTAATCTTTTCTATCCACAATGGCCATTGGTTGTTCTGGATATGTCAAATTTTTACGCACTGGCACTTGATCATACTGTAAGATATAATTTGGATCTGGGACATACTTTTAAAGCTGGGAGACATGAAATACATCATGAATGCCCGTTAACACTAGAGGTAAAGCTATTCTGTAAGCAACTTCTCCAATCCGTTCTTAAATCTCAAACGGTCCCACATATTGGGCACTCAGCTTTCCGCGCCTTCCAAATCTGCTCATACCGTTGATAGGCGATACCCTTAAAAATACATGGTCGCCAAAGTCAAATACCAATTCCCCAACTTTATTGTTGGTCTTGTGCTTGTTTGAGTCTAGACCGTATAAGTTGAACCTTATCTTCTATGCCTTCAAGGAGTTGTGGCCCTATTATTTTCTTTTCATCCAAATCCCAATAAAGTGGAGTCCTGCATTTTCTACCGCATAAAGCTTCACAAGGTGCCATCTATATACTAGACTGGTAGCTATTATTATAAGCAAATTCAAGCAAAGCCATGTATAAATCCGAGTTACCTCAACAATCCATAACACAAGAACGCAATAGATCTTCTAGGATTTGGATTGTGCTTTCAGTTTGGCCATCTGTCTGAGGATGTAATGCTATGCTCAATTTTAATTCGGAACCCAAAGCTTGTTGTATACTTTGCCAGAATTTGGAAGTGAACCAGGGATCTCTATCAGATACAATCTCTTTTGGCACTTCATGCAAACACAAAATTTCATTTATGTACAACCTAGCCAATCTTTTCTTCTCGTTGTCTATCCGGATAGGTAGGAATAAGCTGCCTTCGTTAGTCTATCCACGATCACCCAAATCGCGCCATTCTTATTTTTGGTTCTTGACAATCACACGACGAAATCCATCAACACACAATCCTATTTCCATTCTGGGATCAGTAGAAGTTGAAGTACACCGGATGGCTTCTAGTGTTTTGTTTTTACCCTTTGACATGTTAAACGTCTCGCAACATGGTCACCGAAATCCCTTGTCATATTATTCCACCAAAAATGCTACCATAGATCACTGTACATCTTAGTTCCCCTAGGATGCATTGGAAATAGAGACTGATGTGCTTCGTTTAGAATTTCTTTTTTCAATTCAGGGTCGTCAAGAACACATAACTGATTGTTGAATAGAAGAGTACCATCCTTCCGTATATGGACATCTACTTTATTTCCCTTATTTACTTTATCTTTGATATTTTCTAGGAAGGAATCATTCTTCTGAGCCATTTTGATCTTCTCGACTAAAGTAGACTGGACGATTAGGGGCGTTAACACACCTTTCATGTTAAGATTAGGATTACTACACCATAGTCTATAAATCATCATGCTTTTAAAAAAAAATTAAAGAACATATCTAATATGGTGATAGAACAAGCAATAAAAAGCTATTTGGACTCATAAGCGCAGTAAGATTAAACATATAACCAAGAAGATGAAGTGATATACCTTCAAAAAGTTGAAGATCCAAGTGGGTAGTCTCTTTGCTTTGTGTAAACTCCACCAAAATAGCCTCTCAATTAGCTTTCTTCACTAATATCACCTTTCTAAAGCTAGGATATGTGGTGCTATGTAGTGGGCAAGCACCTAGGAGAGTTCTAATTGAAAATTTATAGAGTAGTATGTGTTCTTGGTGTACTAGGTGAAAATTTCTACACATCTTTATGAAAGAGGCAAAGAGATTCAAGGGTGTATTGTTGTTAGCTCACTATTTATAATGCATAATAACCCTAATTGGATAAGTTCCTAGAAACAATTAAGTTTCCAACTATGCTTTTTTTAGAAATGGAATATGTCTTATGGGTAAGATATCCAATATATTCTTTTCTCTCTCTCCTACTCCATAATATCAAATTCCATGAGATACGCTTGTCCTATTAAGATGCCCATAAATTTAATAAGGAAAAATTTGGATAAAATCTTTTTTCCATCTCTATTAAATTTATATATCAATAAAACATCTACATAATTAGATAATCTCAATAAATTACATCAATTGGAAATATGACTAGTGAAAAAACCAAAAGACATAGTTACTCTTGGCTCCCAAAATGACCAAAATGTCCTTACCATTACTTTGGCAACAAAAAGGCTATTTTGACCTCGGTCTATTTCCACAAGAAACCCACAGCCCTACCTAAAGAATGATTACTGACTAAGCAGAAATAGGTCACAACAAGTAAGCACTGTTTTTAACCTACCGAGTGAAATGACTAAAATACCCATCTATGTCCACCCGTAGTCATGGCGGGTCAAAAGGTACTATCACCTCCAACACTACATTTGGAACCTTGAAATCTCTAGTCCGAGGAGTGATCACCACCTAGTCATGGATCTCTTGATTTAGGAAGCAACCCATAAACTAAATGACCGATGTACCCCTGAAGGGTAATATCACTAGATCTAGACTTATGATGACTAATAAAACAAATCTAAGGGAGCACATAGACTCTGCTATTGCACATACATGTCTTGATTGATTAGCACATATCACTCAACGTACGAGGCAGACAATCGTATCACTTAAGACTTCTCTTTATGGTATATCAAAGTGCTATACCTCAACTTTACCAATTCATCCACACATACTCAAGATTAAGAGCATTGGTCACTCGGAAGCAGTGAGTATCTTATTTTCTACATATGATGGCATGGTTCCAGAAAACATACTCACAGTAGTCCTGTCCAATGCATGACACATGTACTAGGAGTGAAGTCCGAAAAGACCCTCCAATGACCTAGGCAAGTTACCCCTATCGAGAGACTTGCCACTATAGACTTATGTTGGTAGAGTGCCCAACACTACCATCCGGCTATGGGCATCTTTATGATGTATCCAAAAAACTAGACTTAGACCTATTGTGCGTTCAGCCTCATTGCGCACCGAAGTCATTGGACTATATCATTTGACCTTTACACAACGTATTACACAACGATCAAATGTCTAGTCCAATATCTGTGTACTACTAGTTTTTAGGGCATACAATCCTAACAATTCACAGTTTTCTCTTTAGGCAAGATTACTTCAAGCTGTAATTTCTCAAATTCTCAGATTAACTCTTGCTGTGTAATTACCAAGTTTGCCATGGTTGATATCGGTCTTCTATCAAATGCATTTGCCACCACATTGGCTTTTCTCGGATGATAATGAATATTCAAATCATAATCTTTGAGGAGCCCCAACCATCTCCTTTGCCTAAGATTTAGTTCTTTTTGGGTAAATATATATTTAAGACTTTGATGATTAGTATAGATATCACAAGCTACCTATATAAGTAATGGCGCTAAATTTTCAATGCGAAGATAACTACTACCAATTTCTAGACATGTGTAAGGCAATGTTATTCAAAGTTCTTTAGCTGTCTAGAGGCATAGGCAATCACCTTTCCGTGCTGCATTAGTACACATCCCAAGTAGCTCCTAGAAGCATCATTGTATATTATATAGCCTTGAGACAAGAAGGAAAAGTTAGTATGGGTGCTGTTATCAATCTATTCTTCAATTCTTGAAAACTTCTCTCATATGCATCTGTCTATTTGAACTTCACATTTTTCCAAGTAAGCTGTGTAAAGGGTGAAGCCCACCGTGCAAATCCCTCAACAAATTTTTTGTTGTACCCCCAGAAGCCCAAGAAACTTTGTACCTCGATGGCAGTAGTCGGCCTGGGCCAAGTTCTTACAACTTCAATTTTTTGGGGATTCATTGAGACACCATCTTTAGAAACAACATGGCTCAAGAAAGTTACCCAGTCTAACCTGAACTCATATTTCTTCAATTTTGCAAATAATTGCTTCGCTTTGAGAGTTTGCAAAACTGTTCTCAAATGTCGTTCATGCTCTTCAGAGCTATTTGAATATATCATAATATTATCTATAAACACCACCACGAACTGATCTAGATAAGGCTTAAACATTGTATTCATCAAGTCCATGAAGACTGTTGGAGCATTTCTCAATCCAAATAGCATCACGACATACACATAATGTCCATACCTAGTATGAAATGCTATTTTCGGAATGTTTTTGGTTCTTGCCCTCAGTTGATGATAATCGGATCTCAAAAGCATCTTCGAAAACACTTCTACACTCTGTAACTAATAAAAAGATCTTTTATCCGCGGTAGTAGGTATCTATTATTCACCGTGACCTTGTTCAATTCCCGATAGTCAATACACAATCTCAAGCTACCATCCTTCACTTTCATAAATAGTACCGAAGCTCTCCATGGCGAGACATTATGAAGTATTTATCCCTTATCAAAAAGTTCTTGTTGCTGGATTTTCAATTCTTGAGTTCAGTTGAAGCCATTTTATACGGTGCTTGTGATATCAGTTATGTACCTGGAAAAAGTTCCATTTTGAATTCCACAACACGCTCTAGCTGCAACTCTGGTATATCCTATGGAAATTCTCGGGCTACAAGGAAGTCTTCTAGTTTCTGTTCCTTCTGCTCAGTACTCACCATATGCACTAGGTACCTTGTACAACCTTTTCGTAACAACTTTTGCGCCTTTAAAGTAGAAATAATACAAAGTGGTTACAACTGTCTTCCCTAAACTTTAGACTCTAGCTCTCTGATAAACGAAATAAAATCTTCTTGGAAAAGCAGTCCACATAACCATGGTAGGTAGATAACCAATCCATTCCTAAGATAACATCGAAGTCTTTCATGTCTAACTGGATCAAATTAGCTAACAACTCTTTTTCTTCCATGTATACCACACAGTTTTTATAAACCATATTTGTGATAACAGAGGCCCCAGTAAGAGCTTCAACATACAATTTTTCCCCTAATGGCTTAGGTGTATCATCCAATAAAGATGCAAATGATGGAGACATGTATGAAAATGCTGACCCCGTATTAAACAGAATATGAGTGCAAACATCAGAAATTGGAAATATACCTATTACTACGACCTTTGATGTTTGAGCATCCCCATTCATCATGTCGTACACTCTAGCTCTCGGTTATGGTCTTTGATCTCTACTCGTCAATGTAGGTAGCTGACCCTGTCCCATCCTAGGTGAAAACGCTGGTCTTGGAACTATTGGGGAAGAGCTAGCCTCAAAACTAGTTGATGAGAAGCTAGTCGCGGAGTCTAAAATGGCAGAGGTAAAGGCTCTTGACAGTCCTTAATCCGATGATCTAGTATCCACATTTGAAGTACCCCTCAGTCACATGCCTACAAGCTTCAATGGGATGAGGTAAACCACAATGATTACGCCACAGCCCTAATAGCTGCCTTTGATAGCCCTGGATAAAGGATCCAAGCTGAACACTCGGTCCCCTAACCTATGGTTGCATTGGCCTCTATGGTGATCCCGTGATATGCTGAACAAAAGGCCTTTTGGGAGCATAAGAGCCATAACTACGTAATTGGATAGTCCTGTCCTTTTCTTGCTGCCTAAAGCAACTTGGTTTGAGATATACTCTTTCTTTTTATTTTCACTCTCCTCAGCAATAAGTGCTGCCTTAAATACCCCTCATATGTCTCATAGCAGATCGAAGCTACAAACTTATGGATAAAGGGTTTGAGGCCTTATTCAAATTTCCATGATTTTCTATAGGGGGTCGGTACTGTGAAATTAGCAAAATCCACTAGTTCATCAAACTTGTTAGCATACTCCATTACTATCATGTTGCCTTAAGTCAGTTGTGAGAATTCCTTGACCTTCCTATATAAATATAACCCTAGATAGATTTCTTCTCATAGAGTTGCCAGAATTGTTCCTATTAGATGTCCTTTGGACGTTTAGGTAAAACGTTATTTCTCCAGGTTTCCGTGTGACCTCTAAATAAATGCATAGCCAGACCTTGATGGCTTCATCATATCTGATTATTCTCCAAAACATGTCCATATTTTTCATCTATTCGTATGCTTCTTTAGGATCTTTATATCCCCAGAACTCTTTAGGATGATTTGCCAAGAATTTTTCTAATGCTTCAGAATCCACTAAACCCTGTAATTTCACCTTTTTTTAAGAATTAGAAATATCTTTTGCTATCTGTTGTAGCATTTCCCTAGCCATAGATTTGGAATTAGGGTATGCTACATGCTCTCTTATAGGTTGTTTCCTTCTTTTCTTTGCCTTCTGTTGTTCCGCAATCCGCCTCAACGGAACATTTTCACCAACTTCTTCGAGATCAATATCACGATCCATGTCCTATAACAAATATCCATCAAGTATTGCAAGCAAGTTATGTTAAGTGATATAACAAAACAAAACATAGAGTAAGTATAATAAAGCCTTAATTAACCTTTGACTAGGCCTTACTAATCATAACCTATTGCTCTAATACCATTTATGTCTATGCCTAAACTCGAGGCGTAACACGCCACAGGTTTAAGCCTGTAAGGCTGTGAAATCTCACTAAGCCATAACAAGCGAATCTGCCACAAAACTCATTAGAGCTCTATTAACATCAAAACATTTATTTACAAAAGTGAGAAATACAGTTTACATCTCGTCCCTAAAAAATTACAGTATCCCAGTTAGAAGGTCACAATAATTACACGTGTCACAAAATGACTGGATTCATCCTAGGAAAGAAATTTAGCTATTGAAACCTCTAGCCAAGCTAAGGCAGGTTATCTCCCTAGGGTCCCTGATTACCACCCTTTCCAAAACAGATATGTAAAAAAATAAGTGAAACAATGCTCAGTAAGTGGACACTTTAAATGAAACTCAAGGGTAGTTTTAAAAGAAAGCTAATTGCTATCTCGCGGCATAAGCCTAAATAAGCCGCAAGTATACAGGTCATCTATAATATAGCGTGTGAGTGCAGGTCAAATCCACGAAGAGGCCAAACATGAGAGGTATCCTAAGCTAAGCGTGTCCTAAAGAGTTACGTGTTGGGTCCTTAAACTATGATCTTTTTGGGGTTTTTTGAATTGAAGGGAGCTCAGAAATGTAAACCTAATCTAAGGACGAGTAAAGGACAGTGTATGTATAAAATGGGGGAATCAAGTAATCTAAGGGGATTCAAACATCGAAAATAGGGACTAGGGTGATTACAACTTGTAAATGGGTGATTACTACTTCTTATCAAGGTTGTTTGATGG
This sequence comes from Cordia subcordata, assembly GCA_028554755.1. NCBI lineage: Eukaryota > Viridiplantae > Streptophyta > Magnoliopsida > Boraginales > Cordiaceae > Cordia > Cordia subcordata. The sequence goes on from JAPTOF010000023.1 coordinate 10,003,787, forward strand.
ATTATACTTGGTTGCTCTCATCTAGACTCCTAATTAGCCTCTTAATTGGTACCCTAAGCTTTAGCATGAATCCGTCCCTAGGCGACGACTTCTGGAGCTATGGCATGGTCCTTATGACTTAGGGCCTTAGGATTGACTAACTAGCTTTCTAAGTGAACTAAGGTCGACTAAACCTACCCGGAAACCTATTGGTTGGATTTAAAGCCAAAGAAGACCCGACCTAGACTAGCCATTAATTATGCACCATCGACCTTATCAAAATAGCGGGAATTAACGTTTAAGCACAAAGCATACACATCTAGGGCATGGCGTTCGAGAATACACCGATCTATTCAACTATTAAACACATAGATATGCTTAGATTACACCAATTTAAGCTATAACACCCGACATGTTAGCAATAGAAGCTATTTATGCTATTAAGTATGCATACATACATATAGACATGTATATAAGTATACCCACCTCATGTAATCAGCACATAAATTTATAGACATGCTAGTACAATGATTTAGGAATGCTTAAGAGCATAATAGACTTCAATATACACAAGCAACATCATTGAGGCATTTTTACAAACGCATAGACATGCATGTAAATTTGCCATTGAAACCTTAAGCACAAGCATATATATATACACAAATCCATCAAGTACCCATTATAAAATAGTAGTAATCAATCAATAATACAAGATATAATTACCTTATATGCTCTATCATACATATATTAACTTGGGATAAAAGGGGAACAAGGAATATATCCTTCTATCCAAAGCTAATCCCTTACAATCTATGAGCACGGTCCCCAAATCTTATGTTTAATCCTTTTAGATATTTGATTCCAAGTGCTAATATGTTTAAGTAAGTGTGTGCGAGGTAGGTTTAAGTGGAGTTAAGGTTTTGTGGAAGAGGGTGAAGAGAATTGAGTGAAAGTCCTCTAAAATGGCCTAGAAAATGGGTTTTTAAATGTACGAGCGGATTTTGCCGAAAGATGATTTGCTCTTTGCCTCTACCGGTCTCCCTACTAGTCGACTGGCAGAGGCCCTAGGGGTGATCAACAGGGACATTGTCATGCTTCAATTTCAGCCGATTTTGCTCTGGTCGTTCCTTATTGCCCCGAACCTCGTCCGTATGCCTCCAAACACATTTTCTTCACTCTTTTCATCCTCAAAACCCTTTTGCAAGCTCAATCATCCCATCATCATCTTCATTCATATTCCAAGCATTGCGTCATTTCTCACCTAAAACACATAGAATAAGCGCTTAGTGTAGTACTTTCTCTGTAGGCTCATCTATGTATACTTATATCCTTGTATGCTCAAATATAGTATAAATACTAGTAAGGACATCTAATAAGTACAAAAACACCTTTAAATAGATGTAGAAATACAATACAAAACTACACACAAAACTAACACATCAAAGGCTATGCAAAAATAACACAATAATAGATGACAAGAAAGCAAAAGAAAGGGGGTTCTTATTAGAGATGCATAGACTAAGCCAGTGATAAGAGCTTATACTTAGAACCACAGAATCCAAGCAGAACAAGAGTTTCTCAAGGTTGTGATATTAATACTAAATACCCATCACATCACTGGCAGACATTTATTTGCCTTTTTCTCTCATGGTGAACCTCCCAACGACGAGGATATAGATCACATCTCCATCCAGTGAACCATCTCCTACTAATGGGTACAAGAACAGATATATCTAATCGTAGTCTCACCTGCCGGCTGGGTATCATAGCCCTAAGGGAAACACATTTAACACAGAATCATATGATTCTAACATATATGAGTACATATCAGATACAAGCTCAGAATTCTGATTTCACATTGATAATTCAAAAGAAGATAATGAAGGATGCCCAAAAAATCCAAGTCAAATGGGAAGGAAACGAGATACCAGGGTGCAAATGGGCAGTCCAACTTACCTCTATCTAGCGTTCAATCACACCCCACTCTCACTTAACATTATACGATGATTATTGGTTAATTAACATTGCGATGATGCAAAAAGTGAAATATAGGCTTCATGCTTAACTTATAGCAAGACATAAAGAATAGTCATGCCAATATATATCAACAAGTCCTTGAGGACCTAACTGACAGAGTCATGACATGACGTAAAGTAAGAACATCATACACATATACCATCAGTCTCAATCTTTATATCAGCAACCATAAGCTAAGCTCTATTTATTTTTCATAAAGTTAATTCTATGTGTATATATCCACCTTATTTTATCTTCCCCTTTTCTTTCTATGTTAACAACAAACCCTACAACAAGACTAAACTTGAGCTTACAAGGGCTCCTTTCAAATCAGATTCATAACACTACTAAAACACTACCACTGTCACTATCAGTATATGTACATCATTAACAAAAGAAGAAAACAATTTATTTAACTAAAAATGATATGGATTCATCACACATGGAATATAGACTCCTAACTACATATCACACCAAGTTGTATATCAAGTCTACAGACTTATGCCTTTAAATAACTCAATTTATCTAAATAAATACCCACAAAATTCACCAGTTAATTATGAACACAAAAGTACTTACAAATTCTCATTATCTTATAAGCAAGGCTTAAACCAACATTTCTTCCAAATTTCAATCTTATGTTTATTGCTCAACACCTAAATGGACAAGCAAACACATAGAAACCACCTAACGGCATAATAACCAAGATTATATGTTATCTCTTACTTAATTACTACCATAAATGAAATACAAGAACTCTTTAGTTGAATTATAGCGATAGCAGCGAAAAGAAAGAGAGGAGAAAGAGAGGGTTTAGGTGCTATTTTTGGGCAGATGAAAAAGAAAAAGGGAATGGGTTTTTGGGCTATTTTTAATCTGATTAATTAGATTTATTGTTATTGCATTTCAGCCCTTAAACTCTAGTCGTTTTGCAAATATAACCACAAGTAGAGGACACCTGTTACATGCAAACATGTACACACAAACACGTGCAGACTTAATGCAAGGTAGTAAGATTACTTGTCTTGTTTTCCTTTCTTTTTTTTTTTTTTAACGGGTATTACACCAAGGCAGGAAAGGCAGAATGTATTCAAGCTTTAGATCAAGTGCTCTTCTGGGTAAAGAGTCGATTAGGACTTGTCTAATAACTCATAAAAATTTGAAAAAGCCAATTGAAAGACAAGTTTTATAGAAGATTTGAAGAAGAATAGACATGGGTGGAAATGCTGAACCATGATGTTGCTCACAAACTTTCTGGAAAATTTGAAGTAGTTTGGACAAACTTTTTGAATTATAAATATCACATTTATGATAAAGTCTTCCTTTACTTGGTCTGTTTAATTTTCACTACTCGAATGTCAGCCAACGATTCTCTTTATATTTTGCATTATCTGTTCTTGTATCGCAGATTGATGGTGTCGTCCGTCACGTACTTGCTACCGCTGCTAATAGTTAACATAAGTGTTGTTGCTGTTGCTAAAACAATGGTGAAGCTTTGCTTTTGGTATTTGAGGTGTTGTTGATGCTGTTAGAACTATGGTGACCTTTGTTTTTGGTTTGCTAAAACACCCTAAGACATGCTTCTTCTTCTTATTGAAAAATCAAAGGACTTTGTTGTTCAAAATGCCACAATTTAACTTTATTCATGTTGCTTTTCTAGAGCTAGCTACAAGATTCACGCATGTCCATCGGGACTTATTTTCTTTGACAGAAAATTTAAAGCTTAGGTGCTTAATTTTTTAAAATAATAAAGGGTTTAGTTTGTGTATTTGAAATCACAAGGGTTAAATATACACGTTCGACAAATGACATGTAATAAGACATGCCTATCTAAAAAAAAAGATTGTGATAGTACTTTATAAAACATAATTATGTTATGGTCTTTGTGCGGAACATATTTGTGTTGGCCAAATTGAGTAAACTTTTTAACGCTTTCAATTTTGGTGGCAACTTTGATTGTAAATTACACTTCATTAGCCTCATCCTCTTCCTGGTTCTCCCTCCCTTTCCCCAAGAGAGAAGGGGTTACCAATCAGAAACCCTAAGCAGCCGACGCTTTTCCCTCAGTAAGCTCTCTCTCTCTCTCTCTCTCTCTCTCTCTCTCAGAGTACTCATTTCTCTTGGCATTATTAGAGACTCCTATATTGTACACATACGCATTGATTTTAAAGATGCTTACATTGTACGGACACCCATTACTATAATTACATATGTTGCTGCTGTGATCTAACATATAAAATCGGGAAAAAGATTTGATTTTTTTTTATGTAGCATATCTTATGTTAGTGTGTTTAATTTCCATTTGAATGTATGTCCATGCAAATGTTTAATTGAATGTCCATATGCATACTTGTCATTTATCAAAAAATGGTCTTTATAGGTTCATTTCTTGTGTGGCTTTTGTAGGGTTTGTTGTGATGAATAAGAAACTGCTGTCGATTAATTTCTTCCGCCATGGATTAAGCCAAAACTGCAACTGGGCCGTCTGTGATTAGATTGGAATTATCCTCCATTTTGAGGATAAGTTATTATTGTGCTTGTTTTTGTTGTTGCTGTTATACAGTGATGGATGGGAATGGTAGCATGAATATGACAAATTGGGCCATTTTTGAACCAGCAACGACTGCCCTCAAGGGTCATTTGGCTCTGCAACTCATGTCCACAACTGAGAAGCCCCTTTTCGGTGGTGGTGGCAATCGAGACCAGCACCCTAACCATCACAATCAGCACCACCACCACCTCCACAATCACCAACAACCACAGCAATACCAAACCCGTCACGTTCACCCAGCTCTCATGGCTGCCTCCACCAATGGTGGTTTCTTACACCATCATCGGATTGGTGGGTTTACTGAGTCGTCCTTAGCAGCAGACTACATTAGGGATTCTTCGGTTAACCATGATAGGGAAAAGTATCTCAATATGTTACCTGATAACAGCCATCACCATCATTCTAACTATGGTGTCTTACCTGAGTCGAGCTCTGCTCATTCAATGCAAATGCTGCAGACGAATAATTTGCCGAAGAATGACACCGTACCTTCTCATCTTCAATTGCAAGAGTCATGTGAAGAAAGGGATGTTGGTCTTGGGCTTGTTAAGAAGAGGGGAGGTGTTAAAATCCAAGCTGACAAGTCTCCCAAAGCAAAGAAGGCTAAGAAAGCTCCAAGGGCTGTAAAAGATGAGTGTACTCCTCCAGTTCCACGGGCTAGAGCTCCCAAGAAAAGTGCAGAGGTTGTGATCAACGGGATTGTCATGGATATCTCAGGAATTCCTATACCAGTTTGCACGTGCACTGGAGCTCCACAACAGTGCTATAGGTGGGGTTCAGGTGGGTGGCAGTCTGCCTGCTGTACCACTGGTTTGTCTATGTATCCGTTGCCTATGAGCACCAAGCGACGCGGTGCTAGGATTGCTGGAAGGAAAATGAGTATGGGTGCTTTTAAGAAGGTCTTGGAGAAACTTGCTTCTGAAGCTTATAACTTTTCTAACCCAATCGATTTAAGGAATTACTGGGCGAAGCATGGTACTAATAAGTTTGTCACCATCAGGTAAATGCCTGATGGAACTGCTGTGGTTGGCTCCTCTAAAATTAACTTGTTTGTTTTTGATAGACATAAACAAATATCACCAACAGAAGAGGCTTTTGAGGTAGTTTCTAACCCGACCAAATTTCAGCAGCATCCTTTTTCCTCTTTGACTTCTGCCATTTGCGGGAATTCAGATTAGATGTTCTTCCAATTGCTCTCTTGTAGTTCAATGAGCTTCCCGTCTTTGATAGTGAATAATTTAATAATATATTCATTCATTATGCTACTATAGGTGCCTTTTTTTACTTTTAGAAAAGCTCTAGGGAAACATGAGATCGAAGTTGTGTTTTATTCACTTCTTTTTGTGGCCATCACAACTGTGTCTTATCCAAATTGAGTTTCCTTTTAAACACCATGTTGAAGGACTAAGCAGTTCTTTGTTTCTGCTAGTGTTAACTTGAGAGATTAAATGGAATGTTTCTACTAGTGGTAACCTGAGAGATTTAGTAGACAATTACATTTCCAAGTTAGAATAGCGTATGCAGTTGCAGTTTGCTGGATACTCTTCGGTGCAGCAAAGTTTGACGTCAATCAATTTTTCTTCTTTGCATATTTTATTATACAATAAAGAGGAAATGTTCTGTGTAAATTGAGTAATGGTCAGAAATTTTCTGTCTTAATATAAGAAAATCACAATGGTATGTTCCTCTCAGAAGAGGATAAAAGAGTTCTTTAGTTGATCTGTGTATTGGATGTCCCAAAAGTCTGGCAGTTCTTCAGAGTTGTTGGTAGAAGGGGCATTTTGACTTAAATGTGGGTTCCTGTTTATGTATTCAGGGCCGCTTCCGACCATAGACAGCAAAATTGACTTTTGATCTTTTCAGTGTAGTGCTGTTACTCAGACTAAGGGCAAAAATCTACTTACCCTGATATCACTCTTGAAGTTGTTGAAATGCTTCTAGGCATTCTTGCCATGACAAATAATGTAAATCTTTATGACTGGCCTATTATTTTGTAAGAAACTTGCAGGACACTTCACCAACATATTTTACAATTAGCACTACGAGTGCATATACACCACTTGATTGCAGTGGTTTAAATCTGTTCTCGCTGTAATAATATCTTAATGCTTTAGTTGTAAACCAATTGCCTTGTTCATCAGCTGACGTAGAATATGCTAATTGCTTCTGGAAACTAAAGCTTTTTGAATATATAAGAGTAATCTCACTAGTTGAACTCAGTGACAGTTGGCTGGTGAGATACCTGGTTTATGATCAATCCAGATAGAAACATCTGTAAAGGTAGTATGTTCTATTTGCGTTTTTTCTTTTGTAATGCTATGCTTCTGGCATCCAGAAGAATTGAGTATTACTGTGTCTACCGGAGCAATTGATAAATTGTGGAGGTTCACAATGGAGGAAAGGCATTTCCGATCAACCCAGAAGTTTTATCCATCAGGAGCCAAGTCTAGGCATCCGAATGTTTAATACAATGTTCTCTTTTTTCAGGTAGTTAAAGTCATCATGGTATGCGGCATGCGCTGCTGGTTAAGAACAGGAATGAATTTACTCCTTGAGCTAAAAGATGAATTCATATTTGAGTTATAGTTGCTGATATTAATGTTCTTCTCTTGCTGCTAGAGTGATGTATGGTTATGTAGTGATGGATCAAAGCATATTTCAATACTTCATTACATAACTACTTGATGAATTTTTCGCCGGAAAGAACTTGCTATAGACCAGAATTGTACACATGTAAAGTGATTAAGCTTTTATATGTGCTGGGATTAGTCATTCGTGTGGCTGATTTCAGGGGATGAATAATCCTGCTGGTGAACTTATCCAATTGAGAAAAAAAAAACCCTTCATTACCACCTCTGCAAGAAAACTGTGCATGCACTTCTCGAATATAATGATTTATTTTCCTGGCAAAACCTCTCACATTCTGGATTAGTTCACTATATTTCTTTATATCAAATATTAAATCGGTTCAAGCAAAAAGCAGACGACCATATTTCTTCATATCAAGTTTAATGGGAACACTACAAATTTTAGCTTTTGATTGTTATTAGAATGAAGTAACTCGTGGATCAAAATAATACCATCCCATATCCGCACATATAGCTGTTAGGAACGCAATGCATTTAGAATGGAGAGGTGAAGAAACCTTAATTAGCAAGGATTTTGTAATTCACATTTGCACGAGGAAATTTATAGGCCTAATTAACATGGTCAAAATTCTAACATTATGTTTATATTCAAGGGAGAGAGTTTAATAAAGGAAAGGAGAGGATAGAATTACTTCTTGTTTGATTGAAAAATTTTTATAAATGAAAATGTTATAAATGATTGTAGAATTATCTTATTTGAATGGGAAGAAAATGGAAGTAAAGGATAAATTTTATGTTCAAATGAACTTATATATATATATATATATATATATATATATATGTATATGTATGTATGTATGTATTTATGTATATATATTTATGTATGCATGTATTTTGAAATTTTATGTTTAAACATAAAGAAAAAGATAAAAAGGTTATTACAATTTAAAAACAAAAAAACATTTCCGCCCTTCTATTTCCCCCCAAATTGAGGGATAAAAGGGTGTGTGGCTTTGCTTTTTTTTTTTTAAAGCTACATATAAGCAATTGATACTTATAAGTAATATTTGATGTTTATAAGCAAATATCAAATAAGCAGAGAAGCATTTAAATAAAATGTGCTTATTAACTATTGACATGTTTGGTAAATATTGCTTATAAATAGCAGAATTTGTTAAAATAACTAAAAAGGAACCTTTCATTAATTAAGGGTAGTTAGTTTTTGTGTTTTTTTATAGGTATAAATATAAACTATATTTGGTCAATTCTTAATACTTATAGACAACTGAAAAGTTGGGAGAGTGGTGTTCTTTTTTTATTGCTTTTAAATTAACTTTATCTGCCTATTTATAAGCAGAATTTGCCAAACGTGTAAATTTCATTTTTCTGCTTCAAAATATGTTTGACCAACTTATAAACAGTCCCAAATACAAGAGAAGTCATACCTCACCTTAACCCCATGTTTCGACATCTCTCTTACCCAAACAAAAAAAAGAAAAAAGAAAAATTAAGTATCTATAGGAACCAATTCCTCTCCTTCCATTTTCCTCGATCCAAACATAGTGTAAAGGGGGATTTGACGTCTCTCGAAAGATGATTCTCGCTCTTTAATAAAGTTTTACTCGACAGGGTACCACTAATTATATATATAGTTTAAAGGGTTATATTTATTTTCTGTCAAAAATTATTTGTAAAAGGCGTTTAAATTTCTGGGTTGTCCGCTTCGTCTTCCTATATCGTAGGATCGAGCCTTTTGTCGAACCAAGTATAACGTAAACACTGCAACACAAAAATTTGGAGCTTGGAGAAGTAATATAAATGGGGAATCACTTTTATCTTGTTCAACTATTTTGGCAGAATATTACACTTCATGCCCATGCTGAATCCTACGCACACCGATCTCTATCATAGCAGGCGGCGGCCCACCCAGCTAGCTGTAATAAAATGGAGACAACCACGACCACGGCCACGGCCACGGCCACGACACAGTTACTACCCAAGATAAGAACAAAATCTTTTTCTTTTAAATCAAGATGTGTGTCGCCATCGTCGTCTACGTTTGATCATAAAGATCATCAGTGTATAGATAGTAGTGATCAAGACCACAAATATACAAGCTTGAAGGACATCATATTAAACTCATCACCACAACATGCAGCAAACAATATTAATGATGGAGGTAGCGCCTTTGACTCTTCCAACATTTCCATTCGCAACGAATTGGTGAAGCATGCAGCTTCAGCTTATGTTCAGTCTGCGACAATCCTCAACGCAAATAGAGATCACGACTGGCTTGCTGGTCTCTGGGAAAAGATGAAGCATAATTACGCTTCTTGCTGCTTCATTTCTGTCGCCATCCCTTTCCACGCCTTCTTTCGTCCTCTTTTTCGATTTCTTCATTGTATCATTCATAGAGTTGCCACCGCTCTCTGTTAATTGCAATATATTATTGGATCCGAGGGTTTAAATACAAATTAATTACACCCTTTAACTAGCTAGTTACTTACGTTTGTTTTTTGGCGTTGTAGATTTCTTTTCATTTCTTTTAATTTTTTTTTTTAACGAAATTAGTTTTAAATATTATTTGGATAATGATCATGCATCTTGCACTGTTGTTGTTGTTAAATTGTTTCTTTTTTAATTTATCGTTTGTAAAATTAACCAGACTGCTTCATTGTTCAAAATTAAATTGGTTCTAATGGTGATTCTTTTCCATCTATCTTTAATTATTTTTGAGTTGTCCATCGGTTTTCCAGAAGTCACATCATATCGTCAAACATGCATGAGATGTCCTTTGTTCGAGAATCCTTGGCTGATGAGTAATTATGAATAGCTATAGTAATGTCGGTTGTGAATTAATTACTGTTGGTTGAAAATAGTTGTAAATGGTAAAAAAAAAAAAAAAAAACAGAAAGTTTCCACCAGCAAAAAATTGTATGAGTTAAATAAATACGACAAGCGATATTTAACAAAAAAAATTAACATTTCACGTCATAATATTGTAATGGTTTGATGCAACGTCAACAAAACGAATGCAGAAAACTTTGGTTTTAAGCAAGAGGACAGAAACCATTGCAAAGTTTGATGTTGATGAAAACTTTGTCGTCTCCTCAATAAGTTAGATTCTTAAAATTTTATATATTTTGATGAATGTTATTACAAATTAAAATTTTGAGAAAGGTTGTCATTATTATATTCATATACATATAGTACCGGTTAGATATATAGCTAGCTAGTATAATGTATATTAGGGCGTCACAAAATATATCCTCATCTAGAAAGTAAAAAGAAAACAAATTAAAAATCTATATCCTGAGCTAGCTAGCAAGGCAAATTATTAGCAAGTACTAGGTTAATTATGGTTAGCTCTCATTGTTATAACTTTTGGGCATATAGATTAACGTTGCATAACGAGTTACCCAAATCAAAAAATTAGCCAAGGTAATGAGCTAGCTGCTAGCGGGCGCGAGTTACACAGCTACTTACTTTTTGAGTGTCACACAGACACACACACACACACACACATATATATATATATATATATATGCACTTTCTTTCTTGATTGTTGGATAATTTTTATTTTTAACCTTATTTTTTTAAATAATTCTAAAATTAACCCAATTTTTAAAGGGTTTGCAAAAATAGACATTTCGAACTTTCAAAATTCGAATTCGAACTTCAAAAGTTCGATTATATTTTTTGGCCCATGTTCAAACAAAAAAAACAATTTTGAATAAAAAATACGATTTCAAACAAAAGAAATACAATTTCGAACTTTGAAAGTCCGATTCGAAATTGGCGTTGGCATAATTAGATACCATAAAGAACTTTGTGCACAAGCAAATTCAGATTTGTAAGGATACACCATGCTTGTTTAACTAGTAGAGCAAGGTTAAAACACTGAATATCAAACAAAAGAAATGCGATTTCGAACTTTCAAAGTTCGAAAGATGGTTTACAAAGTTTCGAAAGTTGGACGCCCTAGTGAATCCAAAAATTCGTGGCAGCCTGGGACGTAAAGATATTCGGTGTTTTAACCTTGCTCTACTCGTTAAACAAGCATGGTGTATCCTTACAAATTCGAATTTGCTTGTGCACAAAGTTTTTTATGGTATCTAATTATGCCAACACCAATTTCGAACTTTCAAAGTTCGAAATTGTATTTCTTTTGTTTGAAATCGTATTTTTTATTCAAAATTATTTTTTTTGTTTGAACAAGGGCAAACAAAATATAATCGAACTTTTGAAATTCGAATTCGAATTTTCGAAGTTCGAATTCGAATTTTAAAAGTTCAAAAAGTCTATTTTTGCAAACCTTTTAAAAATTAGGTTAATTTTGGAACCATTTAAAAAAATAAGGTTAAAAATAAAAATTATCCCTTGATTGTTGTCCTTTAGATGTATTATTTTAACTTATCATATTTGTCTCATCATCATCAAAAATATAACTAAGGGAGGGGTCAGCTCTTAATTGGCATCGATCTGACAATTGTGTAAAATGATCAAGTGAAAAGGTATGCGTGCTAACACAAGACGATTGATACATGATTTGAGCTAGCCATAGTCTGAAGGTTTCATGTCTTTCATATATACCCGAGAAAATTTATTATTTAAACTGGATAAAAAATTAAAGTAATAATTAACACAAGCACATAACAAGTCTGTCGATGGTGCAAATCTGACTATTAATAATTAACTAGTCCATCCCTCATACCAATTCTTTTTTTTTTTCAACAAAAACAAAATAGTCCATATTTTTGTTAATTGATTACAATTGTGGTCAAAGGCTAGTTGGTCATATATATTCATTTATCTTAGAGTATTATCTCATCTAAAAGTTTAAATTTATAAAAAAAATATTAATTAATTAATTTATTGTACTTAAAACACCCACTCACATACATTGTAATTTGTTTAGAAATTGCACTTGAAAATTTTAATATTTTTAAATAGGGGCGGTGAGTTTTTAACCTATGCCATTTGGTTTCTACATGAACAATTTAATATTTTTAAATGAGTAGCAATGAGTTTTAAACCTGTGCCATTTGACTTTCACGTGAACAATTTAATATTTTTTAAATAGGTGGCGATGAATTTCGAACCCATGCTGTTTTGGCTTCCAGCTCTGATACCATTTTAGAGTTACCGTATCATTTAAAGCTTAAACTTGGAGATAAAATATTGGTTTATTTATTTATTATACTTAATGATCTCTCAAGTAGAAAAAAATAAATTAATTAAAAATTAATGACAGAAAATAATGAAGACCACTATAAAAAGGAAAAAAAAATAAAAGAGGCTAATGAATTAAGTTCAGATAGAAACAAATAGCCGATAGTAGGCAATGGTTTAATAACACAAGTACACAATCACTAAGGGCCTGTTCGGTAAAATTTGCTGTTAGAGTAGCTGATAGCTGTTTAAATAGCAGATAGTGATTTAAGTAACTGATAACTGTTGTATTTTAGCTGTTAGCGGATAGCTATTTGATTAGCTGATTGAATAATTTGTATTCGATAAAATTAGTTGTTTGATTAGCTGATGAATATAAAATGACATAAAAAGACATTGGTATTATGTTATTATGTTATGATATATATAATTATTATTACAATTATTAAAATGAGATAATTTATTTCATAATTAGATATATATTTCTTGTAATAATATTTGATTATTGAAGTATAACAAAATTATTTTTGATAAATAAATTTTATTAATATTACAATAAATGTTATTATTGTAGAAATATTTTTTAATTGATCAAAGATTTATTTTGTCAAGAAAAATAATAAATGGATGAATAAGACTTACACTTTTTAAGTATATTTTGATATAGATAGAATTTAAAATTGCTTTTTATGTTATTTTATATTTATACTTGTGAAAGAAAATATAAAAATGTAGAAAGAGATTGTATAATAGGAAAAATTGACAAAAAATAATGAAGAGAGGGTAGAATTGCCAAAATAAAAAATAAAACACTATCTATTATCTGAAATGTTAATAATATTAACGTTTCAAAAATACTATTTCAAACACTATTTTAATCAAAAATACTATCTAAAACACTACTTTACCGAACAACAAAAATAAGAGAATATAGTGGTTTAACCAAGTCAAAATACTAAATACTAGTTGAAACACTATTGTCGAACAGTGCCTAGCATTTTAAAGAAACAAATGAAAGCTAAAGCCTGTATGTCAAGAATTTAATTAATTTATTAATAAGATTTTCTTTAATTTATTATATTAACTAGGGAGGGGAAAATGATGGGAGCCGGATTCCCATATCAGATAGGATCGGAACGTCAGGAGGAAGCAATCATCTCTCCCAGTCGTTGTACGTACACCAAACTTTAATTAATTTATATTTACTAATTAATAAATTAGAGTAATACGTACGCGAGAGAAAATATTCGTCTTTCGCGTATGCACCCTAAGAATGCTTGAAATAAACTTTGCACTGGACGCCTAGCTAGCTCTGCGTTCATACACACACACACATATATAGGACATATATATATATATATAGGATATAAAAATAATAATAAATAGCTTTTAAGAAACTCAAATCCCCAGCAGTACACTTATACAATTAAGCAGGAGCATGCAGTAGGAACGTGGTGAAATCATGGGGATCACGTACGTATGGAGCACCACTTGTATCTTTTTGAGACCGGCCAGCCACCAAACATGCAAGCGGCTGGCTTCCCAAGGACGCCGCATTTTCGGTGTACTCGGTCGGGAAAACATTCTTTTTTTATATACATGAGCCCCTTTTATATTTTTTTCTTTTTATTTTTATTTTTGGTGCCTGATCTAAACATGTATATTTTTGTCCTTGTCCATCTAAAAGAAGAATTGAATTTTCATTTGATGACGCATGCATGTTGTCGAATTTAAAAATGTCTATAATTAAGATCTTTAGAGCATTAAAAAAGTTAACGATCCATTTTCTTTATAAGGGTGGGGACAAACCTGTAGGATATGGAGTATTTTAGAATGAATAGTTTTTTTCCCCTTAATTATCCTTTCCCTTGCTCAGTATTTTAGAATAAATAGTTTTTTTCCCTCAATTATTCTTTCCCTTGTTCTTTTTAAAGGAGGACAAGCCTATGTTTTAGCCATAATTTTATTCCTTTCACTATGGTGTTAAACAAGATACATGGAAATCCCTTAGATAATGGAAAGGAAATCCTGTCTTGTTTATTCCTTTCCCATTCCAATTAGATTACTTGTTGACCCTTTTATCCTGCCTTGATCATATTACATTTGTGTAGTGAGTCTTTGAATGAAATATAACCATAATAGTAAGAGGGTGTTTGGATTGGCTTATAAAAAAGTTACTTAAAGCACTTCTGGCTTTAAGTGACTTTTTTTTATTGTCAACATTAAGTAGTTACGTATTTGAATAAAAGTTGTAGTTATAAAAATAAGTATTTACATGTTTGATTAAAGAGGGTTGAAAAATAAGTTATATAGTTAAAATAACTATTCAGGACATTAAAATAGAATTTAAAAAGGCAGGTATGAGATAAAAGAGTAAAGATATTTTAGTAATAAAAATAAAAAGGTAAGGATAAAATAGTAAGAGGGTGTTTGGTTTGGCTTTTTTTTGTGTCAAACCTGCTTAAAGTCTAATTTAAACTAATGGAAGTGTTTGTTTTAATTAAAAATGTACTTTTTTTAAATGGCTTTAAGTAAAAAATAAAAAGCTCCCAAATCCCAACTTTTGCTTTTTATGACTTTAAGCATGTTGAAAAAAAGCAAGTTTGACCAAATTATTTACTATCTTATCCTTAACTTTTTATTTTTATTACTAAAATATCTTTACTCTTTTATCTTATACCTACCTTTTTAAATTCTATTTTAATGTCCTTAATAGTTATTTTAACTATATAACTTACTTTTCAACCCCTTTTAATCAAACATGTAAATACTTATTTTTATAACTATAACTTTTATTCAAACACGTAACTACTTAAAGTTGACAATAAAAAAAAGTCACTTAAAGCCAGAAGTGCTTTAAGTAACTTTTTTATAAGCCAATCCAAACACCCTCTAAATGATTTGGTCAAACTTGCTTTTTTTCAACATGCTTAAAGCCATAAAAAGCAAAAGCTGGAGTTGAGAAGCTTTTTATTTTTTTTACTTAAAGTCACTTAAAAAAAGTACATTTTTAATAAAACAAACACTTCCATTAGCTTAAATTAGGCTTTAAGCAAGTTTGACAAAAAAAAAAGCCAAACCAAACACCCTCTAAGCCCCCCTCCTCATGTCTTAAAACCTTTTAAGATATGAAGAGTAGTACTCGAATTTTCATGTGGAGTCCTTGTTCTATTCACCATACTTTTGCATGTTTTTTTTTAAATTTTTTGTTATTCCCTCCCCCCCCCCCCCCCCCCAAAAAAAGAAAATTTTTTTCTCTTCTTTTCTTCTATCTAAAATTATTCTTATGATAATCATTTTAGTATATATTTTTCTATGTAGATGATATATCAATAATCAATTTTTTGTAACAAATAAGCCATTTTAGCAAATAAATTTTATCGATCCTCAATTTATTTATTTTGCTGGTGTGGTTAAGTACTTAGTGTTTTCTTTTGCAAGATAAATTTAAAAAGTTCATAAAATTTAGATAGTTTTTTCATGCATAACTTATTTATTTAGTGAGTTTTTTGTGTATTATTTATGTGTTTATTTTGGCATTTTGGCTAGAAAATTTCATAAAAGAGAGAAAGATTTAATTTATTCGACTGAATCACTAAACTTTTCGCTACATAATTCTTTTGTTTTTGTTAAATAATATTTTTTACACTTATTTATGTTTTAAAAAATCTAGTATTACAAACCTTTATTGTTATAGTTATTGTTATATTTAGTATATTATCTTTCTACTATGATTTTGTTTAAATACATCAATAGATCTTGGCTCCGACGAAAGATTTCTGGTTTCGCCCCAGCATAGGGCCAAGTTGCGCGCCTGTCGTTAAGATGAAACAAATTAATTGTAACTATGGTGCTCATGATTTATATAATATATATATATAGCTGTTAGTACTTAACCCGAAAGGTTCAATGCCCGCTATATATGCATGCATGCAAGGGCAATGATGCATGCTATTGGACTTCAAACGTGCTGCATTCAGTACTTAAAAAAAAAAAAAATAGATGGAGAGATCTAGCTTAACTGGAAAGCTTAATGCTAGCAAAATAAAAAGTAAGGATCGGAGTTAGATGGATGGATCGATGGATATATTTGGTTGCTTTTCACAAAGTTTCATGTGATGCGAGTCGCTTTTTGCTGAATGATAATGATTACGATCGTATTGGTGCCTGCAGGGAGCGCCGGTCAGCCATTGTGATGATGAGTGTTATATACTCGTAGCTTTTTCGTGTGATGATGACGAGATGTGACAAAATCGCACTACGTACTTGATGAATACAGCGCTTGCTATATATCTAGCTGAGATTTAAAAAAGCTTGCTAGCTTATAAGCTGTAGAGAGTATTTAATTATAATTATATTTGATTATGTACTTATATTGAAGCTGGCCAACGTCAATCTAAAATATCTAAAAATTAATTAATTGGCCTTGTGAGAGGGAGCTCACCGTCATCGTTATCCCCACAGCCATGAAATTCCTTAATACATGTAAAAGGAATAAAAATTTGACTAACTAAATATCATTATTTATAAATTTCACATGTGCGATTATATATACATAGTTGCCATAGTTGGGAGACTGAAAAGAGGACGCACAAGTGCTCCCGTGTTGGCATATTATATATAAATGCATACAGTAGATCATGAGGTGTATTTATGCATGCGAAATTAACCGTGGCTGTATGTGATGAATGATGATGAGTGATACTTGACCCAGGTCAAGAAAATGAATGATGAGTGCTTTGTTTGTTTGTGCGGATGTTTTTCTTGTGTCCAATATATTGTTGATCAAATTGGAAGCGTTTTGATTGGGTATACGTACTGAATGAATAAGGAGGAATAGATGGATTTCTTCACGACACCTCTCTCTCTCTCTCTCTCCGGGTATGTGTGTGTGTGTGTCTTGCTATCCCCACCAGGACAGGCCATGGGGGCCCCTTCCTTTTAAAGAACTTCATCATTAATTAATTAAGGCTATGATATATCAGCACTTAAAAATTCCTGATGAAGGCAAGGACTGGGAGATAATTGACAAAATAAATAAATATATAAATAAAAAGAATAGGACAAATCAAGAAAGCAGCTGCTGCTTCAAAAGCTGAAAGTTATAAAGGCTGCTGATGATAATAACTAGAAAGAAAGAAAGTTCCTTTTTCATTATCTTCTCTCCACAGTCATTAATTAGCTGTATCTTCTTGTCTCTCAAATTTTCCTCTCCCTTCTTTCTATTTTCCCAATCTCGATCTCCGATAGTTTTGTGATGTCAATAACAACAACTTAACCACTCCAAATCTCAAGCTACAGTACTTCGCTTAAGTCATATATATATATATATATATATGCACACACACAAACACATACATACATGTAGTAGCAAGCATTATATACTTGGGCTTTTCATCTCTAAAGTAGTATTGGAACGTCATCAACTCAAAAGTAAGAAAATTAATCCAAAGACTTATTCATACTATGTTCATCACCAATCCCTCCTCTTCTTCCGACCACCCATTCTCTTCATCTGAAAATGGAATTAGCATTAACAAGAGAAAAAGAAGGCCAGCAGGCACACCAGGTACGATCATCAGCAATATTATGTATATGTAATTAATTTATCTAAAATTAATATGAGAAATATAATTTCCTATGAAATTAAATTTGATCATCAGCTACCTGTTACATATATATATATATTTTTATATATGAATTAATTTGCATATATATATATATATATGTATGGATGATATGTAAATGTAAAATAGATCCAGATGCGGAAGTGGTATCTCTGTCGCCCAAGACATTATTAGAATCGGATCGATACATATGTGAGATCTGCAACCAGGGATTTCAAAGAGACCAGAACTTGCAGATGCACAGGAGAAGACATAAAGTGCCGTGGAAGCTGCTGAAGAGGGAGAGCCCGGTGGTGAAGAAGCGGGTGTTCGTGTGCCCGGAGCCTACTTGCCTTCACCATGATCCTTGCCACGCTCTTGGTGATCTTGTTGGGATTAAGAAGCACTTCAGGAGGAAGCATAGCAACCACAAGCAGTGGGTGTGTGAGAAATGCTCAAAAGCTTATGCTGTTCAATCTGACTACAAAGCTCACCTCAAGACCTGCGGTACTCGAGGTCATTCTTGCGATTGTGGCCGTGTCTTCTCCAGGTACAATAATTTTACTACTACTACTACTGCTACTATTACTTCTTACTAATTCTACTCCATTATATTTTCTTTCTTCTTTTTTGTTATATTTATTCTTTAATTATTACTATAATCACCATATATAAGTATCTACCCTTTCGTTGGATTATATATATATATATATATATATATATATATATATATATAATGCATGATTACACACGTTGATCTTCTTTCCCTTGAGGCCGCCCTTTCTAAATTCCTGATTTAGAAGAACTTAATTGGCTATTATATTAATCGTTGGAATAGAAAGATCTCTTTTTTTCTTCTCTCTCTCTCTTGGTATCTATTCTTTTTTTTTTTTTTCTTTTTGAGTCAAATCTTGGTTTCTAATTAATGAGATACCAGTTTTCTCCAGATAAGAACCGTCTTAATTATATTGTTATTACATAGTTTCTGGTTTATTAATTATGCTCATAATTAGTATTAGTGTGTGTGTGTGTGTGCACATGTATATATACACACACACATACTTATAAGGTTCCCAAGGAAGATAGAAGGACAAAGTAGCCAGAAATGGTGTTTAGAATTATGATTATCTGGTAACAAGAAAATGGCAGTTAGTAACTGTTGTGAGAATCAAATTTACTGTTGTGAGAATCGAGAATCATTGACTAGTTTCTGCAGTACGTACGGGTTTAATTTCTATCTATTTGCATGTACTAATTTATTAATTCATACCCTAACTAGGCAGGTGTGTGCTTGTTTGTTGCCGTTTCATTTAGTTAATCAATTAAATAAATCTGGAAATGCAATATCAGTGCAACTATTGCCATGCAGAAGAATCGAAGATTATTTTAATATTCCGATGTTCTTCCACATTTCATCTTGTGAATTGTGATATACCAGCTTTTAAGATTCAGTAGTCTTGTCCTTTCTTGTGTTGTTTAAATTAATTTCCCTCTGGAGTCATACATATATGTATATAATATGAAGGACTAGATAGAACGCTTGCGGAAATGTCTCGCCGATCCTCTACTTATATATATATATATATATATATATATATATATATATATATATAGATCATCTGGATCTAATTATGTTTGCTTTTTGAAATGATGAGGGAATTAATAGGGTGGAGAGTTTCATAGAGCATCAAGATGCATGTAGAATCGGGCGTCTGCAATCAGAAGCGCAGTGTTTATTACAGCCAGCGAGAATAATAGGAGCAGCTTCAAGCCCTAGCCCTTCCACTGATGAAACTAACATCACTTCCGCTACTCCATGGCCTCCTGTATTCAGAATCTCAAAACCAGCAGTTGATCATCTTCATCAGGATACTACCACTACTACTACTACTAATAATAATACAAATCCTACTACGGCGACAATGATCTCCTGCAGCAGCGCCCAGCAACACAATTTAGAGCTTCGGCTCTTGTTGACCACTCCTCCATCATCAGCAGCGTCTTCTCTAATCAACACAAATGAAGACCATCATTCTTCCACACTCACACAGCTGCAGCTCTCTATTGGGTCATCATCATCATCATCACATTTCAGTACTACTACTACCAAGCAGACTGCGGGAGGGTTAATAAAGGAAACAGCAGATTTAAGCGGCTGCAGGAATAATGTTAATATGAATATGAATAACAATAATGTAGATGAAAAGGAGTCCCCGGGAGAGAGTAGTAACAGTACTGAGAAATCCACCTTGGCGGCTGCTGCTTCTTTTTCAAAGCTTGAAGAAGAAGAAGAAGAAGAAGAAGAAGAAGAAGAAGAAGAAGAAGAAGAAGAAGAAGAAGAAGAAGAAGCAAGAGAAGAGTTGAGGATGGCAATGGCAGAAAGGGCATATGCTGAAGAGGCAAGAGTAGAGGCTAACCGACAGATTGAACTTGCGGAGCGAGATTTGATAAATGCCAAGTGGATAAGGCAACAGGCACAAGCAGAGCTAGGAAAGGCACAGGCCTTGAGACTCCACGCCATTAAGCAAATCAATTCCACAATTTTACAAGTGACTTGCCAATCTTGCCATCACAAGTTCCACGCAAGAGCAAGCACAGCAGCAGCAGCAGCTCCAGATGATGATAACTCACTGCAGCCATCGAGTACTACTCAAATTAATAAAAATGTGGATGATGAGTTTGAAAAATGTTGTGGTCGGCCTCCTCCAGATGTTTACCACAATTTTCTCTACGTTAGATATCCGCGACCACCTTCCAGTCATCACTGACCCATCCTCCCCTAGGCTGCTTCATCAATTCTCTATATATATACTACATATATAATCATATACAGTGGGTGTTATCGACGATCGATCTTCTGTCAATTAATATGGAGTGGAGGGGTGCTATTGTATGAAATTAAAACCGCGTGTTGTTATTTGTCATTAATTTGATATATGGATCGGAGTATTATATGTTGTTATTATTATTATGAGTTCGATTTGTTCATATCAATTAATGTCGTTTCTTTGTGCTCGGTAACACATGTTTGATGGTGCATCTCTACTCATAAGTATCGCTCTCTCTCTCTCTCTTTCTCTCTCTCTCTCTCTCTCCATATATATACATACATAGACTATACGTGTGCATATGTATACATGGCGTTTACCGGTTTCATTCATGTATCTGCATTGGCTTTTGCACATACATGTATATTCGTAAACTAGCTAACTACTGAATAGTAAAATCGAAGTTTTTTTTTTTTTGGGTCAAATAATAATAAAATAGAAGATAACTGTGCAGGTTCTGAACATGACACTAAACCACAATAATTTGCAATTTTAGCGATGAGATATAATTAAAGCATAAAAAACCACATGTTGTAGTCGTCTTGATGCTTAACTAGCTAGCAACTAACTTTTAACTAAATATAACTATATTGCATACCATGATCCTTTCATATCACACATCCTCTCATATTGATATGAGAAAAAATATCTCTATTTTATTGTGAGCCATCCTAACCGTTCATTTGAATTAAAAAGAAGTTGTGATATGAGGGAATTCTAATCCTAATAAAAAGTATAATTAAAAGACTAAAGGCAAACTTATTACGATATATATGTATACATATAAACACGTCCATATGGAGTTTTTGGTTTTTTTACTATTCAATTAATTAGTATTGTTGAATAGATTCTTTATTTGGATTACTTGAAGATCTTTGTTGGAAAAAATAGATCATGATATTAATGCGCTCATGATAAGACAATATGAAACAAACATAATTGGCGCATTTGTTTGTGGAAGAAAATTATTGATCGAGGAAAAGAGGAGAGAGAGAGAGAGAGAGAGAGAGAGAGAGAGAGAGAGAGAGAGAGAGAGGGAATCAAAATAATTGATGGCGTAGCCCTTGGCGTTGTTAGAGTCCGTATGGTGACATATTTAATGGAAAATAAGACTGGACATGTTTTTCAGTGCCAGACTTCGTAATGATAGCAGTCAGAGCCGTCCCTCTCGGTGTCCATTTAACGCACACGAACACCAACAGGCTCTCTACTCCACCCAGTAGCATCTTTCTCCTTTAATCAGATGTCACTGCTGCCACAACGCAGGCATCTTTCCTTTTATTCATTCCACTATTTATCCCATGTCTCTTACCCCCAACTATACCAATTCAAATCAATCTTACTTCTTAAGAACCAGGAGAAATTTTTTTTTACTTTTTAACACGAGCCGCCCATACTTGACTGTCAACTATTTAAACATGAATTTCACGTATATTTTGACCAAAAAAATAAAATAAAATTTAAGTAAATGAGTAATTTAAACTATATTTAATATTAGCCTATACAATTACAAGTCACTGAATATGTAAAACAAGAACAAGATGCATGTCCAAGTCACTTGAGGCCCTAAGACTACAGGACTAACCAATCATATCATATCAACAAGTATGAAGAGTCCTATGTTCTAATAAAAGTTGTGGGGAAGAAGAAAAATCGTGGTGGAATGCTGGAGTCTCGTTGGCTCTTGGAAGACGATGCATTTCTTTGATCCAGCTTCCTGGAAAGTTGATAAAATCTGTAAACCTGTCACCAGAGCAGTACTCTTGAAGTTTCTCCTAGAAAATGTAATTTCAATCTTCTCAAAAGATATCCCAAAATGGTCTTTCCAGAACAAATAGATTTGATTAACTCATGGAGTTCTACTGGAAAAAATTTGCACATATTTTTCCCCGAAAGAAGTGAACTAACTGTTCTTTAATTAGTCACAAATATTGGATCGTGATTATATATATATGTATATATATATATATATATATATACATATATATATATAGCTAGCGGATGAAACAAGCTGAATATGCAGTTCCTTGATTATTACTTAATTCAAATCGAGATAACAAATATATTTAATTTTTAAAAGAGAAGTTCAATTAAAGGAAAAAAGCTTTCTTTTCTTTTTCTGTTACTTTAAAAAATAAAAAAGAAAACTCTTTGTCCAGATTGGTCTTAATTAGAAACTGAAAACATGCATGAGATATTGTTATATGTGTACATACATATATATCGTCTTACTAAGTTGGTGCTTTCTTGGTGGAAAATGAAGCCAATATATTGTCATATAATTGCAGGTTTTGGGTCATTTGTTAAAAAAGAAGCTTTATTGATTTAGATATGATACTTTTAAAAGACTTTTGGAATCGTCGCGCATTCGCAAAATTCAACGAAACTCACCCCACTCACGTGGTGTGTTGCTTGCTTTTCATATGTAATTATTTGTTGCGATTGAGGATGGGTAGATCATAAGATTCCCAAATTTCTGGACCCATTTATTGATGATTAGGGTTTGTTGGTCGAACTTTATCTCATCCAACATATATACATCCATGTCCATTTCTAAATAACACAAAAACACTAGAATTCGTACCACTTTTGTTGTCTTTTATATATTGCTTTTAATTTTGTGTGTGTGTCGTGTTATCATAAATAAATTCGTTTATCACTTTTTATTTGTTTTTTCTTTTAGAAATTAACTAAAGCAGACCCTAAGAGCCATCTAGTTGGTACGCATCTAAATCTTATCTACTGGAGCTCTCATATTCAAATCCTGGAAAGGTGAGAGGGGCTTAATTGATGTGTGATCTTATCAGGAACCACACCTTAACTTACTTAGTGCATGTCTTGGGTTAAACCGTTGTACCTCAGGGGTTTTCGTTCGCACTTAGCCGTTAGTCAAGCAAGGGTATGCTAGCATGTTACATCTTTAAATGGTATTTATCCACTATATGTCTTGTGGGGGTGGTTGAGTAGGGATGTTCCCCAGGTTATCAAAAAAAAAAACTAGAGTTGGTCCCATGTGATAGATTTTTTTTTTCTAGATCAGGGTAAAAAATAAATATAATTTTTAAAGTATTTCATTCTTGGTAAGTTTTCAACATGTTCTTTTTGAGAAATATTGTATAGTTAAGTAGAATATTTAAACCAGAAATAAAATAAGAAAAAGAAAAGATATGATCTAGAAATTGAAAAGCATAGAAGATGAATAGTATAATAATATATTTATTCGTTTATGACTTATTTTTTGAAGTCAAAAGAATTGATAAAATTAGAATATGTAACATCAAAAGATAAACATAAACCTTGTTTTATATATGTATAAAGTAAGAAATTGTTAAATTACACACCGTAAATTCTGTTGATACTAAAATATTTCATTAAGGTGTATAAAATATTTTGTAATAAAGATTAAAATGATTCGGTAGAAGAATATGGTTTGATGAAGACATTATTTCTTCATGACCAAACTTTCATTGTAAATTATGTTGTTGTGTATTACTAACATGACTTTTCGATATTTTCTCAAGCATCCAATTGATTTTTTTTTCTATTTTGAAATATCAAATAATCTTGGAAGGAAAATTATGAATGAAGATTAAGATATAATTTTGCATTATAGAAGGAACAAACTCAATGTGTTTTTGGAGTTAAAGTAAATAATAAACGAGAAGCTCATTAACTGAGGACATGTAGCATTGATTGGAAATAAACGTATTCTAGTTTATAGTATATATTGATTGTTATAGATTATAACAAAAAATTAGATTATGAAATCGACCAAAACAATGCTCAATTTATTTTGAAAAACAATTTTGCATGGTTATGTTTTATATTGCTATTCAAATAGTTGATTAGAAAAATAATGTTGAATTACGACAAAAAAATATTATGAGATCATTTATAATCAAAAAAATAATGTTCATGTTAGAATACGCAATAAAATCATTGCATTGATATGATTCTAATTAGTATTAGTTTCTAAATTTTTGCACTAATTGAAGAAAATAAATTTTGGAGGGAAAAGATGCATAAGAAGAGGATATGTGACATGGTAAATATATATGGCATGTGCTCTATAAGCTAGGAAAGAACCTAAGTTTTTTTTTTAAAAAAAAAAAAGAAGAAGAAGAATAAAGAAAGAAAGAAGAAAAAAAAAGAAAAAGAAAAAAAATAGAGGTGTTATAAAATGGTGATATTTCAATTAAGGTATCAAAGAGAAACACAATTTCAACATAGAGATAGCGTTAATCCCGTCTCCCCCATGAGTTCCCAGTTAAAATCCAAAATCGCTCATAAACTTTTTATATTACTCAGTATCCTCCATAATATTAAGTTGTTCTAAAAAAAACCTTAATAAAAAAGATATTTTATCTTTTTATTTTATTTAAAAAAATTAGAGATATAGTACACATTACATCATAAAAGTTTTTGCATATTTTTGTCTTTTTATTTTAGTTTTTTTTTTGTTTAAACTATAATTGCCTAATACATATATAGGCATGCTACATATTGCCTAGCAACTTTGAGTATATTTGAGTTTAACTTTGAGTATATTTGAGTTTTTATTTTATTGAAACAAATTATAATCCATCAACACATAGATGTATTACAGTTACATCACAATTTTCTATAGATGTATCACAGTTACATCACAATTTTCTATTTTTGTCCTTTAATTTTTTTAGAAAAACTATAATCTCCCAATATATGGAGATACTACACATTAAACCACAAGATTTAGTTTAGACCATGGTATCGGTGCTTCCTTTTTTGAAAACTTTTTGTGGTATAATGTGTTGTGTGTTTATGTATTCGGGATTATATTTTTAAATAAAATATTTTTACTCTTAAGGTTTTATTTGACAAATTTTACTGCCACAAAGAAATATTGGTAATATAAAAAATTTATGGGGATGTTTGGGCTTTAACCAAGAATTCATGGGAAGAATGAAATTTACTCGTGTCAACATATAGCATGACCCATTGATGGAGGCACATGGAGAATAAAGGGTCCTCTTCCCAAAAAGAAAAGTGTTAATATTACACATCTCAACCAAAAAAAAAAAAAGAAAAGAAAGGAAAAAGGATGTAAAAAGGGTGATATATATGAGGACAGAAGAAAAAGGAAAAACAGAACATGCTGCTTGGCATAAATATGCCTAAAACGTATTATCACTTATCTTCTTCTAGCAACTTAGCTTTGTTTTTATTTCTTTTTACCTATTGGAGAAGAATAATATATTGGAAGCAATGAGTGTGGTGTGTAGTGTAGAACATTACGTTGTGTCTTTGTTTTCTCGAAGAAACAAGTATTCAAGAACGACAAATGCAGCTAACGAATACATATATATATATATATATATATATATATATATATATATAACTCTTTGATATATCAGCATTCAGACAGAGATGATAAGTTTGTTTTTCAGAGTGACACACTTGAAATGAAAGGCCACACTTAGAGCTAGTAGAGAGTGTTTGATTCTGAGTCTGTCCCTGTCTCTGCCTTTTGTCTCTGTCTGGTTGGCTTGTATCCTTTGATGCTACTCAGGTTCTGTTTCATTTTTATTGCATTTCCTCCTCCTCCACATGTCTCATCCACCCATCATTTCCGATCCGAAATCTATAGAATCCAATAATAATGTTTCTGAATTAATGAAATTACCAAATTGGATATTTCGGGAAAATGATTTCGCACGTCATCTAGACCACATGCTTATGGAAACAAAACTTTTGCAATGCGTCTCTACATAAAAGTTTTTTAGAAGTTACCATTTTGCTTTGGTCAAGTCCAGAAAGATTCCCTCATGGAAACAAAACTTTTGCAATGCGTCTCTACATAAAAGTTTTTTAAAAGTTGCCATTTTGCTTTGGTCAAGTCCAGAAAGATTCTCTCCAAGGAACCCGAAAAGAAAGCATTAGTTAAGACACACTCGTCATGACAGGCAGTTAAAGCTCTGCCATAAAATGAATCATAAGCTGCAGCTTTGCAGTCTTTGCGTCTCTTTGTAATATGTAAAACAATCCCGACTCTCTCTCTCTCCCCAGTCATCTAACTCTCAGAACCATGAAACCAATTAGTTCCTAAGAAACATATAATTTTCCAACTACCAACTACTCTCCCAGCTGTTTGTATCTGCACTTGAGAAAACTTGCACTTCAACATTAATTATGTGCACTATACAACAAGAGTACCTTCATCCTCAACAAAACTCATCTTCTTCACTTGAATCCGATGCTAACCTGTATGTGTGCATGATTCGAATCTGAAGCCCAAGGTAAACTAACACAAGTCAAAGTTCTGTAGGAAACTGTATCAATTAAATATAAGAAAGGCAGAGACATATTCTCATCAAGAAACTGCTACAGACTATGGGACTGCAAAATAGAACCAGTGGACCATGCGGTGACCTCATTACAGTAGAAAGATCACAATAGGTTCTCAGAAACATCCATGGATCATAAATCAGCTTAATGAGAATTTCAGGAAGACAGAAACCTTTCTGCTTTCTATGGTTTCAAACAAATAAAAATTGGTTTATCCACAAAAAGTCTACTCAACTATGTGAGAACATGTCTAAGAATTACCTGTGCAAATGCATATATGGCTCGAAGGATCCTAGCATAATCAGTTCCGAGCATTTGAATAACCATGTCTGCCAGAAAGGTTCCCCACATCCTAAGTGCAGGCATGACACAGTTATTTGGACAGATAATACAGACAATAAACCAAAGCAATAAAAGAAGCCACAGACCCAGATGAGAAACAGACCCAGATGAGAACTCTGGCATGAAATCTTAGTTTCAGCTACAGCATAGAGTCATGTCTGAGGGCAAAATTTTCTGTCTTTGGGAGACGAGTGACGATCACAGAACCCGTAAATTGTGAGAGATAATTTACGTAAATTATAAAGTACAACCAGTAACAACTACAATCAGGCCATGTATAATGGGGGCAAGGAAAAAGACTAGCAATATTATTAGGGAGAATCTAACTTGGAATGTGATAATCTGAAGGCGTCAGCCCTGACCAGTGACCTAAGCCCTCATAATCATTAGCACTTTAGAAGCAACTGAAGATCTCTTTCTCATTCATCCTTTCTTAATCCAATCCCAATTTTCACCTATTCTTTCTTGTTTAAGGTGCTTGTATGACCCAAGGTACCGGGATCAAAAACCACGCATTTTGCACCTTGGCACTTCTTTCACTATTTCCCTTGGGTTGACAAGTCTAGTTCAAACTGCTCCAAGCAAGACATAAACTCCAAGCATGGCAGAATATCAACCAAGAAGCCCCCCAAACAATCAAAAACTTTATTCTGGACTCCTAAACAGTCATTACATGGTGGATTAAGTTACATTTAGTAC
Source organism: Cordia subcordata (assembly GCA_028554755.1). NCBI lineage: Eukaryota > Viridiplantae > Streptophyta > Magnoliopsida > Boraginales > Cordiaceae > Cordia > Cordia subcordata. Next base: position 10,031,892 of record JAPTOF010000023.1, read on the forward strand.
TTTGACTAAGATATACACTGACACTACCTAGCTGCGGTCTGCAGAATAGCTTAGTGAAATATAGCCTCCACCACGGCATAAAATACAAGAAAAACAACCTAGAAATCAGATCTCATATGAAATTGAAAAGAAAAAAAAAATTGAAGGACTCCAAAAGTTGTGAGCATGGTTTTGTAAGCTTTCTCTCAACAAGCTGAAGGACATTAAAGACTAGTTAACCAATGCCCAATTTATGGAGAACTGCGGCTGTACCTTCACAAGGAAAAGAAAATTAATCTAGGCTTCTCTGTGTTGGTAATACATGCTTAGCTGTAAACAAATATATTTGTTGAAGGCTTGAAGCCATGTGCTTGAATTTCTTTGGTATATGACTTCAAAACGTTCATGTTTAAGTGCATTTTGGTGAATTTGATAAGTTAAGACTGTTCTACCTCCCTAATTTTCCAAGTAAGGGCTCTTTACGTCTACCTTGAGGTAATAGTCCTCTACTCAAAGTGAATGAATTGTTTCCTTTCAGAGATGTGTCAAAATCAAAATTAGTTGCCACTTTCCATGAACAAAAAATTTTCGTGCTAAACAAGGACTGACTAGCCTAAGTTTAATTTTTCAAAAATATAATTAGCAGCTTATGGCTCCAGTTAGAGCCAAATCACCTGAAGCATTAAATTTGACTCTTACATATAAAACAAAATTGCCAAAAAAATTACATAGATACCCCCCCTCCGCAAGAAAAAAACAAACGAAGTAGTAGTTATTCAACAAAAACAAGTTTCTTATAGGTAGCACTTTTAGGAGTTTTGTGAAGCCATGGAAACCATTAGGAGTTTTCTTTCCATGGTATAATTCAGAACCATTTTACACACTCTGGAATCAAACTTCACAACTAAAACGGTGTAACTGATTATGGCTTAGTAAGTTTGAATATTTGAAGCTGTCTTCCTTGTGAACCTCAAAGCCATCTATTAAATCCATTAGCACCATAATTCATCACATTTTGGTGACCAAAAGGTCATCTGAAGATAATCAGCCCCTTCATTTCCGAAACCTAAACTTGAATTCCTGGAATTATGTAGGGAAGGAAGAAAGCTATCAAAGATGCAACAAATGAATGAAAGAAAGAAAGGACAAAACATTAAACACAGAGCCCTAAGAGATTCAAGTTAAAGAAATATAACAGGGAATCCACCACCAAAGGATAGAAAGATACATTGGGCCAAGTAGTGCTATCATACTTCTCAGTCCAATATATTTTGAAGCCGCACCTGCCAAACCCTGGTAAACAGAAAATGATATTAGAAATGATGCATTAAAAGATCCAACACTGTTAAGGTTAAGAAATAAAGTTTCTAGAAAGATACTGGGATACAGAAGCAAGTCTTCACCAGACTTTATCAAATTAAAATTTCAGCATGCCATACATCAAACAAATTTGCCTCAACACCAGTACACTTCAAAAGACCTATCCACTCTGTCCCACAACCTACTGTTTTCGAAGATATAACTTCATGGTCATACAGATATCACTTGTCATGAAGTAAAAGATTTACTCTTCATTTAAACAAGCGGAGTAGTCAGACTATTTCAGAATTCAAAATGCTGAGAATAACCTTCAGGATCCAATATTGGCAATTTATCAAAATAGAGGATTGAAATTTAAGAGACTCCTCAAGATAAAAGAAAATTTTAGGAATCGCTAGATTAGTTCTGCTAGACATCAAAACCTATAGTTTCTCAAAAAAGAAAATCAACAAGTAGTTCACCAGTCCTCATGTATGCCAATTATTACAGCATAAGCCATCATTTTTTGAGGAACTTGGTATCATAAAGTCACAATACCTGTTTTGCAGCAAGCAGGGCTGCTCTTGCCTCTAGGTTAATAGCTGCCAACTGTCCACCCTGAAGATAACATATTGCGGCAGTAATGTTAGAAACTCATATTGTGAAGCTGTAGTGAAAGATGAAAACCGCATTTTAGCATCTCAAGTAACATACTGCCTACATGTGTGACAAGAAGCATGGTGCTAAAAGGAAAGCTATTACAAAATACCAAGTGATGAACAGAATGGTTTTTTCAATCTGCGACTGCAAGCACGCAGAAATTGCTTTCGAATACACAAGATGTGACCTAAAATGTAGATGAAGGCCTGAACATACATCTAAAATTTCCTAAGCAACTCCATAAAAGCAAACAATCATCTAAGAATAAATAGGAATAGCATCAGGATTCCTCACCGAGAAAAAGTATAATATTAATTTCCTGGATGAATAACATATTAGGACTGACAACAGAAAACCAATATAGTTAGTCAACTGACCTTCCAGTTCAGCAAAACCCATTGAAGCATCCTACACCTATATGTATGATAATCACATATGTAGCATTAAGTCTTTTCTCATTTTAATCGTTCCATCATTTGAAATTTGAATCCAATGTTGAACACCTTCTTAGTGAGCAGCTCCCACTATATCGATGGCCTTGTAAAGGATTACTAGTTAAAGGGCAAGAACCTTTTGTACGATCAATTAATCTAACCTTTTCCAAAGATCCCTCTGTTCAACCATCACATGGCTCTGCCCTGCTTCTTCATCTTTCTCTTTCTCTTCTTCTTTTTTCAGGTTAAATTGCTTCTTCATCTTCCTGCTCTGCTTGGTGATGCATTCTTCCACTGAAACACTTGAGCACACTGCCACAACAGAACCTCCGAACGTATTTGGTACTCTCCATGGCCACCAGCAAAGAACATAGAAAACTCTCACTATGTCCAAAACACACACTCCCTACCAATCCCCGCGGTTCCTCAATGACACATCTTTACCACTATGTCATACCACCAAACACCAATAGAAACATGAATTGCACACACAGCAAGGCACAACTAACCAAATAAAGACATCAGAGAATATTAAAAGCAGGCACACAGCCTCCGGACAGAGATGTTCAAAGCTACTCAAACAGGGCAAAAGTCTTCCATACATCCTTCCAAGGAAGATTCCCAACCCTCAGATTCACCCCTAGCGAGAGCTTGGTAAAAGGATTTCGCCATGAAAGAACCTTTTTGTCAATTTCCATTTACTTATCCTCCCTATCAGCCTCAAACCAATTAGCTAATTCTTACGCAAATTTCTTATCTTATTCTTTTTTTCTTCTCTAACATAATTGACTCCTTGTCCTTCTATCCTATGCCTTCTCCCTTCTATTGGTGAAGTTTATCTTCTTGTCAAAAGAAAAAATATAGTCCTAATTATATCGATTAGTTTCTTAGCCACCAAGTTTGTGTTCAAGGGAATCTGTTATATAAACACTCCAGAATTGTGCATAATTTCAAGTGTTTGGGTAAGGGTATTATTGAACCCAAAAGAAAAAAGAAAAAAGAAAAAAGATAAGGTGATTCTAGTGTGAACCAAACAGATTTTCCAAGAATTGGCTCCATTTCAAAATCGTCAGGCATTAAGCAAGAGGTCGTAAATTTAGATTGCATACGTTTAGCACCCTTCATTTCATTTTAGAGTAAGTGTTACAATTTTGAAAAAAAAAAAAAGATTAAAGGAATAAATAAATTAGCTACAAGTACTTTTCATGAACTTAAGAGCAATGTGGAAGCTATGAACTTCGAAGGTGCAAAAAACTTCTAGTTGAAACTGTGTGGTTTGAACCTTGAAATTTTCTTTCCAATTTTAGAACCTAGACCACACTAATCATGCCTGAATGGTAAATATTAGAGAAGTTGATTATGGTAAATATTAGAGAAGTTTATTAACGTAAATTTTAGGACAATCTACTAGGTTAAAATTTCAAGATTCACCAAAATTATAAATTCAGACATACTGAACTGCTACAAAACATGTGAAAAAATTTCATACCAACCAGAGACAAATAAATGTATTGTAATGGAACACAAAACTTCGTAGTTGACGTAAATAATGGAGAGAGTGATCTGGAAAGTAGACCAACGCATTGCATAAGGTAAACAAATTACAGCTTCAATTGGATGCTTATATGCCTAAAATAACTGTTCAAGAATAGATAAGAACAACAACAATGAAATAGAAGTGTAGGCCTCAATCATGTAATTTTAAAATCATAATTCAGTTTTAGTACCTTTCTCATCATATCATTCTTCATCTGATACTTGGCAACTTCGAGAAGCATATTGCCAGATAATCTCCTTGCTAACTGCCGATGGAAAGATCACGTTAAATTTCTCATGTAGGAAAAAGATAGTAGCAAGGCATATGATCGTTTCTTACCAAGTCGTAGATTTTTCCCAGGGTCAATATCCAGCCACCCTGATATGAAAAGATTAAGCTAAGCCAGTGACATAAAAATGACAATGATAGATGTAGTATGTTAAATTGGCAAACCTTCAATATAATTTGACGAAGCTCTGGCACCCCAACCATTAAAGCAGCACCAGCTTGTATCTTCCATTGACTAAGTCCACGTTCTAGATTATTGCGCCCTTCAGAAGTCTTAGGTCTTTCCTTTGATTTTGTATAGGTTTCCTTCTCCTCACTGTATACAGCCACAATTTGTAACTATTAAATACTTTAGCAGAGACATGTAATTTAAACATTTTCATGTTTTGCGGTTCTACTGAAAGAGTCACTGTAAAGCCTTAAATGAGAGAAACATATTTATAGGTTCTAAGTCACTTAACAATATCCAAAAAGTGCTCAGTGCATACAATGGCCAAATTGCATGGTAAACATTTTCTAGCATTTTAAATAGTAGCCTGTGAAGACAAATCAACATGCAAGAGATTCAGAATGTTGGGAAATTGATGATTAGAACCAATATTGGCAAGTGAAGTTGATCTGCCGTCAAATAGAGACATTTTTTGTTGTCTTAGAAGAAACAACAAATGCTGATTTTCCTTCTTTCAGTTCTAACTTATGATTAGATAACAAGAATTTTGGGTCTAGGTGGAGGAAATAAAACAAACAGGCGAGGCATTTCACATGACGCACGGCTAAACTATAAGTTAAATGAAAACCCTTCAAAATTATATCACATTTGATTTTTTTATAATAATAATAAAAAAAAAGAAACAAACAAAAATCAAAGCTCTGGTGCAGGAAATATTTATGGCTAATTTCCTGCATTTACTTGTACAGTCAGAAGACCTGATTCAGGCGATTACTCTTTTCTAAGTTGGTTAATAATTTTAAGATTACAAAAGGAAACTTGTGATTGCACCTGCCAAAAGGTATGATGGTATGGGGACTGCCGACAATAAAAAGGACAGAGGGAATCCTAAGAGGAGTTGGATGGAGAAAATTAGCAAAGATCTCAGACCTATGGAGCTAACAAAAGAGGTGATTCTCGACAGTCAGATCTTTAAAAATGGCACCAACTAGTGGAATAAGAGTTGGTTTTGTTTGGTTTCGTTACAAAAATTTCTCAAACTGTTCTTCGTAGTTTTAGGGTGACTTTTTGGGAGTGCAAAAATGCTTAAAGCTTTCTGGTGACAGAGTTTATTGAAACGTATAAATGGCTTATCTCTTTCCCTGAAACATTTCCAAGAAGTCAAAACACCGATGCATGCCAATAGTCTAATCTAGGCTCCTTCGGTTATGAACGTTACAATGCAACCCAGCCAATCAATTAAATCCACAGATCATGCGCATCAACAGCCAGCAAATATTCTTTTTCACATGGGAATAAGTATACTGGAGATGCAGAAAATTACAGATTCATTTGCCTCAAGTGTCAGAGGAAAACGAAGTTGCAGAGCTAATTCTTTGTGCCGTATACTGCAGAATTTTATTAAGAAGTGCACAGTTCAAATACCAGACGTAGACAGAACCACAAAAGAAGGACCTAACAGGAATTGGAAGAATGCAGATAGTACACCTTGAGTATTCGTGCAAGAGATGAAGAAAAATCTCGACTTCAAGGTCCTCTGTAGATAGCTTGGAAGAACAATGTACTTTTAGTTTCTTTCTGAGACCAAGCAGTACATCCCTGTACGATGGTCTCCAACCCCTAAACGAGAATGAAAAAAATCATAGTTTTATCTGTTAATACAGAAGCCGAATCCTAGTTTTAGCACCTAAATTACAAAGAGGGGAGCAATTATCAAGCATCAAAATAAGAATTAACCTCAAAGTAGACCGTGCATCGGCAGCAAGGTAGAAAAATCTGGATACAAGGATTGATATAAAATCTTCCCTCTCTTGAGGGTCTTCTCCAATCATAAAGTAATCCACATCGGCCTTTTTCGTAATTGACTTGAGAAGAGGACTGAAGTAGCTGAAACACGTAATTGTCGTACATAAATACATGAATTTTTTTTTTTAAAAAAAAGAGAGATAGTGGCAAGAAAAAAGAGCGAGGAGCTTAGGAGAAGCACCTTGGACCGAATAAAATACTATGAAGCTCAAGCAGTTCAGAGTGTGTTGCAAGTTCAAGTACTGATCGAAGCTCAGGGTCACATGTACTACTACTCATCCTTGTGCTTGTACTAGTTGCTGCTATTGATAATTATTTGTTCAAAAGAAAGGAGGAAAAAGCAAAAAGACTGGGCTTGAAGAGAATAAAAATGGAATAGGAACAAAATGGTGTGTTGTAAATGGTGTGATAATACCTTGGAATGAAGAATGTGGAGAAGTAAACAAGAACTTTGATCGATGATGATGACGATGACGACCACGAAGACGAAGACGAAGACGACGAAGCCAAAGGGAGTCGAACAGAATCTGCATAAATTAAACATGCGAAGTTAATTTTATAAAGAACGAGTTAAAGAAAGAAGCAGAGTAAAATCCACGGTACCAATGTATTGAACATATCATAATTCGTACAGGTCGGTGTGCAAGAGAAGAGGGATGGTGATGGAGTGAGCGAGTGAATGTAGCTGCTGCTGCTGCTGATGTTGTGGCACTGCCCATGGCTGCGGGATGAGGCATTTTTTTTGCTTCGTTTTTTTTTTTTTTTTTTTGCTTTGCTACTTCGGACTCTTGACGCTCCCAATGAGTCCAATTGACTTATTTCTCCTTAGTATCCTACCACCACACACACTCACACACATCACATCTTCTCCTTTTGATTCTTCTTCAGGAGGCGAGGCGTTTTGATTGCCTTCTCATGTTATTCTAAAGTAATTTTGATTTTTTTTAAAAGTAATTTTATTATTTTTGACTTTTAATAAGTGGTTATTAGTTTGAATAAAGATTCTGATTATGAAAATAAATATTTTTGTTTTGTGTTATTAAAGTATGATAAAATATAGTTTATATTATGAAAATGACCATTAATGTCATAATAATAATAATAATAATAATAATGATAACGATAACGATAACGATAACGATACTAATAATATATTATCTGATTTCAATAATAGTAATAATAAGTACAATAATCATAACAATAATTACAATAACAAGGTCATATAAGTATTATTTTATATTGTTTTTCTCTTATAAGTTAATCCAATTGTTATTTCTCCAGACACATCTTCTTCAATAAGATAGCCAAAAAAATTAAGAGTCTCTCAGAATTAAGGATAGGTTAAATGGTTAAGATTACTTACCATGAGTGAGATAATTGCGTTTACGAATTTAAAAATTTGATCAAGATTGTCATGTTTATAGATTTAGAAATTTGTTTCATTATATAACCAAACAAGGGATAATTTATGAATGATTACAATTTAGTTATTTTGTTCATTAAATGAATAAAATAAAAATTGAATCGAAAATTTAATTATCAAACCAATTCAGTTTAAATTTGACTAATAAATTTTTTAGATTTTATTTTTTTCAAAAATTATTTAAATTCAAATTTGATTCGATTCTAGTCCAACAATCACCCCTTGTTTGAATTGCAGCTGCACTCTCAGTTAAAAATGTAAAGAATTGTGTCGCTTTGCTTGCGTATGCATATAATAATAACAATAACACCAATAGTAATAATAATAATAATAAACATAGTGGTAATGGTGTTTCAGGTATTGGCGATGAAATCAAAACCAAACTCCCTCCTGTTCGGTTGGGCGAAACCTTACCGTTCCTTGGATCTGTGAGTTGTCATTTTCCACTAAGCGTTTTCACTCATTTCGAGTCCTATTAGGGTTTGGGTAAATGTCTCAGATCTCACTCCTAGGGTTTTTGAATGAAAAGTAATTCTTTCTTTTTTCTTTTTCCTTCCCCAATGGGATCCCTGATGTCACTCAAATTCACTCGCAAAAAGGTTTTAGTTACTCTTGTTGCTGCCAAACGGAGAGTAAATCATCATTTGTTACATAATGCAGGTTGATTACACACACAGACACACGCTCTCTATATTGTTTGATTATATATAATAATTATGTTGGCTTTATAATATTTTGTTTCTCGTCAAGTTTTATATTTTGTCTTCTTTCTTTCTTTCTTTTTTTTTTTCTCTCTTTTTCTTTTGTTTTTCAAATGACAGGTTTAGTTGAATATTATTTGGGGTAGTAAGAAGTTGGAGGTTGGATTATTTGGGAGCTCCAGTCCGCGTTTCTTGGTACTTAAAAAACATTTTATAGATGGGAGATCCAACATCAATTGATATTGATGTAATTCTGGAATTTTTAAGGGGGAATAAATTTACAAGGGCTGAGGCTGCATTGCGTACCGAACTGAACAATCACCCCGATTTCTTGAATGAGCTCGTCCTTCAACAGCTCTCTCTTGAGGATGATGAGGATGAGTTGAATGTGGGAAAGCAGAATGTACAAGTTTGCACTTCTAGTGGGGACATGTCAAAGGAGCTGATTGTCAAGGAGATAGAGTGTGGCACTGCAAGAAACAGCTCAGAGACAAAATGGAAAGCTGCTGTCTCTACTGGGGAGTTGAATAAAGTTGATCAATCCGTTGGGACGAGTGACAAGCACTTTACTTTTTCCAAGGGTTTGGATGATACAGTCGTAGATTTGTATTCGTGCAAGTACAGTCCCACTAATGGTTCGGCTGTTTCCTCTCAGGATGAATATGGTGGGACTGCTGCCTCAAACACCTTTCTGGGTTTCCATGTCTCTGATGATGGCAAGGCTAATGTGAAATCTGGGGAAGGTGTTGGCTTTCCTGGTGAAACGAGGACATCATGGCCTGGAGATACTTGTAAAACCAAAGTGGAACTGATGCTTGAGAGTAGTCAAGACAGTGAGCTTAAAGAATTTCATCTGCAAAGTAAGCTAAAAGGTACATTCTCTAAAGGGCACTTTGCAACAGACAAATCATGGTCCAAAGGTCATGATCCTGCAAATTCTTCTTCAGAGTTTTGGAAAGATCGTTCAGTTAAAACTGTCTTGCAACTTCCCAAAGGTGATGGATCCACCAGTAATAATAATTGTGATATTGGATTCGGTGGTAAAAGGGAGGAAAAAATGAAAGCAGAAACTAATGACATGAAGGCAGCAATCAATGAAAAAGTAGATGAGGTAGGAAGACCTTTATACGCGGGGAACACACAATGCAGCCAACCAAAAGGTATAAGTGGCTCAAGATTTTCTCTTTCGCTCGAGAATCAGAAGGAAGAGCTGCCCAGGTTACCACCTGTCAAGCTGAAGTCAGAAGACAAGTCCTTCAGTATTCATTGGGAGCAGAAGTACGAGCGTGATGGCTCTGGCTCAAAGATTCTGCATGCTGACAATACCTACCTTATAGGATCATATCTTGATGTTCCTGTTGGACAAGAAATTAATGCTTCAGGTCTGCTCCCACAACTATTATACTTTTGTAATTCTAGTTGTAAACATGTAATTGGTGTGTAAAAGTTATTTCTGCCTGTGGGCAGTAGTTGGATTGTCACTTCGATTGTCCATGTAAAAGGCTATTACTTGCTAATTACCTACTCAGTGTGTACATTTTCTGGGTGCCCATGTATGAGTGAGTTACTAAAAGGTGGCTAAAGAGAGAGAGATCTGCACCCTGTATATGAGTTATTTTCTTTTCAAAAGTCTTTTACACTTACTCTTCTCTAAAGTAAATGCCCAAAGCCACCTCCTAATCTTTGGTGCAAATTCTATGAAAATTGCTAAGTTGGTTCTTAATCATTTAGTAATCTCAATATAATTAGAGATTTGTTCAGCTGCACAGAGACATTATTGTTATGGTTATGGGTTGTGTGGTGGAAGCATATTATTTGAGTGCACATGTCATGATGTCGATGAGTTCATTCTTTGTTGCTTCTTCAGGTCTGTAAGTTGATCCTTCTTCGTCTGTATGGTTATACGTTCATCTGAAGTGTGCTTATAATTTGTATTTTTTTTCACCGTTTTTGATTAACAAATTAAGCCAACTAATTAGTAATCTGAGCTATAAAAATTTAAAGTCTCTCTTTTGAAGAATGGATAAGAGACTGGAATCGAGATGGAAGTACTTAATGAAGTTTCCTCCTTAACTGGATCACATCCCAGCTAATTGAAGCTATTTCCTGGTTCATGGAATCTCTCTTTCCAATTCTGGTGCATACTTTTATGCAATTTGGGATTTTGTGTGGTTATCTATTCTCTCAAAGAGTTGCTTCAATCTCACAGTAAAACGGACTTATCTTCTCATTCCATATTCTGCTTCCTTTTTCTGCCGAACAAAGTTTCTGCTTTTTTCCCCCTTTCTAGTTATGCCAGATAAGGGGAGAAGGTTCTAGAGCATCTTTACCTTGAATCTGCCATTATTGCTTCAGATGACCAGCTTTCCTTGACACATGAGTTATTGATTTATCATTCATTTCTCTCCTTTGCCCTTTCCCTCCTTCCTGTTAGTATCAGCATTTGATGCTTGGACATCATGTATTAGGTTCTGAGGGAGATTTGATGTCATGTTTGTTGCTTGCTTGTGTCTTATAGGTGGATCTTATGCTATGTTTCCACTTTTGGTCATTGTGTACATGCCTATTTTGTCAATTATCAAGCTTAAATATTAATAAAAATGTCAAAACTTAAATATTACTAATGAAATTTTCAGTAAAGAGGTAGATGACATTATTATTGAGAATCATTAAAAATGAACTAAATAACTGACAATATTTTGCTAACTATTGTTAATTACTTCTACGAAAGAGATAAATAATAAAGATACAAACTTATTATTATATTTATTTTGAGTTGGGGCGGGGGTTGGCAAAATACAAATACAAATTTATTTGTTGGTAAATAAATATAAAAAAATTTAGCTCTTTGTTATTGTTTTGGGCTAGGGGAGGCGGCTGCCCCTACTTGCTCCCCCTAGTTCCGCCACTGTACCCAGTTCATGATCAAAATTTTCATATCCTTGCCTATTGGTAACTGGCTTCCTAAGATGATTGATCCTAGTATCCTTGATTGAAGGATGCCAAACACATACTTGTCATACAAACGGTTGCTGACCATAACAAGTACGAAGGAATAGGAAGCAATGAGGCAAGTAACTGATTATGATGTGAAACTGGGTTGGATTTGTTGGAAGCACTTAAAGAAATTGCAATATTGTCAAAAATTAATTCTTATTATGGGTGTGACAAATTAATATGATGCTTTCTGTGCTCATCCTGTCGTTCAGTTGGTTTTTCCATGAACTCTTTCTAATGGTTATTTATCAATTTACTGGATAATCATGATTGAATCAGGTGGGAGAAGGCCTGGAGGAGGTATCTGGTTTTCTGTAAGTCAGGGCATCACTGAGGATACTTCTGATCTTGTTTCTGGTTTTGCAACTATTGGTGATGGGATGTGTGAATCTGTTGACTATCCAAATGAGTACTGGGAATCTGACGAATATGATGATGATGATGATGTCGGCTTCACAAGACAACCAATTGAAGATGAATCTTGGTTTTTGGCACATGAAATTGACTATCTAAGTGACAACGAAAAGGGTACCAGGCATGGGAGTGTTCCTGACCAACAAGAAAGAGGCCAGAACAAGGATGAGGATGATGATCAATCATTTGTGGAAGAAGACGATTATTTCTCTGGTGAGCAATATTTCCAATCAAAAAATATCGATCCAATCAGACCTTCTAACGATCCTATGGCACTGTCAGTAAGTGAAATGTATCGAAGGACTAATGAGAATGACTTAATTGCCCAATATGATGGACAATTGATGGATGAAGACGAGTTGACTTTGATGCGTGCAGAACCTGTCTGGCAGGGCTTTGTCAGTCAGTCAAATGAACTTATCATGCTAGGAAATGGGAAGATTCTGAATGAGTGTGCAAGACCTAGGCTCGATGATATTTGCATTGATGATGATCAACATGGCTCAGTTAGATCTATTGGTGTTGGGATCAGCAGTGATGCTGCTGAAATAGGTAGTGAGGTCAGGGACAGTTTGGTTGGAGGTAGTAGTGAGGGGGACATAGAATACTTTCATGATCGTGAAGTTGGCATTGGCAGCTCCAAACACTCACATCATAGGTCTGACAAGAATTATTTTGAAAGGTCAAACAAAGATAAAAAGAGGACAACTAGAAATAAGCCGGATAATTTTGTAACAGCTTATGATAAAGATGCATCTACTCAGGTAAAGAATCTGATTGATGGAGCATTCTCGTTTCCTCCTTCTAGAGATGGTCAATTGGTGCAGACCAACTCAGGTAAATCTCTATGGTCAAACAAGGGAAATGTTGTTACTAATGAGGCTGGTTATAGTTTGGTGGAAAACGATGAGATGCTTGCTTCTTGGAGGCGCAAGAGCAGTGAGTCTTCACCTGTTAAGAGTCCAGAGGATGAAAACAATGCTGGAGCTACAGGTTCGGTGAATTCAAGCCCCTCATCTCTTTCATATTGTGGTTATGCTGAAAGAGAGATGTTGAAGAAAGGAGAGGATATGAGAACAGCAACTGGAAGAGAAGAAGATGCAGGGATGTCACTGGAAGATGAGGAGGTATCTGCGGTACAAGAGCAAGTAAAGCAAATAAAGGCACAAGAGGAGGAATTTGAAACTTTTGACCTCAAGATTGTGCACCGGAAAAACAGGCATGCATTTCTCCCCTTTTCTTTCTTTGGGAATTCTAGTCAAAACTAATCTTTATTATCAAATCCATACTTGTCCAAAGAAAGATTGGATATTTTCCTGTGTATCTCATGTGTATGCATCTGGGCTCTCTGGAGAGTGGTTTTGATATTGAGTTTGTTCTCATTGTATATCTTTCATCTATGTCTTTTTGTGTTTGAAATCATGGCTTAATGCTTATCAATCTTCAACCTGCATTCTATAGGAGAACTCTGGCTTGTGATTAGATAGTTTCTAAGTAGGTTTAGAATTTGTTGCCAAACATTGAACTTGAGCTCCTAGAGGTAGTTGTGATGGCTTGGTTCAGTGTTCCCAAGTGAAAATAAGGAAAGTGGCTTTTATTACAGTTCTAACTTCCAAACATGGTGACTCTAGGGGCTAGGCTTTCTATGAAGATGTAGAGCCCTGGTCTGCACACTATGATTCCCATGTTTCAGAATGCTAGAGAGATTGTCAGAGATAAACAAGACTTACGCATGCAACCTAGAGTGCACACACTTTTTCAATCATCGCAATGGTTGCATTGATAATCTAATTAACTCTCTCCGATTTAATTCAATTTGTGTTTTGAAGACTGAGGTTGCTTTGCCCTGGATTTCTCTTTGTCGCTCAGAACTGGTTTTGAGGAAGACAAAAATTTCCATGTTGTACTAAATTCAGTCATTGCTGGACGATATCATGTAACCGAGTACCTCGGATCAGCTGCATTCAGCAAAGCTATCCAAGCACATGACCTTCATACTGGCATGGATGTATGTATGAAGATAATAAAGAACAACAAAGATTTTTTTGATCAGAGTCTTGATGAGATAAAGCTGCTCAAGTTTGTGAACAAGCATGATCCTGCGGACAAATACCACATTCTTCGGTTGTACGATTACTTTTATTATCGGGTAAGTGAAGATATATTCTTTAAGATGTTATTTAGTTCTTTTGATACTCCTTTGGCTATATGGAAATGGGTGGGCGAGAATCCCATCTTTCCAGTAATGTTGGTCACTAAAAATGGGTGGGTGAGAATCCCATCTTTCCAGTAATGTTGGTCAATCTTTTCTCTGGAAAGCATTTTTCTTAAGAGAACCATTGAGATGTGGAATGAATGATCTGTGATTATCCATTTGGATATGCCCTTTCTGCTAATACATTTTCCCCCTTTCTTTGTGGTACAGAAACAGATAGTAACTAGTATTGGTATTCTTTCTATTATGCAGGAACATTTGTTAATTGTCTGTGAACTTCTTAAGGCAAACTTGTATGAATTCCATAAATTCAACAGAGAATCTGGAGGGGAAGTTTACTTTACAATGCCAAGACTTCAGGTTTGTTGCATAACACTCTTTTCCAGCATTCATCTCATTAGCATGAGAATGAGTGACTTCCTCATGAATTGCTCCCTATGCAGTCAATTACTATTCAGTGCTTGGAGGCGGTTCAGTTTTTGCATGGCCTTGGTCTTATACACTGTGATTTGAAGCCTGAGAATATATTGGTGAAAAGCTACAGTAGATGTGAAGTTAAAGTCATTGATCTTGGTAGCAGTTGTTTTGAAACAGATCATCTTTGTTCATATGTGCAATCACGGTCCTATCGTGCTCCTGAGGTTATTTTGGGGCTTCCATATGATAAAAAGATTGACATTTGGTCGCTTGGTTGCATCTTGGCTGAACTTTGTACTGGCAATGTGAGTTCTATCTGTATCTGATTCTATGTGTAGTCCTAGATGTAAGCCTAATAGATGAAGGATCTTGTTTTGTTGTTATTCACTCGCCTTTCTCGGTGTAATTTCTGTGGGGAATCTGCTGGTTTCTTTGAGCTAAGATGCTTATTCATTTAGTAGGGCAAATCATGATTATAAATGTGCATGTATTTTTCTCTTTCTACTGTCCTAATCTTTCACATCCATTTCCACTGCTTGGAGGTTACTAGAATAGGATTTTGCCAAGGAACAGGTCTTACACTTTAATTTATAACAACTGGGTTTATGGGTCCATGCAAAAAAGTCTTATCTTCAATTATGAACGCCAATTTGACCAAAAGGAAAAAGGAAAAAATTATGAAGATCATTATGACCCAAAAAAAAAAAAAAAAAGAAAAAATTATGAAGGCCAAGGTATAGTTGTGGAAAGTGTACATTTTCTGCTTCTCTTTCTGAATTATCTGTGTTTGCCAGTGTAATGCCTTTGAAGTCTCTCCCATCACCTCCTGCATACCGATTGGTATAAGTTACCTAGTTTGTATGCTTTTATCACCATTTAGATTCCTTGAATGTAGTGTGATTCAGGTTCTGTGTTCTGTAGGTCCTCTTTCAAAATGATTCCCCTGCTACTTTACTTGCACGTGTGATGGGAATCATAGGTCCCATTGACCAAGAGATGCTCACTAAAGGACGGGATACACACAAATATTTCACCAAAAACCACATGCTTTATGAAAGGAATCGGGTAAGCTTTTTTCAGTTTATTCTGTTCTTCACATACATACTCCTGTACCACTTTCGCCTGCACATCCCATCTCTTCTCTTCATGGCAGTCTTTTCTCTTCTTTTTTTTTTTTTTTTTTTCCTCGCTTCCTTTTCAATAGGATTCTCTTGCATTTCCAAAGTAGTGTTTTATTTTTGTTGAGGCTACCTGATTTAGGTTGTTATCACTACTTGTATGGGTCACCTCAGCTTCGGGGAACAAATTTAGTAGTCATTCCTTTGTGGGATTGTCTGAACCCAGCTTTTCACTCTCTGACCATACAAGGAAAAGTTCTGGATATATATATTTTGTGTTTGAAGTAGTCATTCGATTTTGATGGTTTCAGTGAAAAATGTAGACAAACCAAAGTGTTAGCAAACAGTGATATTGCCATTGATTTTCGTCAGATGCATTTCATTAATTGAATAAATGATCTCTATGATTGCTGTTGAATGATAAGTAAACTTTTCTGTGGTGCTTCATAATCCCCAATGTCATGGTACACTATATACTGTGACATGTATATACAAGATACGCGTACTATTATAAATACTAATATGGCAATAGCAATGCATATTGTAAAACATGTTATGCAGAGTCTAATAAAAGTTGGAGAAGTAAAATCGATTGAGGTTGGGCGTATGACTTATTAAGTTTCACGCTCATCTCATGGTTTGGCGATGCCAGCATCACGCTGTGAGTGTGATGTCCATGTTAGTATTTGACTCAACTATTATAGCTCTGCTTACTTACTGCTAGCTTGCCATTTCAGGAGACCAATAGACTGGAATACCTAATTCCAAAAAAGACATCCTTAAGGCTTCGGTTGCCCATGGGGGACCAAGGCTTCGTTGACTTTGTGGCTCATCTACTAGAAGTAAACCCAAAGAAGCGTCCGTCTGCATCAGAGGCCTTAAAGCATCCGTGGCTATCATACCCATATGAACCAATATCATCATAGTTTCTGGAATGTCGTTGGTTAATGACTTGATTTCTACCCTGGTGGGAAAGCTTTGTGGTGCGCTGGTTCAGATGATTTGATGGGGTAGGGAAGGAAAACCAACTCCCTTCCTCACCAAGATTATATAGGTACATAAGTTGATTTTCAGTTGGCTCCTATGCTCGTGCCTGCAGAATTGGAAGGGGATGTTTGGACTTTTTGGCTGGTTTGGGTTCTTTTATATTTCCTTACCCAATCATTTAGTTGTATTTGTTGTAGTACAACCCCTAAATGTAATTTTGCAAGTGTTATTGTAAGTTTGTAACTCAAGGGTGGGCCCCCCGAAAACCCACGCACCTATTTTCTGGTAGGAGGAGAAAAGCTGTTGTTGATCTTGTTGTACATGACGCTGTTGTGTAAAATTGTTGTAGGTCATGTAGTAATAGCTTGTGAAGTAGCTACTTAACCAATTTTGATTTGGTTGGTGACTCGTTTTACCATTCTGTATGATTCACAACCAAGCAAGCTGAGTAAAAATGAGTTCCAGAGAATGCCATTTCCTGTATTGAGTTTTACGTTCAAATCTCAAACTCTTTGATGAGGTTTTAGTTCTACTGCTTATTTCCCCTCATTGGCTCATTATATCAAATTTTGCCAAATAGAAAGCTTTATGTTGAGAGATTTTAATTTTTATCTTTTTTATTTGTTTATTGAGCGATTTAATTTAATTTTATTGCTTTTAATTTTTTATTTTTGTTTTATATTTTAAAAATATTACTTT
Source organism: Cordia subcordata (assembly GCA_028554755.1). Taxonomy (NCBI): domain Eukaryota; kingdom Viridiplantae; phylum Streptophyta; class Magnoliopsida; order Boraginales; family Cordiaceae; genus Cordia; species Cordia subcordata. The sequence continues at coordinate 10,049,035 of JAPTOF010000023.1, forward strand.
GTTGCAAAAAATTATTTTAGGTTAGAAACAAAAGGTCGGTAATTTTCTATTTGATTAGGGACTCCTTTATTATTATTGTTGCTCTTTGACGTCTTTTATGGTTGGCAATCTTTAAAATATGATGCCTGCCATCTTCATTAAAAATATAATTGTTTGAGCTATTATTTTACACTAAAAAGATAATAACGTTAAGTAGACTATCATTTAGGAGAGAAAAAAAAAAAGAAAAAAAAACTCGGTCTAGAGTTTCATGCGATCGGATCAAGGTTAAAAAAACCAATGAGAAGAATATTAAATATGACAAAAGTAAAGGACGGTCAAGGTAATTTCGGAACATAGAAAGGGTGCGCTCATAAATAATAAAGGGCGGAAAGGGGGATGAGAATGTAATTTTGGACAAGTACTCATCATCATGCTGTAAATACCATACAATTTGTGTATTATTATTATTATAATTGGGGTTTGTTCTGAGAGATAAGCTAGCTAAGGCAAAAAAAAAGCGGGGTGAAATGGAGAGCGAGGAATTGACGGAACAGGAGACTGCCCTTTATGATCGTCAAATTAGGGTTTGGGGGGTCGACGCTCAACGAAGGTAACTATTATTATTTGTATTTATTACTCTACTTTCATTCATTCAAACTATTTTTATTCATTCAAAGTATTATTATTATTATTTTTTCCTCCTGTTCAGGCTGAGCAAGTCTCATATACTAGTCAGTGGACTCACAGGAACTGTTATCGAGGTCATTCTCTTTCTCCAATTTTTCTAGTTAATAATCTTTTGGTGCTGCTGCTGCTGCTGCTGTTCCATTTATACTCAGTTATTTTATTTTATGACTATATGTTACTAACGGGGTACCTGTAAGTTAGCTGCTTCATGTTAAGCCTAAATTTTGCTTTTTACTACAAATTTTCTTGCTTCGATTGTTGTGTCGAGCTTGAACCGGTGCTTTTCGGGTCATGGATTCTTAAATTTGTCATTCACAGTGCCAACGCACCAAATATTATAATGCTTCTCTCTACCTCTACTATATGCTTGCAGTTTTGCAAGAACATTGTTCTGGCAGGAGTAGGTAGTTTGACATTGAACGATGATCGTCCTGTCACCAAACAAATGCTATCAGCCAACTTTCTAAGTCCTTCTGATGACAATCTTTGCCAAGGGAAATCTCTTGCCGAGCTTTGTTGTGAGTCTCTCCAGGATTTCAATCCTATGGTTCGCGTTTCTGTTCAAAAAGGTCAGCTTTTTTTTCTCAGAAATATCATTTTGCTGCTTTAATATGCACTTGGCTTCTTGATTTAGCATTTTTCATTGCAAGTGCCATGGGCAGCTCCCTTTCTCCACACCGGGATGTTAAATTTCTAGAAATGCTACGTGAAGTTTAGGACTTAATATTTCCTATTTGGCCTCTTGCTATCCATTCTAAGAAATCTCAAACATATCCCCATTTCCATCGCTGCTAATTCTTGAGTTTTAAACTGAACCTCTATTTCTGCAGGTGATTTGTCAAGCTTCAGTGTAGATTTCTTTGAAAAGATTGATGCTGTGGTTGTCAGTTGCTGTCCAGTTACAACAAAAGTATATAGTACTTAAACATGCACTTTTTTGAACTTTCATGCTCCCGGATTTATCATGTGTCTATTTTGTTTCTTCAGAGTCATTACTTGTTGGGTTGTCCTTATATTTTTCTTTCTATAATCTTTTTGCTGCAGAAATCAGTAAACGACAAGTGCCGCAAGTCGTCAAAGCATGTTGCATTTTATGCAGTTGACTGTAGAGATTCTTGCGGTGAAATATTTGTTGACTTGCAGAACTATACGTACTCCAAGGTTAATCACCATTCCTCTGATTTATTCTACACTCAACTATAAATGTTGGTTTCGTTTGTTTAGTAAGTCATCCTGTTCCTCAATTCATCCTAGATTGTTAAATTGAACTCCAAGTATTTCCAAACATAGGAACGTCATGCTATCATCAACCCCACCAGCACCCCCGCTCTCCCCAACAATAGGAAAGGAAAAAGAAGAAAATAGGCAAGAATAAAATGTCCATGGATATGCTTTTCAGATGGATTAGGGTGGAATTATGCTTTCATTGTTATGGCACTCTGCTCGTGTTTGTAGTCAACTATGTGGAATACCGACAATCTTTGACTTCTATTTCCATTTGCAGAAAAAACTTGATGAATTGATTGATAGCCGACTACAATTTTCCAGTTTTGAGGTATGGCTAGATGGTTAAAGTAAATCAGTATCTGTCCTGCTTTATCACAGTATTATTGTCGTCATGTGGGTAATGTCATCTCTGTAATTTGTGAAAGGTGATATGAGGATAGGAAAAAAAAGGAAAAATGAACAATGCTTCTTCTCATACATATGCCTAAAATGTATTATCGACTCTTCTTTTAGCAACTTTGTCTTTATTTCTTTTTACCCATTGGAAAAGAATATTGGAAGCAATGAGTGTGGTGTGTAGTGTGAGCAGTATGTTGTGCCTTTGTTTTCTCGAAGAAACAAGGATTTCAAGAACGACAAATGCAATTAACTAATATAAATCTTGAGCAGCTGCATGGAGGATAGAGATGATAAAACCATGCTCCTTCTCATACATACGCCTAAAATGTATTATCAACTCTTCTTTTAGCAACCTTTTTTTTTAATTTCTTTTTACCCATTGGAGAAGAATATTGGAAGCACTGAGTGTGGCGTGTGGTGTGAGCACTACGTTGTGTCTTTTTTTTCTTGAAGAAGCAAGGATTTCAAGAACGACAAATGCAACTAACTAATATAACTTTTGAGCAGCTGCATGGAGTACAGAGACAATAAGTTTGTTTTTTGAGCGTTACAAACTTGAAAGGCCATACTAAAGCTAGAGTTTTTGAGTCTGAGTCTGTCTCTGTCTTTGTCTCTTTCTGGTTGGCGTATATTCTTTGATGCTACACAGGTTTGTTTGATTTTATTGCATTTGCTTCTCCTCTAGATGTCTCATCCATCCATCATTTGAGATCTGAAATCAATAGAATCCAATAATAATGTTTCTGAAATGAAATTACCAAATTGGTTCTTCCTGGAAAATGAATTCGTGCCTCACTTGACCACATGCTTATGGAAACACTCTCTCTAGTTTAATTTTGCAATGTGTCTCTACATAAAGTTTAAAAGTTACATTTTGCTTTGGTAAAATCCAGAAAGATTATCTCTAAGGAAGTTGCTGAGTCGAACAACAAGCAGTTATACAGAAAAGAAAGCATTAGTTAAGACATACTCATCATGGCAGTATGTAATTTGTAAAAGGATCAAGAATTAATTGGAGAATAAGTAATAGAAAGTATTAGCTTATAATCTTTAATTCGTGATATCTGCAATGAGTAAGAATGGGCCCTATTTTACTGTTAGATTCTTCAATTCCTTCCCAATACCACTCCTCTGTCTCTTTTCGGTTTGGTGTCGGAAGGGGTGGATAATATCCACTATTGAATATGAGACTGTCATGTGTTATTCCATCCAATATAAGGCTGTCATATGTTATTAAGTTATGATGGAACTAATTTGTAATCTCTGCTGTTGCATACTATGTAGTGACATGGCTAATTCAAATTCTTAAGTTTGAACTTTTGTTTGTCATTAATGTGGCAATCATGTTCACTTTCCTTCCAGGAAGCTGTTGCAGTCCCATGGAAGTCGCTTCCTAAAAGAGTGTGCAAGCTATATTTGGGCATGAGAGGTATATATTAATACTGTGTAAATTCTTTAGTCTTGTTACATATTCCTTTCCTGTGACTGTCACATAGCTGTGTATGGGAAAAGGTTTGTTTCTTCAATACCAATGTTTTGGATCATGTTAATGCAACAAATAAATAAACCAATATCCTCTCTACAAGCTTAAGCTTTTAGATGAGGTGGTAACTTCAATATGGTATCAGAGCCACCCTCCTGGTGGCCTGTTTCCTTTAAAAAAAAAAAAAAAAAAACCCAAGCAGTCATGTCAGTCTACGGGTCTCACGTCAATCCAAGTGGTCGTGTTAGCCTACAGGTCACACGATTATCCAAATCCAGATCCACATCCGGATCCAAATCCAAGTCAAATCCAAATCCAAGTCCAGTTTCTAATTATTATCCAAGTCCAATCCAAATCTAAGTCCAATTCAGTTTCTAGTTACTATCTCAATCTAAGTTCCGTCTAATGGTTGTGGGGATTTATCACACCAAAGTGGTGCACACGAGCCCTAAATTAATCCAAATTCCATTCCTCCAAGCTGTAAGCATGGTCAAACAAGTCATGGTGACGGTGGTGAATTTCGAGTTAAACAAGCCATGGTGACCATCCCTTCCATCAAGATCAAGTTTTCTTTTGAAGACCTTTCAAACTCAAGGTCATTTCTCAAATACCACCTTGAGTTTGAGAGGGGGTGTTGAAGAATATTTTAGTTGTTAATGTATTTCCTTATCTTGTGGTATTGAATTAGGCAATAGTCTAGATTACGTAAGTAGTCAAATTGGTTTCCTTATTATTCTAGTTTCCTTAGAATTCTAGTTACCTTATTAGTTTAACTTCTAGTCTTGCTCACCAAGTTATCATGTTTATAAATAGGCTCTTTTATTGTATTCATGAGTATATCTCTTCTAGAGCCACTGTTGGTGGTGGCTCCAACTATCTTCAATACTTTCATATTTTCTTTCCATATTTTATGTTTTATATATTTTCCACATGGTATCAAAGCCTGGAAGCCAAATGGCACAGGTTCGATCCTTACTGCCACCCATTTAATTAAATTGTTCACGTGCAAGCTCTAAACAAATTACGTTACACGTGAGGGGGCGTGTTAATACAACAAATAAATAAACCAATATCCTCTCTACAAGCTTAAGCTTTTAGATGAGGTGGTAACTTCAATAGATCACTTACAGCTAATTTTGGAAAATCATATAATGTTGTCGGATGTCGCACCTCCATGGAATTCGATTACTGCTCCCCTACTTCTCCCTAAAGCATCTTCCTACATACATGGACTAGGCTTGCTCAGAAAGATTTCTATTCCTCCTTATGAATTTAAGTTCCACTTAACCCTACCTTCCCAACCCCCTCCCCCCTCTCAGAAACTTTTTGGTCTCCATTAGGTGTTGACTGTTCTATATATGAATTGTACTTCTTCACTCTGTGCATCGATTTCTGTTTGTTCTTTTTTTATTTTTTTTTTGGGTATGAGTTTTGCATGTTTGATTCCTAATTTAATATTTGCAACTTGCCATTATAAAAAACAGATAAACGAGCTTTAAGTTGCCAAAGTTATTGGTTGTGAGTAAAATTGTGATGCGGTTTGTTGTAAGCCCTTGTTCTCACGGCTTGTGTGGTGTGTGGCGATTGATAGTTGAACAGCAAAAACGCTTTCTCATGAATGGATTAATAATGCCTAAATTAACTGATGAGGCTTGCCTAAAGTTAAATGGTTAATTGCCTGCGGATTTTAAGGACTTCCTGAACATGTGGTAAATTTCCAACACTCCACTTTGGGCTTTAGTTTTTCCAACTCATCTTGCTATTTGGCCTAGGCCATAATCTTGATAAATTTTCTGTAAATGTTCAACATGTAATATTTTGTCCTGTTCCCCTAACTCATTTGGTTAGCTTCGAGGCAAAGTAATCCGTTCTACTATGTGAAATATCTGTATTACTTATCATTGGCCAATATCAGGAATCAAGCTACTTGCTTCCCTTTACTGTAAGGCTTCTTGCTTAACAGAAGCATTGTAAAGTGTCAATTTGCAAAACCATTGCTTCTCTGACCTAGCCCTTAGAAATGGGAGATCAAAGCTTTTACCTGCTTTTGATTTTATGTTTTCTTCCCTCTTCTTTTCATTCTGCAGACACTGGAATTTGATTCTTTTACCTGCAGAATTTTGTAACATAGTTACATAGTTTGAGTAAGTTTGATACTTGTTTTATATTATCAACTGTTTATCTCCTTTTTAATAGTGATCGAAAGGTTTGAGGAACTTGAAGGGCGTAATCCTGGAGAAACCTCAGCCGCTGACCTTCCCGGGGTCCTGAAGTTGCGGAAGGAACTCTGTGAGGCACATGTATATACACTGGAAATTGCACTCGGTTACTAATCAAGATGGGGGATTTCCTTGTCTAAGTTACCTTTTGTTTGTTTCAGGCAGTTAATGAATCTCAGATCTCGGATTCTCTCCTGGAGAGATTGCTGGCAGGTTCCCAAGAATTCCCTCCGGTTTGTGCCATTATTGGGGGCATCCTTGGTCAGGTGATGAGCTACAGCTTTTCTGTTATGTCCAAAGACTTGTGCATTGCTGTATGTTGACTTTGTTGAGGTAATCAAGTATTTTGGTCGTTGTAGGAGGTTATTAAGGCTATATCAGGCAAAGGAGATCCTCTTAAAAATTTCTTCTTCTTTGATGCCATGGATGGCAAAGGCATAGTAGAGGATATATCGAAGACTGACGTTGAAGGCTAGGCAGTTTTTGTCAAAGCTGTTGATAGTTTCCTCAAGCCGATCTCCTTTTGTGGAATCTGTTATTGATCCTCCATTGGGCCACCATTCTAACCTTGTTTTGTGCGTGCCTTTTGACTCTTGTAAGTTCGAGAAAACGGTAATGGCATCGAAACACCTGGAAATTTATTTCCTTAATATATTAGAGTTTGTTTAGCATAGCTTTTAGACATAAATTTGTTTCCTTAAGATATTAGAGTTTGTTCAGCATAGCTTTTAGACATATGGAAGTGGTTTATGTGGTTTAAGAGTTGAAACTAATTTGCTTTGCACATTTTTAAAGGAACTTTTACATAAAACTCAAAGCTAAAAAAGGTTAAAAAACCTTAAGTTTCAAATTAAGTTTTCCGAAAAAGATTTTTGAGAATTTATTTTTACACTCTGTAAAAAATTAATTTTCTTCTAAAGTACTACTCCATGGTCTTGAAAGGGACTTTTACAAAACAAGCGAAAGCATTGTCCTTGAAATGTAAGTCTAAATAGTCAATGACTTTTAATGCAATATCATTTTTACTTACGAAAGTTTTTACTGTTAAAAGTTTTGTAACTCAATAATTAAAATTTTATAGGTAGGTTGGTTAGAATCGTTCTCCTCGTATTGTTCGTCATCATCCTGCTTTGACTTCTTTTTCTTCTTTCCTACATAATCTTACTGTACGGGTGGAAGTAGCTGCCCGTCATATGTGCGTGCTCGAGGGCTTGTTAAAGAGCTGTGTTGACTTCTTGAAAATCAGATGTCCTAAAATTCCCAAGTGGAATCCCCAACTCTGAATTCTGCCAAAGCAATCTCTTGTGCATTACTTTTAAAGCTTAGATGAGCTTTTCTGGGCGAATAAGCTGCTCAAGTACCTAAAGCAGGCATGGCCACCGTCCTTAGGAATTATCAAGGCTGGGTTTGGTCAATGGACCTGCTTTCTCGAATGCAAAAGTTGGTTATTTAGGTTAAGCAACATCTCCATAGCCTCATTTAATCTTGATATACATGAAAAAGACTTAAAAAAAGACCAGCAAGAGTTAAAGCCTGCCTTAATCCCTCTTGCACATACACACTTTATCTTTCATTTGTCACATGATCACAAGCTCGAAGTCGCCACGCTATTAATTGCGGTGGTTAGAAGAAACCATATTGCTTGTAATCCATCGCCTAGCATATTATAAATCCAGAAATCCTTGTAGCAGATGTAATAGTGCAAACATTGTGTACTCTCCATACACTTGTCAACAACTAACAAACTCCACTAGTCTTCTTGTCCGTAACCCTCCTCCAGTAGCTAACCACTTCTCGTTGGGTCTGTGAGACACTCTTCTTCAGTCGGTGCCCATCATCAGTCTTGCCTCCTTGTGATTCATCCACAGCCACACGAGTAGTTTTAGTTGATTCCCGAGGCGGCAATTGATCCAGTTCTTTCAGAACTTTCTCCATGCCTGAGATAAGTCTCTCTGCCAGATTGCGGCTGAAATCCTCCCTGATGACAACCCGCAAAACCGCAATGTGTTCAGCATCTGGCGGCATCGTATATGCCGGAACTATCCATCCAAACCTTCTTAGAGATTCCGATATGTCAAAGACACTGTATCTGCTGCTATCCTTGAGGGAGAATGCTACTAAGGGGACCCCCACTTCTTTGGAGACGATTTCAAATCGCCCCGTCTTCTCTATTCCTTCCCTGAGCAGCCTTGCATTCGCCGCGCAGTTTTCCATAATTCTTCTATAACCCTTTGTAAAGAGTAAAAACAAGAGAAGCGACAAGTGAAAAGTGGAAAAAAAAGGAGGGGGGAAAAAAAATTCATAGCTTTGTCACGCAAAGCATCCAAAATTCATAGCAGTTGATATGCAGGAAGCTATGCTGACCAACTATCTATGAGACAAATGGCAAATCTTAGATCAAACTGCAAAAATGAATTTATGGGCCCCACGAGAATTTCAATTCATACTTGTTGCAAGATGAACACAAAGGAGTTCAGCATCAGTCCGGCATAGGAAATACAAACAATGAAAGCCAAAAAGGTTGAATAAAAATATTTGGGATCAGTAAATTATCTTAATTTTCTCAACAGTCACACTTGATTAGAACTCAGACGTATTACCTCAAAGCCAAGCCTAATGAACTGATAGTATTGAGCAATAATTTGACTGGAGCCTGCCAATGTGTTTGAGAGTTAGACATAGCATATTACAATATCTGGTGTAGGAAAACCGAAATATAATTGGACGGAAAAGCATGAAAAAATAACCTTCTCTCATAGCCATGATAAGTATTGTGCGCACAATTTAGCAAAATGAAATTATTGTTTCACGACCAAAAACATATCCAGAAGGCGCAAGGGAAGTATCACAAAGAATGTCTATGCAATGGGCAGTTCAAATCCTTTAAACTTGCAGTTACATGTGATAATTCTTTTATGGTTTAGCTTTGTTTAGATGCACATCAGAAATTTCCGTTTGCATGTGAACTTATATAAAAGAAGACGATACTACAAATTATGCTTCCTCACATACTTACTAGAATGCTCTCTTTCATGTCATTTTTTTCGATCAAATGTCTACAAGAAAACAATTTGAGTTTGATGAAGATGTAAAATTGAATTAATTGGACCATGAAAGCCCAAAACCAGAGTCATAATTAAACTCATATCAGAAAGAAAATTTATTTAATCCCCTTTATAGAATTAGCTAGCTGAAAGTAAAAATGCCAACCTAACAAAAATACATATATAAAGAAATAAGTTTGTAATTCAATGAACTGTTGATCAGTAGATATGAACTAGCCTTTAGAGAAATTGAGGGTGAATGTAGGTTGATCTGATCCAAGGTAGTTAATGTGAAAGATGAGTTCTTCTGGCAAGTCATCCTTGCTTCGCCATACAACCCAACCAACACCTGCATACACAAGTCCATACTTGTGACCACTGACATTAATACTTTTTACTAGTGGCAAACGGAAATCCCACTCAAGATCGGGGAAAATGAAGGGAGCGATAAAGCCTCCACTGGCAGCATCAACATGGATGGGGGTGTCCCATCCAGTTTCTTCGTTCTTCTTGGTTAAGAGATGATTCAGGAGTTTGACATCTTCAAATTCACCAGTCAGGGTAGAGCCCAGAATTGCTGCAACACATATAGTGTTCTCATCCACCATCTCCACTGCTTTATAAGGATCCATTACATAGTATCCTTCCTTCAGTTTCACCTCCTTCAATTCAACCTCGAAATACCTGGCAAATTTCTCCCAGCAAACCTAGACACAGTACAGATTCATCAAAATCACTAACAAAGAGCAAAGTATTAACAGACACTGGTGCAACCAGCATTATACATGAGAATCCCAAATGTAATTGTTAAGTAACGTGTTGTTCACACACTGTTCAAGGAACAAACACAAGTATTTGGAGAGTTAAGAATGAATCTATTAATCATATGAACTTAAACTTTTCTAGTATTCATGTATTTGTAATTTCAAAGTCTCTAATTCATGTATTAGTAATTAATTTTAGATTCAAGTGCATGTATTTGAGTCCTCCTTTAAGCTTATAACAGGGAGCTTTGTATGAGTGGAAATCATTCCATCACAAGTCAAGCAATATAGAAAATTCTCTTCTTTCTCTACAAACACTTTTTCTCTTAAGTTTTGAATAGAATGGTTGTCAATATCTAACATATTTTGGTACCAGAGCCATGTAATCTTGCAGCAATAGATTAGAAAAAGAAGGAAAAAAAGATGGCCAACCATGATCTCCCGATTCTAATTTTTTTGGGTGAACACTTTGACCATTAGGTTGTAAAGATGAAAACTATCCTTAAATCAAAAGATCTATGGGAGTTTGTTTCAAAAGGATTTGAAGAATCAGAAATTGTTTCAAAAGGATTTGAAGAATCAGAAACCACGAAGGAACTCACTGCAACCTAGCACTAACAAATCAAGAAGAATTGAAGAAAAGATGCAAAGGAACTTCCACATCTTCAACAAGGAATTTCAGACGTGGTGTTTCCGTGAATCATGCATGCCTCCACCGCAAAGGAAGCTTGGGACATTTTGCAAAAAGACTTCCTAGGTGATGAAAAGGTCAAAAAAGTTGCGCTCCAAAATCTTAGAAAAGAATTTGCAAATTTGAAGATGAAAGAAATAAAGAAAAAGACATCTCAACCAGTAATCAACAAAGAAAAGAGGGATCATTACATAGAGGTGGTAGAACTGGAAGAGGAAGAAGTAGAGGTAGAAATTTCAGAAATCAAGGAATACAGAATAATTCTGGTGGTTGTGATATTTGTGGGAAGACTAATCATGTTAATAAAGATTATTGGCACAAAGATAAACCCCAATGTCACAACTATAAAAAATTTGACATGTTCAAAAGGATTGCAGGTTCAAGAACCAGGAAGCTCATTTTTAGAAGATACAAGTGGTGGAAACTTATTCTATGCTTGTCACAATGCAACAGAGTGCAAAAATGAAGTTTGGTATCTTGATAGTGGATACAACTATCACATAACCAGCAATAAGTCCATTTTTTGTTAACACGGACACCACAGTCAACACTCAAATCAAGATGGGAAATAAAGCACTTGTTGCAGTAAAAGGTAAAGGTACAATTGCAGTTCAAACAAAGAAAGGTACTAAACTAATTCATGATGTTTTGCTTGTACGAGATTTGGTCCAAAATCTTCTGAGTGTTAGTCAAATTATAGATACTGGTTATGCTGTCCATTTTGAGAATAATTGTTGCAAAATTTTTGACAAGCAAGATGGAAAATAGTTAATTGCAACCGTTAAAATGGAAAAGAACAAAAATTTCCCCCTTATGTTCACTTACGCAGAGAAAAGAGCTTTGAAAGCCTAAGTACATGAAGATTCTACATTGTGGCACAAGAGGTATGGCCATTTGAATTTCAATAGCCTTCGTGTACTACAAAATAAAGGAATGGTATATCGACTACCTCGAATAAAGAGTTCATTGCATTTGTGAAAGTTGTGCATCAGGAAAACACCACAAGGAACCTTTTCCAAAAGAAGTTGCTTGGTAAGCCAAAGAAATACTTGTGCTTGTGCATACAAACATTTGTGGCCCAATGAGAACCATCTCTCATAGAGGAAACAGTTATTTCGTCCTTTTTATTGACGATTTTACAAGGATGACTTGGGTTTACTTTGTGAAGGAAAGATTTAAGGTTTTTTCTGTTTTTAAGAAATTCAAAAACTATGTTGAAAAGCAAAGTGGGCACTATATAAAAATCTTGAGAAGTGACAGAGGTATTGAATATAACTCAAATGCGTTCAACAAATTTTGTGAAGATGAAGACATAGAAAGACAACTCATAATTGGATACACACCTCAACAAAATGGTGTATTCGGAAGAAAAAATCAAAATGTGATGGAAATGGCAAAATCTATGCTTCATGAAAAAGGGTTACCAACAAGTTTTTGTGCAAAAGCTATACACACAGTTGTTTATCGAATAAATAGGAGTCCTACAAAGGCGGTTTGAAATCAAACTTCTATTGAAGCTTGGAGCAGAAGAAAACCATCACTGAAACATTTGAAAGTTTTTGGGTGTATTTGCTATGCGTAAGTGCCAAAGGGCAAAAGAACAAAACTTGAAGAAGCAAGTGAAAAATGCATCCTTGCTGGCTATAGTACGAAGTCCAAAGGCCATAGATTGTATGGTTTAAAGAAAAATGATATAATCATTAGTTGGGAAGTAATGTTTGATGAAAATGCAACTTGAGATTAGAAAGAAGAAGTTTGGAGAAAAGCAATGCAAGAAGAAATAAATCTTATTAAGAAAAACAACACATGGGAATTGGTAGAAAGACCTCATGCCAAAGAGGTTACTGGTGTCAAATGAGTGTACAAGGTAAAGTTGAACCCAAATGGCCAAATTCAAAACTACAAGGCAAGGCTAGTTGCCAAAGGCTATTCATAATAGCCTAGGGTTGACTTTCAAGAAACATTTGCTCTCGTGGCAAGATTGGATATCATTCGAACTATCATTGCATTAACGACACAGAAAGGATAGAAGCTATACCAACTCGATGTCAAACCTGCCTTTTTAAATTGAGAGTTGAAAGAAGAAGCCTTTGTTGAACAAACTCAAGGCTTTGTTAAAAGAGGTGAAGAAAGAAAAGTATACAAGCTAAAGAAGGCCTACTATGGGTTGAAACAAGCGCCTCGAGCTTGGTGCAGTGAGATTGGCTCATATTTTCAAAAGCAAGGATTCAAGAAGAGCAAGAGTCAGCCAACACTGTACATCAAATCTCAAGGTACCTCAATCTTGATTGTGGCTCTTTATGTGGATGATATTTCAAGAAAGATATGATTAGAAAATATGAGATGAATGACATGGGTTTTCTATTTCAAGAAAGATATGATGAGAAAATATGAGATGAATGACATGGGTTTTCTACATCATTTTCTTAGCATGGAAATTTATCAACAAGATAATGGTGTCTTTATTTGCCAAAAGAAATATGCTAAATATATTCTGTCAAATTTCAACATGAATGATTTCAAGCCCAAGGATTCTACACTTGATGCAAATGAAAAATTGAAGAAAGATGATAGTGAAATAAAATTGATGTTACTTTATGTAGAAGCTTGGTTTGAAACTTGTTGTATCTTACGGCAATAAGGCATGACATTATGTATGCAACAAGTTAACTCTCTAGGCTTATGCATTGTCCTAGTCAAATTCATTTTGGGGCAACAACGAGAGTATTAAGATATATAAGAGAAACAACAAATTTTGGCATCCGATATATCAATGGAGTTCAAACAAAACTTTTTGGCTTTTGTGACAGTGATTGGGCCGGATGCATTGATGACATGAAAAGCACATCTCATGCTTTCATACTTGGTTCAAGAATTTTTTCTTGGGCATCAAAGAAGCAGGAAACAATTTCTCAATCATCTGCAAAAGTTGAGTACATTTCAATGGCCTTGGCAACTTCACAGTGCATGTGGTTAAGGAAAATTTTTGAAGACCTTGGTGAAAAACAAGATGGAGCTATTGAACTATTTTGTTACAATCAATCTACCATTGCCACGGCCAAAAATCCAGTTCATCATAGCAAAACAAGACATATTGCAATCCAACATCATTTTATCAGAGATACTATTGAAGCAGGACAAGTTGAACTCATATTTTGTCCAAGTGAAGACCAGGTGGCTGAAATATTCACAAAGGCACTTCCAAATGACAAGTTTCCCTACTTGAGAAAACTTCTTGGAGTTCAAAAACAACACATTAAGGGGGAGCATGTTAAGTAATGTGTTGTTCATACATGGTTCAAGGAACAAACACAAGTATTTGGAGAGTCAAGAATGAATCTATTAATTATATGAATTTAGACTTTTTTAGTATTCATGGATTTGTAATTTCAAAGAGTCTAATTCATGTATTAGCAATTAATTTTAGATTCAAGTGTATGTATTTGAGTCCTCCCTTAAGCTTAGAAAAGGGAGCTCTGCATGAGTAGAAATCATTCCATCACAAGTCGAGTAATATAGAAAATTCTCTTTTTTCTCTACAAATACTTTTTCTCTTAAATTTTGAATAAAATAGCTGCCAACATCTAACACTAATACTATGTTAAAAATTATGCATCTGTTTACTAGAAAACATATATATACATGAATTACCGAGGATGTGCATATATATAGATGTATGAAATTAGTCAATCACCACCTGCACATTAGCTCCAGTGACAATATTGGGCTTATCAAAAGGTTTAGCTTGAGCTTTCCTCTTGGCCTGCCACTTCCTCTTAAAAGCGAGACCAGCAAGCATGATTGCCTCCGATGATCCCACAGTGCCCACACCGATTGCTGTCTCATCATCTCCAACAGGAGCATGGAAAAGATGAGCTATCATATTCACGCAACGATTCTGCAAGCGTAGCATACATATATATATATATATATATATATGTATAGGTGAATATCATAAAAGAATTAATGAACTTGTTTAGTTAATTCATCAGTGATGATTAGGTAGGTAGGTAGCCTAGAAGGACAACGTCACCTGTAATTCAGTGGTGACAGGGTACTCATCCATGTCAACGTAATTCTTGTTGATGGAGGACATGATGAGCTTATCGCACTCGGGCTCCATCCACGTGGTCACAAAAGAGGCCAAATTCAGCCTTGGGTTTCCATCTAGCATCAACTCGTCGTTCACTACCTGATATGCAGCTTCTTTTGGCATACACTCCTCAGGCATTTTAAACCTACAAATAAAATCCCAAATATACAAAACCGGGAGTACTACTAGCTAAGTACATCACGCAGCTTACTTAGCACCCATAAAACAACAAAATATATATATAAATTAAGGCTGGCTGGCTGGGCTCCCTACCTGGGAAGAGGTGTTCGGACATATCTAGAGGCGAAAGTAGAGTGTAAGTGCTCATCCAAGTCCGATGTTGTTGTTGTGAGTACCATCTTCTTCTTCTGCTTCTTCTTCTTTCTGCTTTATTTTCTTCTAACAAAACAAAACCTTCTTTCAACGTCGGTCTCGTCTCTCTGTGCGCGTGGTTTATAGGCGTTACAAAGTCTAGAAAGAGCAAGGGTGGGGTAACTGATACATGGTTGCGTGTGCGCGTATGTGTTTTTTCTTCTTCTTTTTCTTTTTGAACTCAAGTTAAATTTATTCCTTCAAGTTCAATCCATATGTAATGTTGTGAAAAGGTTGAACATAAAGAATTGATATGAATGCATGATGGGACACGTAATGACAAAAGTGGGTCGCACTAATTGACCATCCACCCACCACTCCAGTAAACACTTTTCCCTAGCCTAAGTGTTGCACTTTCCGGGAATGGCGATGCCAATACTTATCGGTTGAATTTGACAAGCGAATGAGTAAAATTTCTTTCTTTTTTAAAGTTAAAACAATGTTATGTTCTTAAAGGGAAGAAAATTTAATCTTAGGGTGCCAATTAACCAAGTTGGAATCCACGTGACAAAGTACTATTATGTTAATTTTAGATTTTAAATTAGAACTCGACCTCAGTTAATTTGAATTAGGTGTTGCGTTTTTGTTATAAAATTTATTACTTTTGAGGTATATCAGATGTATTTTAATACAATTTTCGGATCAAAGGTCTTCTTAAGATGAATATGAAAAGAAACAAAAAATTGAATATTGTTTTGAAAATATAAGACAACACAAGACAAATTTTGCCCCAGAAATGTAACAATATAAGAATGGGTTAATTATACTATAATTTCCTATCCTTGTCTCAATTTCAATTTAATCTTGAAATCATAACTTTGAAATATTCTATAAAGATAGTTAAATTAATCTCTATTATTTAAAAGATATTCATATTAATTTTTAATATTTCATAAATTACTCAAATTGATTTCCATTGTCCGAGAAAATAAATAAAGAACATTGAAAACTAATATAATATTTTTGAAATAATAAAATTTAATTTTCAAACACGACAATAATGAAATCTTACAGGGAAAATTGACCCACACATATTCTCGCAAAATAAGTCCGGCGACAACCAAACTAAAGTTGGTAAGATTACGTGCAGCTTCTCAATTGCGCGATTCATTCCGACTGTGGCGGTGACGCCATCGGTGCGAAAACTAGCTTCTCAAATAAATAATCACTGATACTTTCGTACCCTGTGATTTACATGAATTTATTTAGGTTCGTTGCATTTTTTTAATTTTTTTTTATATTTTTATTATTTTTAAATATTTACAAAAATTAACTCTAATGCTTTTTATTTTTATTTTTTAAAATATTCTATTACATTCAAAAATTAATTATGATTATTAATATTAACTTAAATAATGCAATGACATATTTTAACTATTTAATTTAGTAAATATTTACTATTAAAGAATACTTTTAGTTTACCAAATTAATAAAGTTATTTTAGTCATATTTGGTTAAATAAAAGGGTAAATTTCATAAAACCCCTTATAATTTGTCATAAATGTATGTTTATCCCTTGTAATTTAAAAATTAGCTAGTTATCCCCTATACTTTCTAAAAGTGAAACACATTATCCCATTTTGTCACTTTTTTTGTTAGATTTAACTCCGCATGTGACACACTCGCGGAGCCTACAATTAGGTTTTTTTTTTTGGTTGTTAAACTTAATTTTGGTAAAAAATGTCTTTCCTTTTTTGTTTTCAAAAAATATTTGCAAGAGAAAAAACTTAAACCCTTAACCTTAGTTTAAAATATATAAATTTTAACTAATTGTACTACAAACATGTTTACATTTTATCTGTTACTACAAGTAAATATTATTTATTATTGAAAAAAATAAAAAAAAATTAACCTCAACTGTCATCACGATCGCACAACCATTGTCTCATTAATTAAATTAATTATTTGATTAATTTTAATTTTTAATTATTTGATTAATTAATTAATCAATTACTAAATTATTAATAAATTAACTAATTATTAATTAGTTCACGTTTCTAATTAAATAAAAAAAGTAAATAGCGCTGTACATCCTTATTGTTTGTCATAAATGTGTCGCACCTCTTATAGTTGACATAAGTGCACTGGTAGCCCCTAAGTTTGAAGAGCATATTATTTTTTTTGTATTTCGTTAACCAAAACTAACGGAATTAAAAATTTGACCGTGTGCTTCACTTAAAAAAAAAAAGGGAGATAACCAACTAATTTTTAAATCATAAAGAATAAACACACATTTATAACAAAATACAAGAAATTCCACACAATTTACCCAATCAAAAAAGAAAAAGCTTTTTAAAGGAAAATTTTTAAATATATCCTGGGGAGGCTTCGTTTTTACTGTTTTCACCGGGAGCTTCAACTTCTATGGTTTTCCAATTAATACTGTTTTGTATTATAAAAGTGTGCTGTTACAAATATTGTCTGCCTTTTTTTTTTTTTTTTAAATTTCTGTTTTGATTTTTTTTTTGGTTCACAATTTTCTCCTATCTTCTAATTACACCTTTTTCTTATTAGAGCACAAACAGACATCCGGCAGAGCATGAGATAGCGGCATCGACCCAAAAAAAGGAGAGTGGAGCTTGAGATAACGGTGACCGGCAAATAGCCTCGCAAATCCTACACAAACATCCAGATACAGAACGGCAAGAGGCTCCCCGGGACCGTGACAATTCTAAAACATTTTCCCGACACCATCCTTCCTCGGAATAGAGTGATGGATATCCATTTTATGCCATTTCTCCACCAACGATGCCATCTGATCTGTCTTATCAAACAGACCGAGTAGACCACCGGTGTGTATGAAGAGGATCTTTCTTCCTTCCCACTTTGTTGGGTTCTCAGCCATGTCTTTCATCATCCCGTAAGCCGCTTTTCCACTTGATCAAACAAATGCCAAAAACCAGGGAAAGAAATAGTCAGAAGAGCTATCAATGTCCAACCAATTCATAACATTACTTGCTGTTATGTGGATAACTCCAAATTAGCCATTACCAACAGCTTCCAAGAACATAGTTTAAAAAGCCAACTAATATGTTGAAAGAAATTCAGTCAATCTGATCTCTCAAGAAAACCACGTCTATGACAGATACATGTGTCTTCTTCCATTACTTGTCTCCAGAACCAATGCACTAGGAGTACAAGTAAAACTAGAAACATAGAAAAAGCTACCTGGTTATATGCATCTTAAAGTAAAGGAAACGCATAGGCAGAGGCACAGAGCTCCGCTTTGCTTAAAGGCTTACAACATAATCTTGTCTAGAATTGCATGCCTTCAACAATTTGACACAGGCAATATAACTAATTCCCAGTTCTAAAGCCCTGCAGCTGCACTATACCTCGTATAATTTGTTTATACATCTATTCCATTTCTGTAAGCTATCCACTCACCACTTTAAGGGGTTACTGGCTGAACTTAAAAAGTCTTCCCTCCCAAAGTTTCAAATCTAAAGCAACATAAGCTCCACATAAGTTTCCTGAAAGTTTCTACTGTGAAAATTCAAGTTGTGAACTCCAAAAATTTGAGTGAAGGGAGAGTCAAATTGGTAGTAACATATATAATTCACACTTCTCAAAAAAATCTCTAAAGTTCATATTAATCATCTTTTATAAAGCAGGGCTCAAGGGCTCAGCCAGTCAGCCTAACCCAAGAAAACTTGGAGAGGTTGTATGAAAGAAAAAATGAGTCACTCTGACTCCTTGTTGCAGAATCGTGTCAAAGTTGGAGGATACCTTTCATCAAAGTAAGTCTTATTTATTGATCCATCTTTAAATATTGCTGCAAAAAGATACAATAAGACAACTGATACATATATAGGACTATTTTGATTTTCCACGTAGTATTTGCCGCATACTATACTGGAACCTATATGTGTCAGAGCGTTGCTGCAATAGGGATCTGCTGCATCAAGAACAGGAAAGTATAGCTGAAACTTGAACAGAAAGCCTCATACCTATACACTGGGTCAAGAATGACACCGGTAGCTTCAGCAACTTGCTTGACAAATTGAAGTTCCTCAGTCGTGTTCATAGCATATCCGAGACCTTTGGCCTATGAATAATCAGATCCAATACAATCATCAACAGTAATTCCACATTAAAGGCTCAAAAAGCTGAAAAGAAAATCCATGTAAATCTAGTTCCAACAATGACTGCAATTTGTGCAAAATATACAGCCGGGGGTAAATAATCTAGGACTCACCCAGCAAATATATTATGTATTGGTGAGCAATGACCAAAAAGAAACAAAATACAAATGTAAGACTGATATGTCTTGACAGCATCTAGAATTATCTATCATCTCAGACTATGTCAGATTCCAGCCAATTTAAACTAACTCCCAAAAAGAATATGATTTTAAATATAGAATAAGCACTCACATTCTGAATGTTGACTATATCACGTGAGCTAACACCTGCGTGGATCCCTTCAAGCAAGTATTGAACACAGTCATAGAAGTACCCGGGATCATCACAAACACAGAATGCATTAACCTATGTAATGAGTACTTGTTAGTAAAAATGACTTCAAATATGATAAAGCAAATCCAAAGAACTGGAAAGAACAACTTATTACTTTTGCTTTCAAGCTGCTGAGCCACGAACCAATTGACAGACCAGCAACTGTACCCCCACTGAGAGAGAAAGAACAAGTAATAAAGGTCAAATGAAAACCATTCAGATACTGGAAAGTAGGATCTTGATGCAGTCATCATAATCCTATGCAGATGCAATGAATTATTCTAGTCATGACAAGCACGGGGAAGAATTTGTGCATACAAGGATTAGATCCAACAATAATAGCACAAAGATGGATCATACATAGCTATCATGTGTCACAAACAAATAAAATTGAGATACTTAAAAGATTGATTCGGAAAAGAAAAAAGAAATCAGCCCCTAGGATCCAACAATAATAGCACAAAGATGAATCGTACATATATAGCTATCTTATGTTATAAACAAAGAAAATTGAGATACTCAAAAGACATCCAGAAAAGAAAAGTGAAATAAGCATGGGTTTAAACATTCGCAACCCTAAATATAAACACAAAAGTTATGGAAATCACATGTAATGTCAAGCTAGCAATAGAAAAGTGACAGTAACCTCATATAAAATTCCCAAGGCCCAAATTATGTAAGACCAAGTGTTGTGAAACACTATAACAATATGCAATAGGAGAAGGGATTTCTTGGTAAATGTGAAATTATGGGAAGTAGGGTGTTAAATTATGTAAGACCAAGTGTGAAATTATGCCCTAGAGTAATAGCATCCACACCATCTTACACATATTATTCATCCCATCACTGCCAGTGGCTTTAGTTTCACCAATGGAAGCATGGATTTAAACCTCTTCAAGACAAACACAGATTTCCGCAACGTGTCTTGACCTCATAACTAGATGCCAGTGTTATCTTCTGTATTACTTGGATTCTTAAGAAATCAAAGAAATTTGATTGCACAAAGTTCCTGTTAAAACTTATAAACTTTGGAATGCATTTAACAGCACCCTTTGCTATACAAGCATAAATGGCATAGTAGACGGGCACAAGGGGAAGAAATGAGCGAAACCTTCCACATGCCACAACAATGTCATCAAATTTTACTTGATCACCCCCGTTCTGGATCTGCCGCTCAATCTCCCTAATTGCTTCAATGTAACCCCTGAAAACAAAGCATGTTTCATTAGGATTCTGTGCAATGATATGCAAACTGATAAATTGGCAAACCTTAAAAGCTTGGCCAGCATGAAATTCCCACTTGTCAACTTATCAGGTCAACTATTTGATGAAGAAAGGCCCTAAACTCACTCAGGCTGGGGAGCTCAGAACTTTAGAAAAGAAACAGAGAAGTCAAATGCCATGTGCATATTCATGTACATAGTACCTCTCATGCACACATGCAAAAAGAAGAATAACAAATTGACATGTTTGGGAAAGACACATCATGATAATCATATCTTCAAGTGGAGATCTAGAAATCAAAGGAAAGACATAAAAATTTCCATCAGCTTGTGCAGCACTAAAAAGAATTAGTTGCAACCAGGGGCGAAGCTACTCATTAGAGAAGGGGGGGAATTGCCCCCCTTATCTTTCTTTAAAAAAAATTGTATAAGAAATTATTAGAAAATTCCAAAACTCAAATTTGGTTTCCTTTATAAAATAAGGGTTAAAGGCATATTCCCCCCTTAATTTTTCTTTATCACTATAAATTTGTTTTGAGAGATTTTTCTTTTATGTACTTCTATTAAAATTGTATTTGTGGATGGTGGTATAGAATATCGCTAACATTATAATTTTCTATTAAGGACAACATGTCAAATGGGTACTCATTATTTGGTTAAATTAGTGGTTGACTATATGAATGCTGATGGATATTCACTTGACAACTTGATTTTGGAGTTGTTAGTTTCATCATTTGCAAGTGCTGGCAAGCTTTTTGAGTTTGTCAAAAAAGCTTTGGTATCTCGAGCAAAGTAAAGTAATGAAAAAGAGACAATAGTTACTTCCATATAACGATTTTTTGAATTTGTTAGTGAAGCAAAATGAAGTTCCTTCTTTTGTCAGTCTAAGAAATTTGGTTATATTGAAAAAATTTCTCAGCATTATTGACAATAAAATAATCATGCATCGTTATTAAGGCATAAGAACTTGTAAACAGGATTTGCAATTTTATTTTGAAAAATATATTTGATATTTCTCAGTAATTATTTTAGATGCACTGATACATATTCTGTAAGTACTAATAATTTTGTAATTTTGCCCGCCTTATTTTTAAGGTCTAGCTTCGCCCCTGGTTGCAACTGCATCCTTCCTGGAAAATTAAGGTGTTCAAACGAAACAATGAAGAATGCCAGAATGTAAAGCTTTTGCCATTCATAAGGAGTTCCCTTGCTGTTTCTTTTCATAAATTACCATCTTCCAGCCGCAATACACAAGCAACTCCAATTTTGCATGATGGAAAGAAAGCATAATGTCTTAATAAAAGCTCGGCTCACCAGGTCCCTAGAAAATTTGATCCACCAACAGGAATGACATATGGCCTTCTCCCCTCTCTTATTAATTTTTCCTTCAATATATTAGTAAGAGCCTGAGCTTAAAAGCACAAGAAAGAGAGTATTACAGATCATGCTATAAGTGGACAACCATAGCAGATAAGCTTTCATAGTTGAGCGGAACATCAATTCTCATCACAAACTCCCAAAATATTATGAAAAAGTTAAAAGAAAAGAAAGAAAGTATACCACACTCCCAACTTGAGAATATTCTTCCTTGGAAACGAGATCAATATGTGCTCCAACCAAACGCTCAACCAGAAGGTTCCCGGTTAGCCCAGGATCCTTGTCCACCAGAACCTATGTAGCGTATCTTTCTTGAGTACAAACAAGAGCACTATATGGTTTCAATTAATGATGGAAGAACAAAAAATGAAAAGATAGCAAACCACCTTTGAAGTGCGTAAAATGAGAAAAGAGTCGAGATTGAGATACTTGGCCGCCACAGCGGTAGCACGGCAATGATTGCTTTGGATGCCACCTATAGTCACTACACAGTCTGATCCTTGTGCTATTGCATCCGCCAACAAGAATTCCAGTTTTCGGATCTTATTACCACTTAGTTGCATTCCTGAAAGATCATCGCGCTACATATGCATTGGGATATTAATAAATTTCACTTCTCTGACAGCTCAACGACTTAGAAACAGAAGGAAACAGCAATTATCATCAAGTATACATATACATAGATATATACATACCTTCAACCAAACCTCGGTGCCTTTGGGCAAATTTGGGAGATTCCACTTGTGGATAGGAGTAGGCAACTATATAGAGGAAACAAATAACAGAAATCAAAACCCACCTAATGAAAAGCAGAAAGAGATAGAGATGAAATCATGAACCAAGATAGAGATTACATGGCCAAGAGAAAAGACGTGAGAAGGAATGGGGTTGAGATGGGTGGCCCACGGAGGCGGCTCATAAGAAGCCTTCCTCTCACTTAGAAACTTGAAATCATCGAAATGGGACTTTCCAGTCTCCATGTCTGATAAACAATTTGTTATTGGTGTTGGGGAATGATATTCAGAAAGACTACCGCAACTTTTACTACGGGTATTGGGTATGACTTGTATGCTTTTTTGGCTAGGGGAAAATGAATATGGTTGAGGGAGAGCCACCCTCCTAATCAAGCTGCTAGTAGAACACAACATTTTGGAGTTTAGTACTTGAGAAACAGTAAAATACATACGACGGCCGGACACCGAAACCACAAATTATTCTTTACCCAAAAAAAAAAAAAAAAAGAAAGAAAAAAAATGAAGTATATATTAGTACACTGTATAAGAGCCAAAGTTGGCTTATTTGGTCGTACTGCTTGCTTAGGAAACGATGATATTTTGGCTTAAAAAATAACAGCGTTTATCGAAATGACATTATTTTGTCTTGTTTGGTTTTAGAAAAAAAGGTTTCTTAGGGAAAACAACGTCATTATTTCTTTTGCTTATCTCTCTTCATGTTGGCAAACGCTAATCAACAAAGTTTATGATGTTGCTATTGATGATGCGTTTCTTTGCTTCTCTTTTCTTATGCCACCTCCTATTATACATGATTCAACTGCTGATGATGACTCAACTACTTCTATACACGACTGATGCAACAATCTATTTATTTATAAATTAGTTCATTGGCAGAGGATGGACAAGAATAGGTGAAAAAGAGGTGTATGCTCAGGTTCGACAATTCAATTATAATTGGGTTTGTTCATTATGATTTTGATGAATTGGTATTAGTGCTTGTGTTGGTTGATAAATTTAGAATTTTAGAATTTTAGAATTGTAATTGGGTTTATAGATCTCAACAATTACTCTGTGTTTCTGAAAATGTTTTACAATTTTATCTTTTCATTCTTCTCAATTATATCTATACGTCTGTATGTGTGTGAGTGTGTGTGTTGTGGTTTTCAGCGATGCCATGGAAGAGATAGAGGATGGAGAGTCTAGAATTTAGTTATGAGTTACTGTAGTTTGGTTTTAGACACCTTGCAAGCTCACAGAAAGGTCCTTTCTTCAAGTTTTAAATATATTAGAATCTATTCTTAACTTGTATGTTTGAAACACTTGCTTGATATATATACATGTAGTTGAAGTGTCAACTAAAATTAAAGCAAAGTTACATAGTACAAAACATGCATGTTTAAGTTTTCTTGGTGTGTGGAACTCATTATCCAAGATATGAGCTTTCAAATGAATCTACATAGCTATGCAATGTAAACTATATAGTCTATTTGGATTCACAAAAGTAAAAAAGTACAGCTTGTCGTCTAGAACTATTACTTTGGTTTACTCGTTTCTTTTCATTCTTTCACTGATATTCCACTAGCAGTTAAATGGAGGCCAATGTTTCTTTTCTAAGTCACGAAATCATTGATCTTCACTTTTCTGGTGTCAATTTGATGTGTGTTTTAGTTGTTTGTAAGTTCAATTTTTAGGCCTGTGGTTGCTACAACGTTTTTCATTGGTTGTTGAACATCAAATTATTACTCCGAAGAAAGTATTAACTATATTATGAATCATGGTTTTTGTGTTCAATGGTGTTATTAGTTTGCGTGATGTATTTTTTTTTCTATACGAGGTGTCATGATGATGTGTTATTCTTGTAGGTCTGACGCTTGAAATTCTCTGATCAACTTGTAGTTGCGAGGTACATACCTTACATGAACTTCACTTCAATTGTCAATTTTGTGAAATTTTGATTTCGTAATGTAGTTGAGTCATACAGAGTTATAATGTGGTAATTTTGCTATATTGAATGTCTTCATAATGCGACTTACTCGCGATATGATGCTTGGGAAAATTTAGTTAGCATATCAGATCGCTTATATATAAAATTTTCCATTAGAAATTAGAAGTATGATCACTTTATTTACTCTTTCAGACTTATAATTGCCTGGATAATGTTTAGGATAGAAGTAACAACTGAAAAGAAAGGAAAGGAAACCTTTAATTGTAAAAGAAAGATAAGCAAGCACTTTTAAAATGAACAATTTAGCTAAGCTAACTGCGAATTTTGCCTAACATGCTATTTGGTTCTTTCTTTGTGTTTTTCATAAGTTGCTGAAATTTTTAACTCAATTTAGAACTTCGCATTAGAATTCCATTTTAAATTTCTGCAAGTGATTGCCAAGCTTCTTAGAGCTTTTAAATTGTCAAACTATTGAGCTCATCTTTGTTGCTAATTGCATGTATGGAGATTTAAGCTACTTGAACTTGAAGAAGTTCGTTAATTGACTTTATATAGGAATGAACAAAGTTCAAACCTCATCAGTAGACTCTATATTCCAAGATAAGGTCAAGCAGTTGAACATTGCAGTTTCAAATTTGTTTTCATTTAGAGAGAAAGATAGAGAAGATATAGATATGGGAGAATGTTTTTAATCAAACTGAGCTTTCTCTTTCTTAGAATTGCTGAGGCATTTTAATCCTTTTGATTAGCTTAGCTAATTTAATCTCTTCAATGCATAATTTGTATGCATTATATTAATTATACTGTCTGCAATCACCAACTACCTATAAAAGTGGATATATATAATTATTCTCCATTGTTCACAGAATACGAAAAAAAGGGAAAAAGTGAGGAAAGTTGGTCTTTTGAAGAAGGATAGGAGCAACTCAGGGAGCAATTTAGAAGCTGGAAGCAAAAGTAAGTAATGGCTAGCTTATGATAGGATAACTTCGTCTTTATAATCTTAATTATTCTTCTCATATATTTTGAGTGAAAGGTTCCTTGTCTGTAACTTTACTGTGATAAAGTGATGTGAATTTTCGTATTGTCCAGTTTAAGGGTTCTAGCTTTTACTTTTATCTTTACTGCTATTCTTTGCGTTACTTAGATAATTCATCAAGAACAATTATTTATTTGAATTCAAATCCAAATGAAGCGAGAACATAATATAATGAAAAATAATGGAAAAATGAGTAGTTGTTGCCTACAGCCAAGGTAATTCAATTCTTTCTATGGATTGCCTACCTTGCCCTACTCCCCGGAACACTATGTTTTTTTGCCAATTTTTTTGGTCTACTTAATTGTGAGATAGGCTTTTTTCCTTCTTTTTGCTAATTGGATTCTTTAAAAGTGCACAAAATAGGCAAGAGAAATAGACAATTGTTATTGCTATAATTTTCAAATCAGAGAAAAAGCATATTGCATGTTATTACATTTTGGTTGACTGTTTCAACAATATAGTGTTGACATGTGTTAAAATTGAGAACAATTGGCTTGACTACTATAGAAGTGAGCAAATGTAGAAAAAGAAGGGAATGCAAGGCGTACCTGATAGTCTTGCAATAGAAGAAGAAGGGAATGCAAGTAAAATTGGCCAGAGAATTATTTTAACTTCTGCATTCATTGGGGGTCCAAGAGATATGCAAACAATATATTGATGCAATGACATTAGTTGGTCGATATGGGAAGCGTGATATCTTTCTTACAATGACTTATAATCCAAATTGGCCTGAAATTAAAGATAATCTTTTGCATGGGGAAGAAGCTCAAAATCGGCCAGATTTAATTATTAGAATACTTTGGGCAAAACTTGAAGAATTGAAAAATGAAATCTTAAAAAAGAAGATTTTTGGCCAATCAATTGCGCATGTTCATACTACAAAATTTCAAAAAAAGGGGCTCCCTCATTGCCATATATAAGTAATACATGATATGATTGACTGAGTCATCCAGTGAATACAGTTATTGTACTTCTGTTAGTTCTAGAACTTCCTGGTAGGCCAAATTCTTTGTGTACTTAACACGAGTATTTTTACAATTTGATGGATGTATCAAAAATTTGATTCCTGTTGAACTTTTAGCTCAAGATAGAGCTGCATAAAGTTGTTCATCTGAGAAGACTGGTTCCCGCAAATATATGCCAACATATTCAAGAGTTTGGCCTTGAGCTTTATTAATTGTCATTGCAAAACATAAACAGATAGGAAATTGCACTCTTTTAAATGGAATTGGACATTTAAGATTATTTGTTGGTTCAAGAGGTATTTTCGGAATGAAAACATGCTTTCCTTTAAAGTCTCCATTTGCAATGATTGCATGAATAACTTGGTTATGTAAAGTACAACATTTAAGTCTTGTCTCATTGCATAAACCTTGTGTTGGATCGAGATTTATAAGAAGAATTATTGAACAATTTTCTTTAAGTGTTAATCTATGCGGTGGTAGTCCAACAATAACTACTGTGCTTAAGAAGTCTTCATATTGTGCCTGTTGTAAAGGATCATTTATTCTACGAGTGCTTTCATACCCCATACTTTGCACGAGCTTATTTTAGTTCTGTATGTTTTTTAGTTTTTTAAATATTTATAGATGTGATTTTTTATTTGTTATAGGTTTTCGTATGTTTTTTTTTATTTTTAAATATCTATAAAAATTAATTCTACTGCTTTTTTATTCTTATTTTTATTTTTTACTTAGGATATGATGCATAAATAATTAAATTAATGAGTTTTTTGGGATTTTATTACTTTAAATTCTTTAAAAAAAATATATAGGTGGTGCATAAATATAATTAAGCACTATAATATATAGATTTATAATAATGTAATAATATTAAAAATAGAATTTATGATAACTTGGCAAATAGATGGGTGCTAATGTAGCACCCTTCTTTGAGCTCTTTTGGGTTTAACTTTTGTACACACACACACACACACACACACACATATATATATAGTTTCTCCTAGGAATTGCTTGATAAGAATCCCATTGATTTCATCAACAACATCATTTTTTAGAGTTAAAATTGATCGATTAATCTCTGAAAATGAATCCCTGGCGAAATCTAAAAGCGACGGAAAGAATTTAGCGATTAGATTATTCAGCGCTAGTTCAAAATCATTGAATGGTAACACCATATCATGTGGAATTATGACATTGTCATCTTCTATTTTTGGTTTAGAATCGTCACTAACTCTAAGTGAGAAGTTCATGAATGATTCATCATCTTTTGCTCGCATATTCTCTTCCAATCGGATTTTAAGCATTTTGTTCCATAATAGTGATTTAAGCAAACTCACTTCTATAAGATTATCTTTTGAACCTCTAGGAACAACTGGAAGTATTTGTCTAAAATCACCACCAAAGACAACTACTTTGTTTCCAAAAGGAACTTGAAGATCGCTAATGTCATGCAATATGGAATCTAAAGCTTCAATATTATATCTTCTTGCCATACATGCTTCATCCCATATTATTGATCTAGATTCTAATGAAAGTTTGACTATAGCACTTTGTTTACTAATCTTGCAAGCTTGGTTCATGTCTATGTCAATTGGAATTTTGCATCTTGAATAAGCTGTTCTACCTCTTGGAAGTAGAAGCAGCTACTCCAGAAGTTGCAGTTGTAAGTGCTATCTATCCTTTTGACCGTATTTTAGCTAATAAGACTCTATATAAAAATGTTTTCCCTCTGCCTCATGGACCATCAACAAAGAATACCTCTATTTCATTTGAAAATACTTTTGAAATTATTAAATCAAAGGCCTTTTTTGGTCATGCGTTCAATCTAGAAATAGATAAAATATCCATTTCGAAAATAGGAATACTTTTTTCCACTATGAACTCTTTGGTAACATAATCTTGATCATTAATTTTTACAGTGAAGTCTACTAATCGAAAATCATTGATACATTTATTCGTACCTTGAAGTATTTCATTAATTGCTTGCAAGGTTTTTAGCTTTATTTCAACACTTGAGAGATTAGGAAGTTTTTGAAAATCTTCAGATATCTTATTCATGGTTAAACATTCACAATCATATAAATTTGTATTTTTTTCCTTTGATATCTTTTTTCAAATACACACGAATCTGTTAGAAAAAGATTTAATGTGATAACAATATAATTTTTATCTTGCAGGTAAAATGAAAAGATCTATCACCCATCTTGCTGATCTAAATCCGAGATCTGGTAAATGGACTATAAAAGTACAAGTAATTGAGAAACAACAGCCACATCGATCACTTAATGGCAGGCGATATCAGAGATTGCTTTTTGCTGGTTTATACGTATCAACTTTTTATGTGAAAATTATTGCTTTATTATTATCTTTAATGTTAAAGAATAGATTCTAATATATTAAAAAAAAATACAATTCTACGGAACAAGAATTCAAGCTGTATTTTTTGACTTTGACATCGGTCTAATAGGTGATTGGTTTGAAGTTTTTCGGACATATCTAATCTAGAAAGCAAAGATTGAATTAGTATTGTCCCAAATGACCACCAATGGATCATAACTGGACGAACTGCAATCATACAAGCATTGGAAATGATTCATTACCGAGTCATACTATAGTGCAGCTCTCATCTTGTGATGATATTATATGACTCGCTGTATCGAAGACTTTACTAGGTAAACAAGGTTTATTTCCTTATTAATCCCTAGATTGTTGACTTTATCTCATTTTAATTCCTTAAATTTTAAAACCCTTTTAATTTATGAACTTTGATAAATGTGATATCATTAGTGTTTACATCTTTCCTAGTTCTAGAGTAATTCTTTCAACTTTTCTATGGCCTAACTTTTTGTCATTGATAATTGGTATTGTGATTGATCGCTGCGACAAGCGAATGGCATTGACTGCTAGAGGTGAAAGCAATCTCCAAGAGTTTGTCATTATGAATCAAGAGTAAGTAATCTTGTAATTAACCAATTATGCAATTATGTTAGCTTTGTTCTTCAAACTTGTCAATTAAGATAAGTAACAATAAGTTGTTTTCTTTTTGTTTTATTTCGACGAACAATTTTAAAAATGAAAGGATCAAGCCGGCTATTTTAACTCTCTGGAAGGAGTTTGTTTCCGCCAAAGGGACTACTATCATGACTTCAACAAAACCAATGCCTATTACAATAGTGAGGTGACCCATTACATCGACATTCTATGGTGATGTTCTAATGTCATTTTAATCTATATTTATCTAACTTCTTTATATATGTGACATGAATATGAATTCAGTCCTAATGGCAACATTATTTTACAAGTAGCTCGCTATGTTCAACTGCTCATTCCATAGTAATAGTTGACCCATCAACCTCGAAAGCTAACATCTTGTGTTTGGTATGCCTCTTCTGACAAATCTCAAAATTTCAATGAACCCAGGTTGTTTAACTAACAAATAAAATCAAATGTTAATAAAATGGTTATATAACATTAAGACATTCAATAAATCAGTACATTGTTGGAAGTAAGTTGAAAACTTTATCTAAACTAATTTGAAATTTGATATATACTAAAAAGTTATTGCAATTCATGATAGATAAAATTGCTTTGTGGCATTGTGGGATCTTGTTATTTGAATTCTAGTTATACAAAATTACTTTTGACAGGTTTAATATCGAATTGCGAATAATAGGTAGCCATATTAAGTAAAAATTTCAATTAATATAAGTTTTCTTCTAGCATTCTTGCTGACTTATATTGTTATCTACGAATTAAATAACTAATGCTGAAATTTTGTATAAGTTTGCTATTATAGTAGTTTAGTTGTCTAATCTCGTGTAGTCAGTATATATTATTGTAAATATGAACTTGCTACCATCTTGTAACAAATTTTCATTACAATATTTCACTTTTCTAATTTGGCATAGTTAGTTTTTTTAATTGTCGATATGCACACTCAATTGTTTATAGATATAAATGAAATTATGATAAGCTTTGCCCCCAAAAAAGTGGAACAACACTTAGAAGCTTTTATAAACACTGAAATTATGAAAAATTTTGCCCCAAAAAAAAAACCTACATAGCCATATGCTCTAAAAGTCATATACATAATTCACTTTGTAATCGTCATATAATTCATATTTATAAGCACTACAAATACTCTAAAAGTCATATATATAATTCACTTTGTAATGAACATTAGCTTTGATAATATTCGTTTTCTACGCAACCAAAATCAATCATTGATTGATGACATAATTGCAAAGAGAAATTACTGGGCGCACCCT